>OY970764.1:9326200-9926200 GCA_963853795.1 Xestia rhomboidea | reverse complement strand
TCAGTGTACAAATATATGGCTCTTCGAGACAACTTACTACGCTGGTACATATGTATATAGCCTACAAATATCTATCCCAAGCCTTGATGTTTCTAAATGTTAACCATATCCAGTTACGTACATAAATATATATACGGTCTACGAATGAAGTTAATGACGTATGATACTATAAAATTCTACACTCGGAACAAATGTCCATGTAGACGCGTAATATCACTTATTGCATCTATGAATTAAGTAAGTATGCAAAGGAAAATAATGTTTTGTGTTTCAATTATTTGGTTAAAGCAAATTAACTAACACCTACGCAATGTCGAGTTTTTTGCTCTAGTTCGCTTGGGTCAGTGGTCATATTTATCAAGTCGTTACATTACATAATATAGGCTAAACTTTTATATTTCAGTCTTTTAAGACGTATTCATAAAATATACCTACACTATGCGGAATTCAATTAAAAAGCTTACTGTTAATCCATGTGAGCAAGCTGCCTAATCTCAAACTGCCTCCACGTCGTCGTTCGTATAACAGGCAGGTAGGTAGGTACACATACGATCATAAAGACGTTGCATCTCATGATGTCACTGACCGTCCAGCAGTGTTTGATCTTTGTTCAAATCTTCGAGCATGTGCAGGTCGGCTGTCGCCATCAGTTTGAAGTATCCATCGAAATTGAATGAACTTTATAACTCTTGAAAATACATCTTGATTAGTGTATTTTTACGAGTCATTTAAAAGCTCTGTGGCAAACTTCTGAGCCCTATCATGTAATGTAAAACTTTTGAATGCATGTTGTACTTACATTGTAAGTGATCAAAGGGTAACAACATAATACTTGTTTTAAATCTTCTAAAATTCAACTCCTTCATATTCTTTATTACATTTCTACGACTATTCCAATAAGTTCAAATAAGTATGTACTTAGGTACCAAATTTGTATTTTCGATGAAATGTTTCATTGAGGTTAAAAAGACACTGTAAATTTTTAGGTTTTTTTATTTTTTATAAATTTATAAAACAGACTTACATTAGAAAGATCACATAAACTATCAAACAGACCTATTAAATATTTATGTGAGTCTATATTACATACAGTAAGGTAGGTACTTAGGCTACGGACGGGATTATGACCCGGTACATTTGAGAATTACTGGAAAACATAATCGCAGTTGATAAAAGTTTAGTTGCGTAGATAATGAAAGGTCAATTTAATTTAAGTTGTCTTGTTAAATGTTTTTACTGCGCCTATGTTATCCATGCAACTGACTCATTAGATTTTATAAGAACTACTTAGAGCACGAGAGGCGTGAGATCATGGCTCTTTTAGTAATGGCCGTCACCCGTGGGGTCGTTCAGCCAGGGGTAGTTCACAGGGCATCTCACGCACGTCTGCAGGTTGATGGTTTCACCGGGAACCTCCTTGGAGGTGAGCTTGCAAGAGTGGGGTACCCAACAAGCTTGGTAGCCTTCAACGGCGCACTTTTCCCTCCAGGGCTCGAAGTTCTTCGCTTCGGTAACGGTACGGGGGTTTTGGATCCATTGGATTACTTGTGTCATCGTTACAAAGTATACGTCGTTGTGACTGGAAAGAATTTCATCAATCCAGTACAAGAAGGCCTCTAAGTATTCGGGGTTGTTCTTAAGCCAAGCGGCGTGGAAGTATAGACCCAATGGAGCGCGGTTTTGATCGTAGTGACGGTCAAAGTTATGGTTCAGGAAGTTGTAGAACTGATCTCCGCTCAAAATGTTGGAACAAGAGTCAACCATGGCACAGCCTGGCAAATACTCATCGTTGGTGGGGTCCTCACGACGGTCAAGTTCGTTCATCACCATCTCCCACACGGCGTGGCTCCTAGTGGGGCAGCTCTGTATGTTTCCGTGGCAACGGTGAGGCATTCTGAAGTACATTGTGTATGGCCATAGAGGGGGGTTGGAGAGGGGAGCAGTAATGGTACTGTCGTACAAGAATGCTTGTTCTTCCATCATGGTGAATTGATTGTTACCACCGACACGAAGATAAGGAGCGCGCACACCTACTACACTGTTGTCTGTAATGTTAGCGAACTTCTCCATGATGACTCTCATGCCAGCCATCTCCTTGCCCCAGTCGTCAACGGAAGCGTTGCTCCAGAAGCGTTCGTCATCGTTGTGCCTTAACAGACAAAAATTACAATTAATAAAATTAAATTAAATTTAATAAAATTAAATTTTAGACAGAGTTGATTTAAATTAAACTCACGTGATTGAATGTACAGCGATTTCGTGTCCCTTTCTGTGGATTTCCTGAGCGCCTGAGTAGTTGGTGTACTTGTGCGAAACAAAGTATGTGGCTCTAATGTCGCAACCGTTAGGGTTTTTACGCTTTCCGTTGAAGATTTCTTTGTACAGCTCGATGTTGTTGTTGTTGATAGCATCATCGAAGGTGATGGTGATCATCTGGGGCACGTCTCTGGCGGGCAGGTCACCGGGGATCACTGTGCCGTCCTCGGAGCAGAAGCAGTCGGGCAGCACGCACTGAGACGGGTCGCATGGCGGAGCCCTGTTGGGATCGTTGTCGATGTCTACGACAAAAAGAAAACCATATTTATAGAAAGACAATGTAAAATTCACACGATTAAATATACCAATACCTATGCAATTATGAACTGTGAATTAAAAATATCGTGGGAAAAACACTTGAACTACGCAACTGTTGGATCTGCAGTATGAGATTATGAAATGCAAGCTCGTAAAGAAATGAATGTATTTTTGGTCACAATTCTTTGTGAATCTATGCAATATGGCTATTGTTGTTTCAAACGTAATAAGAAGCTTTGGCGTTCAGATTGTGATATGATATAGTTTGTCATTGAGAGATATTAACTACAAGTCATACATGTGCAGCTGCAGAGGCGTATGAATCTCGGGCGGCGCGAGAGACGGAACCAGTATGGGTACTTTCGCTTGGTCAAATCGCTCGACACAGCTGACACACGATGGATTTCACTTTTGATTCAGTAATATTATTAACCTTTCTTGCATACCTACACCTTTTGCATTATGTACGCAACATGTTGTGTTGATTTTTTAATCTCATGAGATGAGAATATTTCATTGATTATAATCAATTACGTTTTTAGGTAAAATATTCGGTTCGGCGACTTAGGAGTCGCCTATGTTGATATGCATATATACACTACACACATACATTACATACATTTACTTCAAAGACGTGAGCTAGGAGTATAAATGTCACACTAACAGACCAGGGTCTTCGCGGTTTGGTGAACGGAGTTTTGTATCCTTGTCATGTACATAATTACAATTCAAAGTGATTTCAAGTCATATAACGCAACAGAGAATTGTATTGTATGAATCGTGTTTGAAGTGAGGCGATGCATACCGACTAGCTTGTTGATGTGTGAGGCGATATTTATTTACTGTAGAGCTTTCTACCTAAATTCACACATTCCATGTATCTATATATCTAACATCAATAAAGCCAAACGTTATCTTAATTAAGTAATAAAATAAACAACCCATTTGCGTTACGACATAACATTGAGATGTTTTTTTGGGCCAAGTGATTGGCATTTCAGGCAAGTCGTTCGTCACGCCTCACGAGCTAATTCTTATTTGTGAATTTGCCCGTTCAAGTTCATTTTGCGTGTTTTAATTTTAGATATTTAGATCCAATATATTGAACTATTGGCTAGATAAAACCACTAATTGGTTGGTACAATTCTTTAAGACGACGGCGAAGTTACTCACCGCAAGAGTTTTCGTCGGAGCCGTCTGCGCAGTCTTTTTCACCGTTACAGAAGAGTCCGCGCTCGATGCAGTTGGAGTCTCCACAAGCGAGGAAACCATCTTGACACAAAGGCTCTTCAGTGTACAACAAAGGTTTTATTTTGCGCTCCTTATTTTTCAATTTGCAGTTTTTGACGGCGTCTTTCCAGTCACAGGTCTGTTTCTCGATATCGAAGAATAAACCAGCGGGACAACGAATAGCTTGGATACCCTGTTAGACAAATAGAAATGATTAGTGCTGAACTTCGTTGCATTATCGGTAGCTAGTACCTGCTAGAACAAAACCCTTTAAAGTGTTGCAACAGCTTGAGTGAGTTCAAATGAAAATTCCCAATTATGTTGTAACCTCCAAAATATTATATCATTTGCTACCCAGTGCTGGATATTTTAATGATATGAGTAAAGTGAAATTAACATAGTGTCTCAATACTGTCAATGTCCTATATTGTTTCAATAGATTCTACGTAGGAAATTTATGTATGTTATCTCTGACTGAGGTTGTTTGACAGAGACATCCACGGACGGCTGGTGGATGTATTGTGACAACATGAACAATTACAGCAATTTTTATGATTACGAATGTGCGGTATAAGCCGGCCGGCGACGCGGCGCGGCTTGTTTTACATTACCTTGAATATCGTAAGGACGCAACGCCAATACCTACCCACTGATATGCAATGCTGTTGTTTATATTGAGGACAAATTTCTAACGTTTATTGCGCTTCGTAAATATTTGATTATACTGCCTTATTTGCACTCATGTTAAAATTCCAAACAAAGTAACTATTCAATAATCAAGTATTCAAAATGGCAGAGTCATATTTTCATAATAACCGTTCGGTGTTTTCAATGTGAGCCAGTTTTAAGGTAGCTTACATTCCAGGTGTTGTCGCTAGTACCTGCGGCAGTACATGTTATAAGGACATATTTACTATAATATAGAGAATGCGTGTGTAAAAGTGTAGATAGTTCATATATATAGGTACTCACGGAGGCGGTGCACTGAATGACGTCGCGACAGTTGTCGCCATCGCCGGCCACCAGGCGGAACCACTCGCCGGCGTCCTTGTCCTTGCATAGCTCTACCTCCAAGCTGTCTTCTTTCTTCGGCGTTTCACGATCGTCAGCCTGCCGCCGCCATCGGTGAGCATCGACATTCGCTAAACAAACAATACATCCGTTGAACAATCGTTGATCAATTCATGGTAAATCATACCGATCTAAGTAACTGAAGAAACTTGCTCCTCAACTAAAATCCGGAAGTGTGTAAAGGATTTTCTACTATTTCGCGTTTAATATCATTCAACGTAATCAATTGATTTACATAATAACACGTGGTGAATCGTTTCACGTTCACTATTTACCTTTTTTTTGGAATTAGAACCGAAATGTCACTTGTAAACATACTAGTGTTTAAATGCCAAAGGTGGGGGGGTGAGCGCTCGTGACATTTGACTCGCTTCGAAATGTCAGCGCTTGGGCAAGCGACAAGGACGACTCTTTCTATGTCTTCTGTCTATACAAAATTGTACATTATGCATGGCATTTGATTTGTGTTCCGATTAGGCTGACGAAATTATTATAATTCAGAAAGGTTACGGAATAGTAGATTTCCTTGAATCATCATTGTGTTCCAGGAAACTTAATGACGTGCCTATTAACAAACAACAATTATTATAAAGTCAGCTATAAAAACTGTAATGCGCTGCGTGACATTTTGCTGAAACATTTAATAACAACAACGATGTTCACAGGTTCTCATAAGATCATGCGTCAGGTGTCGACGTCGTCGCTTTTTGTGAGCTGTGTCTTCGCTTGGGTAATGTTTGCGAAGGCAATAAGAAAGACGTGAATTGCGAGCGGCAGAAGGAGCGCGTGCGAGCCGTGTGAGCAGCGTAGCACGTAACACTAGGAAACGGAGCTCTCGCCACATTATCTAACTATCTCGCTGGTACCGAGACGCCTCAGCTGAAGTAGCGGAAACATGGCCATACACATAAAAGACCATACGAATTTTGGACATCCGTAATCAAAAAGTCCTCTAATTTCCGAAAAATAACTTTTACATCAAGTCACCGAAGATTAAAATGATAGGCACGAGCGGTTGAAGTGGCGCATGCGCTCACGGTGCATGATTGTTCATAAGCCAGCTATGTGGGTTAGATATTGCGCGCTGCCAATGCAATCGATAGCGCGATTAATACACGACATGCTAGCGTGTATACACATACATAATTATATTATTTTCATTGTTTGGTATACCTAGTAACAGTTTTGCACAACATCTGCTACGTGAATGTAACACAAAATATTCCACTAACTATAGTTCGTTTTTGTCCGATTGCTTATTGATTAGGTATTTGAAAAGACTATTCACAAAGGACAATAAGGAAATCTGTTTTTGCTAAAATTAATATAAATTAGATAAGATTTCGTAATATTACGATTCAAGGTCTTAACTTTTGCTTATATTAATTAAGTAGTCAATCCACACCATTATCTTAACAAATGGCACCCGGATTATACCTACAATCTAAATATTTGTTAAAAGAATATTTTATCTGAACCAGTTTTATAATCTAATTTTAGTTTTAATAAAAGTATGCAAACGTGCCCAAAATTAATATTTTATTTGTTCACTTCTGGTTGGAGTTGTAGAACCTAACTCGTCGTTTGACCCGGATCTAACACGTGTGTGATTATCAGATATTGATAAGTTGACTTGATAAATTATCTCCTACAATATAGAAATGACAAATCTAAGAAAATTGACACAAAAGCGATGTCAAAATAAAAGTTTCCCCGACTCTAAGTAGGTATTAGCACTTTTTTGTTCGTAGCTAAGACAACGCGTTGATGTCTTTTGCACTGAAAATATATAACAAGGAATAAAAGCGAAACGATTGTCTTGCCGACATTTTTCTTGAATGGAAAACAGTATTTTCATGAAACATGTCACTGAGGAGCGATACCGTTCCCCCAGAACTGACTATTGTATGAATAATAAAGCATGAATGTGGGAACAACTAGTATGCGAGCAGCTCGGGCGTCGACCGGGCGCGTTGTTGGAATACCAACGGCCGACCTTATGAATATTTAGCACCACCGCTCGACTTTCCTTCTGCGGCACTCCCTTCAAGCGAAGTTAACTTGCGATAACGGGAGACTGGCGTTTCCGTACGCGGAAGTAAACAGCGCTCACCTTGCGGCGTCACTCACATGCGATCACGACGACCTCTCCGCTCGCTATCAATATTCACGTTTCACTTTGTCTCCTCTATGTAATCAACTCGACAAAATATATGGACATCTTACATAATAATGTAAGATGTCGCCAATCTCCTTTGTCTTGAGATATGACTCCTTTATAATGTGAGAGTTACGCGGAAAACCCAAGCAATGAAGAGCCTACCGTACCTACGTGCTAGAAATACAAATTAGTGTCTGCAACGTGAACGACATTATACTATAGGTACTTAAACTTGACCGAGGCCGTGATTGCCGCATTGCACATTTCTTTATAAATGTGTCGAAATCCGTTTACAACACAATACATTTCGCCGTTGAGAAGGCAAGTAGAATAAAAAAAATCGATCACTTAGCACATGATAATGTGAAATGATTAAGCACAACGAATTAAACTTGTGTTATGTGATAGGCAAATAAATTAAGCAACTCCAACATTCACTTAAACAAAGTTTATGTAACTATGCAGAACGGATTGCATATCTATTTACAGTCACTGCAATCTGACGGATGCACCGCGGCCTTAAAGGATGCATGATGGACGAAATAAACTCAAAAGTCTGTCTTTATTGTTAAAGAGCTGGTGACCCTATTTTACTTATTTGTGCAATTTCTGTTTTAGGAAATTTGTGTAAAATAACTTTTGCTCAACCAGCGTAAACCGTGAACGTTTACCAAATTAGACATAAGCTAACTAGCTAAGTAGATCATTCAAATGTTAAATTAATCGACGCGCAGGCGTATTATGCGATGTTGTTTCGACACAGTATCGAGTGGTTCGGAGCCTGTCTATGTATCTCACGTGGTGGTTGTGTCGCAACTCGGCTGACCTAGAGACCTAAAGATCTGGAAACCTACCACAAGTAGGTAACTGATAAAGAGAATCACGACCCAGCCTTACGAATAGTTACATAATGTGTGATTGTCAAATGTCTTAATACAAATGAACTATTTAAGTTATAAGGCTTTTAATTAATTGAGCTCGAAGGCATGTACTTAATAATGTTTATAACTTCCACTTGAAATGAAAACTAAAATGTTATCAAGTTTATAAACACTTTCATCTATTCAATTGTGTCAACGAAGCAGTGAGGTGGTTGAACAATAAGAACAATCATTTATAAAAGTCAAACTTCAATTGATTAAAAATCATTGGCTTGTAAGTACTTCATAACGATCGCTCACGTCCCGGTTCCAATTAATTTTCCAGTCAATTATAAAGTAATAACACATTTATCAAGAGAACGCAAACAAATAAACTATTATGTCCGCACATTTAGATGATCTATCATTCATACGTAATTCAGTAAACTCCTTTTTTAAATTCGCAGCTTCAAGGTAACATGAGATAATTTATTGTTTACTCTATAATTGAAAGGAAGCTATTATTGGAGACGCCCTTGAGCACTTGACTCTTAGTTCACGTGAACTGTGTGACTCTATGACATTTAAGTTATCGCACCTGAGCTCTACAAGTATGTCACGTATGTATGTATGTGTGAACGGAAACAATGGTCAGACAACGTATTTATCCGCATAGTTATAGTACAGATAATAATAGTAGTTTTATATAAACTGTTTGATGGATTATCACCTCTACATTGGAGTACAATCATCATCTGCCTAGCCTTTTCCCAACTATGTTGGGGTCGGCTTCCAGACTAACCGGATGTAGCTGAATATTACATGAAGCGACTGCCTATCTTACCCCCATAACCCAGTTAGCACTGGGTAATAAGATCCCAAGCAAAATAATGTACCATTGTCAAACGAATTAGTATCACTTAATGATATTTGTAAAATGAAACCAATTGACATTACATTTCCGAGCTTACAAGCTAATGTTGGCATTGTGAAGATAATATAACTTTTGCTAGACAAAGAATTTATATTTATGTTTTTCTTTCTCAATATCCAAAGTAAAACCATTAATTATATCGATAATGAAACGTGCCCAAAAGTTTATGGTCGTATAAAATAACGATTTCGTTGCGCCTGATGAAATGTCTGCGAAATTTAAAGCATGGTAAGGTTTACCTGCTTTAATTACTGTAATAGAATCGAGATAGTATCGTAACTGAACTAGAACTTTAAACTCCAGCACACAAAGACAAAACTAGTGAAGGAATACCGATTGTAGATGTTTATTTTCTACATAATTGTCACGAAAAGTTGGGATTTTCAGAAGTGAACTTTTCCAAATAGAGCTAAGCTTGTTAATTATTATACAAGAATTCTTTGATAGAATTAAGGAATGCTTTGAAAACTGTAAATTGGCAGCGTATTTACATTGAGTTTTCGGAAATCGTTCCTTTGTTTGAAAGGATAAACTTATCACAAGGCTATGGAACGTAATGAAATTTTCCACCAAGACGACATAACGAGGAAGGACATTGCGCAGCTTTTCGTCTAGAAACGAGCAGCGCGACCGAGTCTACCAGATAGAATAACGCTCATGATGACATATGATAGTTACGATACACGCCTGGCATGTGTGCAAGTCGTCGGGCTAAATGTAAATTTCGAGAAATCAATAGGGCCAGCTCATGTAACGTCGCCTCGTCGCAGTAGTCTCGCTGCCCTCGACACTATGTAGAGTGTGACGTCACCGGCGCGGCACAGGCGTAGCGCAACACGGAACGAATGTGAAAGTTCTCCGCAACCGCAGCGCAGCCGCAGCAGGTGCTAACCAATAGTTCAACTAAACACGTCCTAATGTCAGCCTTTCTGATGAAGTAATCGAACACAAATCCTTGTCCTCATCTCGTCACCGTTGTCTAGACTGCTGCTTGAACCTTGTACACAAACATCAAAGTGTTACTGGATGTACCGAATGCTCAACGACTGTTACGGAAAGTTCATATATAACTAATTATATGTTTTCGCAACATTGAAACGTTTACATTACCGAAATAAGCAAATTTCTATATGTTTAGTTTTCACAACACCGACGCCGATGTATAAAAGATACATGGTACACGTTAGAGACATGCCGTCAGTGACTATCCTTGAAGGGTTCGAGTCACTGTGCGTTGATGTCCTTTGGTCGTTCGGTGCAAGGCGATCGCGGTCGGCTGCATTCATTGGTAAACTCTGCGGAGACTCAGTCTATCTCGCGATTGTCGAAAATGGGCAACTTCACTGTTCACTAAGTGCGACACTGTACTGACGCAATCACTAAATTATTGGCAGATGTGCGGATGTGACGTCGAGCCACCCGTGACGTCGCGAAATGGACGGTGTCTGGATGCGTAAGATAAAGGTTAGGACTCACCGCAGGCGAACAAGAGACACGCGGCCAGAGTAGCGACACGGGCGTAGCGCGCCATGACGGGATCACAACAGGTCGTTGCGCGGCCGTCGTGCGGTTAAATAGTGGCCTCAATCTGCGCCCCGCCCGCCCCGCTCGCCCACTGCGCTCGCACCTCTGCCAACACCCTTCGCACTCATCAGCTGTGATTCACCTGCATCATCAGGACTTGCAGCGCATCTGCATGTACGGGCTCGGGCTACGTGCTATATTTTCGTATTCACACATATATTTGTTAGGCATCCTTAGTTGCGCCAGAAAACATATTATAAAACACACGTTATGTAAAAGTTATACAATTTAATGAAGACGAATCAGCGCTTTACGCATCACTAAAGCTGCTACAGCTGCATAAAACTCTCCAGTTGATGCATTATTTTATTACACCTATTGCAATATAAAGCCATTGTTTTTGCTCAGAGAATTCAGGTATGTGTTGGGTTGGGAAGTATTTAAAAGATAATTGACAAAGAAAAATGTCATAAATCATATTTACACATTAATGTAGTAAACAGTGTCAAGAATAAAGTTGAATATTGTGTCATGTGTATTTTAGTTACCTAGTTTGTTTGTAATGCAAAATATTGTTCTTTCTTTCGTTTTCAGTTCCTCTTTTGGGATGAAATTAAGCAAATAATATGTATATTATGTGTGTATTAGTGTTATCTATCTTAATACGTTAAAAATCTCATCAAAATTATGCAGTTTACAAGAGCGTAGCAAACAAGCCGAAATACACGAAAAGCGACCATCTTTTTATTGATCCCATTAAATTACATAAACAACAATTTCGGGATCATAGGATTCTCATTCCTTTAAATATGTACGCATTGCGCAAACACATTTGATTTGAGTTGGTAGGCCCGTAGGTAGGCTAGACCTCTCACGATGATCTCCATTGAGAGTGCAATTATTATGTTGATTGAAAGATACAATGGAACTGCAGTCGAAGCGTTTGTTCGGCAATCTTCTGTTAAGCTCATCAGTTCTAAATAAAATAAAATCTTGTTTTTAATTACTGATACCAGAATACTGTTAGCCTGCGTCATCCGTTATTTTTAATTAAATCTATTTTTTTAACGTAGGTACCTAATAAAATTCAGTATTTACTTCGATACAACATTGCTAACCTAATAAGTGTCCATGTAAAGTAGAGAAATTGAATTTGGATTTATTTTAATTTTTAAGGAAAATTTGACATAACGTTCATCCTGTAAGATTGTATGTTCTGCCTTTACCTAAGCCTAGACAACATACAGCCTAAACCGCTGGGTCTAGAAACTAGTTTCTTATTTAGCAAGGTTGGGTAAAAAAAAAATCGTTTCTTGTAGATGTTTGTCATTACTTTTGCCGATGGGATTACCCATTGGGCGCACGGCTTGTATCTCTGATGCAAGCGGCTTTGTGGCATAATAATAATAGCCTGAATGTAAATGTCAACAGGTGCATCAATCTTGAAGTCATCTAAAACCGCTACACCAAATAGTATTTAAAAGATTCCTCCTATTCTTCAATTTTGCAGAGGGCTTACTGTTCATTTGACAACATTATGAAACTCACGGTTTACTTAATTTATTACCACACAAATCTACCTTCATAGAATGTTCATTGTTCTTCTATCATATCTTTATTCTTCATGTCTGGTGATCATTTAGCAGTAGGTAAACCTAGAATAGAATAGAATACTCTTTATTATGTACACCATAACAATTACAGATACAAATGTAAAAACATTTTACAAGGGGTGACACAATAGGCGGTCTTATTGCTAAAAGCGATCTTTTAAAGACAACTTTTGAATGGATTTCAGGGGGAAGGAGAGACAATACTGCAGGTATAGCCTGTGGTGTACCATTTACATATATACATATACATACATAAATATATATGCACTTTTAAAAATATATACATTTTTAATTAAATTATTATAATTATCAAGAAACAAGTGCGAAGAACTAAAATTAAAATACCTAATAAATTAAGCTTAAGGAGAGAGATACAGTTTTTTTTATCATGCTTTTAAAAAATGGCAGAGATTGAGCACGCCTTATAGACACTGGCAAGGCATTCCATAACCGAATTGCTTGAACTGTAAAAGACTTGTCATAGAAACTGGTGGAATGCATCCGATCTCTAGTCTTAAGTTTTCCGATGACCTCAGATATCTATTATGTGTGTCATGAAGGAACTTAAACCATTCTTTAAGATGAGAGGGGGTTGTAGGATTGAACAGAATACTGTAGAGCTGGAACAGGATATGAGAATTCCGGCGAAGACGTATAAGGAGCCACTCGAGCTTTGTACGAAAGCCAAATATAAATCTTATACAACAGTTTTGAAGTCGCTCAAGTTTATCTAGCTGTGCCTCAGTGAGATCGAGATAACTGACATCAGCGTTGTCAAGAACGGGAAGTAAAAGAGATTGAGACAGCGCAGTTTTAGTGGCAGTTGGAAGAAAGTTCCGCAG
This sequence comes from Xestia rhomboidea, assembly GCA_963853795.1. Classification (NCBI taxonomy): domain Eukaryota; kingdom Metazoa; phylum Arthropoda; class Insecta; order Lepidoptera; family Noctuidae; genus Xestia; species Xestia rhomboidea. Next base: position 9,913,391 of record OY970764.1, on the reverse strand, counting down.
TCGTGTCAGGGACTTGGCCGATGAGAATATTTTCGTCTGCAGCCGGGGACCCCAGGAAAGATTCTTGTCAATCCAAACCCCAAGGTTCTTGACCTTCTCACTTATCGGAATAGCAGTTCCATTAAATTAACCTGGGGAAGCTGTGACCAGTTTATCTTGGAGATCATCCTTGTGCTACCAACAACAATGACCTGAGTCTTCAACGGGTTAACCTGCAACCCATGTGGCTCATTTCACTCGCAGATCAGAAACCTAAATCTACAGCAGAGCTGATTGTTGATCATACCGATACCCATGGGGCAGAGAATTTGGTTTGCATTGTAGACACTTATTTGTATTCTTAAGCTAAAATTAGTTAAATATCCTATGTTATTGAAACTGTACAGAATGTCCCGTTGAGTGTGGTACTGAATTTGTTCCGTAATCTCCGCTATAATCATAAACTATTATTTTATATAACAACTAGCTGTTCTCGCGACCTTCGTTCGCGTGAAATTATTATAAAAATATCACTTCCCTTTTTGAATCGGATTTTGTTAACAATTTCTACGGAACCCTAATTATATTCTAAAATAAAAGTAGCTTAAATTAGACCTTATAACATTAGCTATCTGCCAGTAATAGTCCAGCTGTTTCGGAGATTAGCCGGAACAAACAGACAGACAGACAGACAAAAATATTCAAATAATGTGTCACTTATAAAATGTGTAGGAGTGCCGTATGTATTTACATATGCATTCACTAAAAAGCTGTTTTATGACACTATAAAACAGACACTTCAATTATGTTTAATTGTAAACAGGGTCCAAACGAAGCCGTTAACCAAGCATTCTAAACATCAAACTTAATTTTTAACAAAACATTATTGCTGGTAATTGACTTTTTTTGTTGGGGGTGAAAAGTCACGTTTTACGGTAAAACTCAATTTAACGTACTCAAAACATTGTGCTGATGGATGGATTGAATAGTGTGGGGGTCGTAGAGGTGATTAAAGTAAAATTCTTACATTGAAAACATGTATTAAAAAAAAAGAACGTGATAATGTTGGAACTTTGACCCCCAATATCTCCGTGACTAGAAGGTCCATTCCCAGGTAAGGTCTAGATTAAGTCTAGAACATAAAAATAATCGCAATAACGGGAAGAACAAGTGCCTTTCGGCTACGTTAGGGGTCTTTTTACACCCATTAGATAATGTGATTTTAACCATCAGAAGATCATTAATAGGTTTGTTTCTTAAGAAGTCAAGTCCATCGAAATTAGAAATCATGCAGGACTGAGGAGTTTCTATAGGTACAAAGTATGTTTTTAATTCCCACGCCTAAAAAATAATGTAAAAGAGATAGATAGTCCGGAGCTAATTAATAATGAAAGTAAATCACTTGTTCAGTGAATATGCCGTAATCCATAACTAGCTAACGACTTTATGTTAACACCACATTGTAGGAGGTAATAGCCTAATTAATAGTGATCAAGTCAATTACTCAATTCTTTTTACTAATGGTTTTTCTGTGTATACCTTAATCATATTCATTTTGTAATTTTTGAATAACGTAGTTTAACTAGTAAAGGTATACGTGGATTATAATACACTATTTAGTAAGTCATTCTGGGTCATTTGTAATTGGGTGCATTCCTTGCAATGGGTGATTGGTACATGAGCTAAGTTACAACATTGGGTTGCTTGGGTTCCAAAAGGAGTTGTTTTGGAGATTAAACAGATTTATGAAAAATTCCCACCTCTAATGCCGAGCCTAAGTCCCTTTTTTTTCGGATGGGAAATCATCAAATAACTGAAGTGTCAGACTTTTACTGACTAAAACCCATCGCATGTTCCTTCATCGCCCTTTGTGTTCCGGGGCCACGGTATCTCTTTCGAACAGTCCCGCAGACCCGGCAGGCATCGGCCCTTCCTTTCTGCTGACATCTCTTTGAGGCGCGCGTGGAACACGAACGCGCCGTTGACACGGCCTGTCGTCATGAGACGGACGGACGGCGAGCTAGCCCATAGCTCACCATCCACAGGCCCGCGCCTACGGTGGCCGGGGCCCACCACGTGGCCACAGTAGACGCCCAGTGCGTCTCCCGCGGCGGCTGGGACGTGAGGTTCTCTCCCTCTCACGTTCCGCCAGAGCCTGAGTCCTTGGGTTTGATTCCTAGGTCGGAAAATGTTATTAAGTACATCTGTCAGGAAGTTATCATTAGCAGCCAGGACTCTGGATCCGTGCCCGGTTGATAGCAACCTATTGCACGACTCCAACTACTACTCATCATCACCATCATTATCATAAGTTTCGATGGAACAAAAATATTCTTTCTGATTTCTTAATAAAATATTTATTCATTGTAACAAATGTGTTTACAATACAACGGTATCAATTATAATACAATAGTTACTTTACCTACAATAAGGTTAAACTGTATTATGCTAAAGACCTAAATACTTACACGTGCAATGTTATCGTACAGGAAGGAAAACCCGATACTTGATAAATTGTACATTATGAAATTATAAAAAAAAATATAAAAAATATTTATTTCATAATTAGCTGTACCCCGCGACCCTGGTCCGCGTGAAATTATTATTATAAAAAAATGGTTGTCTGTAAAGTCGGTGTACGGACGATAATTGTACGTGATAACGTCAGTTCTAAAACTTAAAACTTTTCTAACTTAAAAAATAAAATTTCATCCACCTTTTCACCCCCTTAAGGATTGAATTTCTAACAACACCGTTGCGTTAGCTTCCAACCATACGCCTCTAGACATTAAATTTTGTGATTTTTACTTCGAAAATACTTCGAAAGAATTCGTCACCTCATACATCTTTTTCTTGTAAGATGTCATTATTGTTTTGAGCTCAAAGACATATTAGTACATGTTTTTTGACGATGACGTTGAACGTGAGCGGAGGGCATTGTCGGTTAGAGCGAACATGTTGGCTCGCAGGTTTGCACGATGCTCACTTCCAGTCAAGATCACGCTCTTTCGAGCGTACTGTACTTCATTTTACACGTGCAGCCTGTGGGCTAGGTGTACGCAAAGATCGTATAGTGCTCTCCGCGTTCAGTATAATAACGCGTTTAGGATGCTGGTGGGGCTGCCCCGCTTCTGTAGTGCGTCGGGGATGTTCGCAGATACGCATGTGGATTGTTTTTACGCAACAATGCGTAAAAGGTGCGCTTCCCTGGTGCGCAGGGTGTGGGGCAGCACCAACAGTATCTTAAGCATGATTGCCAGTCGCCTGGACTGCGTTTATGTGGGTCGCTGTTGTGCAATAACTCATGGGTTGTCGCAGCTGTGATCCACCACCATTATTTGTTGTGTTCGATCAGTGCTTACTAACATAGTCATAAGTTTTACTAACAGCTTTTGAGTCTTGGATACTCGAATAAAGAGACATTCATTCATTCATTCATTCATTTTTACCAAAACAGTCTGTTCTTATTGTTTGTATCTCTTAGTCATTTTAAAATTAGTAAACACACATTATTCCACGTTTGTTGCCAGCAAAAAAATGTAAAAAAAAATGTATTTTACCCCATAATAACTTATTATAGAATTTATTCAATTATTTTAACTCATAATTTTTTCAATATCAACAATGAATTTGATTTTTTTCTCTTTTTTGGCCACTGTATAATTATCTGGGTTATCTTGTTAAGTTATAGTCGGTATAGTGAGACTGACCTCTGTATGACTATTCTACTGTCATATATTTATTGGCTAATTTCTAAATGCGTATTTCATTATCTCTGTTCATATGTCATTAAAAATATTTTCATGAAAAATCCTTGTCACACACTCTACAGAATCAAGACACACACACGTCATCCCAACAAAATTATCATACCCTCAATCGCTCACACTCGCTATATATCTCGAAATTGCTGTAATACTTTCCGCCATTTCATTCGTAATCCCTGACTACTTTTCGTGTATAAATAAAAAAATTGTAAAGAACATTCAATGATATAATCAAGTTAACAGAAAATATTGATCAAGTTTCTGTATCTCAATCGCAAATAGCTTTTGTTGAGGACTGTCATAAAATACTAACTTCCTCGGAGCAGGATCTACTCATTTTTACGCAAAATATACGCAGCATAAACTGTAATATGCCAGAGTTAGACATTTTACTAAAAAGGATAAAGCTGAAGTGTTACGTTGTCATATTGACAGAATGCTGGCTATCAAATACAACGATAATACCGAATCTCCCAGGATATTGCTATGTAGGATCTAAATTAAACACTAAACAAAACGATGGTGTAGTAATTTATTACAGTGAAAATCTTAGTGTAAATATTGAGGAACCAGTCATGTAAGAATGCAATAGTTTGGTTGCTGTAATTGAAAACCGTATCGCTATACTCGCTATTTATCGATCACCTTCCTATAAGAACATCGACCAATTTCTAGAATCATTCAAAAGTTCAACAATTTTAATATCTCGGGCATATCGTGACCTCTGACCTGAGGGACGATGCAGACATCGATAGGGAGCGGAGGGCGTTGTCTGTGAGGGCCAATATGATCGCCCGCAGGTTTGCTCGTTGCTCGGGGGCCGTCAAAATAACTATTTTCAGAGCGTTTTGTACGTCCCTGTACACGGCCAGCCTGTGGGGGTCATATACCCAGAAGCAGTACAACGCTCTCCGTGTTCAGTATAATAATGCGTTCAGGGTGCTGTTGGGGCTGCCCCGGCACTGCAGCGCCTCGGGCATGTTCGCCGACGCCCGTGTCGACTGTTTCTACACGACCATGCGGAAGCGGTGCGCATCTCTGGGGCGCAGGCTCCGGGCTACCTCCAACACCATCCTGAGCGTATTTGCAAACAGGTTTGATTGTCGGTACATTAACCATTGTTATATGGTTAATGTAATGACAAACAAACAAATGACTCAGCGGCAGGTGTATGTACTCAGAGTCATGTTTTAATTTGTATTGCCTATTTAATTAATTGTTGTTGTATTACATTATAATTTTGCAATTTTAGTTTTAAGTTTTAATTTATATTATTTATTTGATTATTTTTATAGTATACTGATTGAAATTTTTATTTTTTAATTGTTAATTTTATTTCAAATATGTGCATAACTTATGATCCTAAATGGATTGAAATAAATTATTTTGTTTTTTTTAATTAGATAATGCCCTACATAAAATCACCGCCTTCGAACATGTAATAGTGATGGGAGACATCAATATCGATTTTAGTCCTGCAAAAATTAACTAAAACGGGCAACGCTATTTAACTCTAGCAGCTGCCCATGGCCTTTTGCCAGCTCATACTTTAATCACTCGGAGTATTAGTGATACTTGTCTGGACCATGCACTAGTTAGGACCAACTACCCTTGCACCACCATTATACCTCACACTACCTTAACAGACCACCCCGTGTTATTAAACATTAATTTGAAGATAACCAGGTCATATGCCTTTTCTAAAACAACAAAAACTGGCAAAGTTGGTCTGCTACAAGATTTAAAATACACTGATTTCAGCCTAATTAATAATTTAGTAGATCCAAACGCCTCCCTAAACTACTTCACACAATCTATACAACAAGCAATTGATAATAACACAACATTGCAAACAGCGCAAAATCACCCACTGCTGGGTATAGGCCTACCCTTTTTTCTGCCATACTTCCCGGTTCTGCGCCCAGGTGTTTCCGGTGATTTTGACGATGTCGTCGACCCAACGAGCTTTAGGACAGCCCTGGTTTTTATGGCCTAACCCTGGCCACCACTCGGTCAAAGCATCGGCCATTTCCGCGTCTAGCCAGATGTACTGCCCAGGCCCATTTGAGGCGCATCGCCCGGTTGCTTCGGGAGGTTCCTGCACCGAATCGGGCGGGAGGAAACGCCCGGGTGCTATCACTGTGAGGATAGACCGGAGGACACTGTGGAGCAGACTGTGGAGGTGTGCCCCGCTTGGGCGGAGAACCGCTGAGTCCTCGAAACGGCGATTGGCGGCGGCGCGTCACCTCCTTCTGCGAAGCAGTCATGCTAGCGAAGGAGGTGGCGGAACGTGAGACGGAGAGATCTTCACGTCCAGGCCGCCACGGGAGACGCCCCGGGCGTCGGGAGCCACGTGGTGGCCCCCGGCCACCGTAGGCGCGGGTCTGTGGACGGTGAGCTATGGGCTAGCTGGCCGTCCGTCCGTCTCATGACGACAGGCCGTGTCGACGGCGCGTTCGTGTTCCACGCGCGCCTCAAAAAGAGTCAGCAAAAAGGAAGGTGGCCGCAAGGGCCGATGCCTGCCGGGGCTGCGGGACTGTTCGAAAGAGATACCGTGGCCCCGGAACACAAAGGGAGATGAAGGAACATGGGTTTTAGTCAGTAAAAGTCTGACACTCCCTCCTGCTCCGCCCAGAGCGGGAGGAGTTATTTGATGGTTTCCCATCCGAAAAAAAAAAAAAGAAAAGGCGCTTCGCCCGGTCCCCAACGTCGTAGACCTCCGTCCGATGGCGGATTTCGGTGTTACGCACTCGATCTAACAGGGTTATGCATGGCTCGCTCCATGGCCCTTTGTGCCACTCGTATTCGGTGGACAGTCCCCTTTGTGAGCGTCCATGTCTCGGCACCGTAGGTCATTGTTGGTAGGACACATTGGTTGAAAAGGCGGGTTTTTAGGCACTGAGGGATCTTTGTGGACCAAATAAAATATTCCAGCATACCAAACATAATTGTAACATGTTTTAGGACATGTTACAATCCAAAGCCTAATAAACAGATAAGAGCTGAATAATACTTTGATAGTCATTCAATGGGTGATTTCCGAGAAAATATGAAGTCATTTTTATGTATATTTACATTCTTAAGTTTTCGTTACTCAATACTCAGTTTAGCAAAATTATCCTTGAAATATAAAAAGCCATCACTGGTGATGGCTTTTTATATTTCAAGGATAAAATTAAAGAGATTAAGATAAAAATAAAAATATTTAAATTGAACGCTTTTACTCGCCGCCCTGACCCCACTCCCCTCACTATTGTACTATCGCTTTCTTTTGCTTCGCATAGATTTCTTAACATTTAGAGCGTTCAATTTAAATATTTTTATTTTTGTACGAAAATTTGTTGAACTAAAATATGATGAATTTTTAAAAGTCATTGAACAAAAGTTGTTGATTATGATGTTAGTAACACAGTCCTGAGAGGTTGTCGGTGTTTTACAAATAACCCTGTATAGCCTATTATATTATAAGTCTATAGACGTCATTTTCAATACATTGACCTCTTAAATGCGGTTTCTAGAAACAAATCTTACAGTGATAGTAGGATTGACAGATCGTTAATTCTGCCCCAGCGCCCAATAGCGTTATGATATGTAATTAATTAATGGATTGTTATCTTCTAGATTCGTGTGCATCTGGATTGAGGGCCGGCCAATTTTTTAAATCTTAGAGAAAAGAAATAAGACTTAATAGAGAATTTAGTTAAAAATAGTAAAAACATAAAGCCATTATTTTAATATTATAATCAAATAACTTGGGCCCTCAATCCAGACGCTTGCGTAAAGTGGCATAGAAATCTCAAAAAGTACTATCACTAAGTTAATCATTTTTATTTAAGAATTTCTTAAATATTTGAGCAATTCCCAAATCTGTAGAACATTACAAATTTATGGCGGTTTATCTAGGGCCCTCAATTCATTCATGTGTGGACTGAGGAATCTGCAAAACATGAATTTATCTGAAGAAATACATGAATACGACTTTAATAAATTTTAGTTAGATACCTCTGTGAATTAGTTAAAAAGAAATAATGACACATAAGTTGATTGTTAATTGTTAAAAAGTAAATGAGAGTTGAATTTTACTAAAACGACTGAACTGAGCCCAATATTTTCGGCTTTATTGACTAGGCTAAACCTCATAGATTAACGCAAATTAGAACAAGTTTTTTTTAACTAAATTGTAACATATCGTGCGTGCAATGCCATACTTTAAGAGAAAATTGATTTATGTTTTTTGTAGGAGAAAATTTTGCAGGGTGAATATGATTTTGTTACTTTTTTGGACTGATCAGTATGTATATTTGTTGCTTGAACTGTCGGAAGCGATTGTGTTTTGTGTGGTGCAATCAATCATTTAATAGTGCAGTCAGAGAGACTAGAAGCGGCAGGACAGTGAGATTTCCCGATTACTATTGCCCGTAGTAACGGTCTCACCGGAGGAGTGGTGTAGCGAGTAGGTCGCCCGGTACCTGGTGGAAGAATTCCAGTACCAGTCCAAGGAGATCAGGGAACTGGCCGGTTACACCACAGACCTCAAGAAGCTCATCTGCCTAAAGTCACCAATGTCATTACTTTTACAATACACTTCCTCGAAAACTGGTTCTTATTGCACTACGATTATGTTCAACATGCAATGTATTTCACACCCGTGCGTTTTTTCTCATTTACCAACACGTGTGCGGGAATATAGTCCGGTCAATTTAGAGATCCGAGGGTACCATAATTGGCACCCAGCTAAAAGTTGGTAGGATTGTTCAAAACACCATCATAAATGAAATCTAAAAAGTAGTCATCGGATACCTGGAAAAAAAATCGGGGTCAAAGGTAACAAAAACGGGTTTTTCGCGATTTTCAGCAAAACGGTAAGTTTTATCATAAAATAAGTAAGTTTGTGAAATGCCCTAACATCATGATTTTTGCCTGCCGGCCTGCCGGCCTGGAACAAAAATTTGAACTTTAGTTAAATATTTCGTAAATGGAACATTAAATCGAAAAGTAGTATTAGCAACCCCTAAGTCATTTAAAAAAAAGAACTATTCAACGATACCCCACACGATGGGTGATGATTTTTTTTTTCATCGTCTACACGATGAAAATCATCCTCACTTCACATGTAGGGGAGCTATACCCTCTAAAAAAACACTTTATCACTTTGTTGGCGTTATTGATATACACACCTCTACAATTACAGCTTTCTAGTACTAACGGTCTCTTAGCAAAGCCCCGGACAGACAGACAGATAGACAGACGGACATGACGAAACTATAAGGGTTCCTTGTCAGGACTACGGAACCCTAAAAATGGGCCCTCAATCCAGATGCACACCAATATTTCTTTCTTTGACAAACTTATCTCGATTCTGAATCAGGGAGGAGCTGAAGTTCCGTGCCCAATCAACTACCTAGTCAGATCAATGAAACCAAATAGGCTACTAATAAGCAAAAGTTGTATTAGTAGTCAATTCATGTTCTCATTGAAAAGCTCTCTCGAACGGTGTAAATCTTATTTCCATTGGGTGCCAAGAAAATCTTAATTAATTAATCTATACATATAATAAAATCGTTGAGACCAAAAAATCTGTACATTGAAGATTTAAAAAAAAAACCAGCCAGGGTGACTTAAAATAAGTAACTGAACATGTTAAAACCATTTAAAAAAAATTTGTTTGTTTGTTTGTTTGTTTGACCGCGCATCACGTAAAACTGCTGAACCGATTTTGTTGAAATGTTCACAAATCTGTTTAAATACATTCAGAATAACATTTAGGCTTTATACATTTTGGAATATTTTGGAAAAGGGGGGTGAAAAGGGGGGGTAAAGTTTGTATGAATTTTTTTTTTTAGATTATTCTAGAATCATGAAACTCAGAATAAATACTTATTAATAAAAATAAAGAAATACCCGTTTTAGCATTTTTTTTTTAATCTCATCCAGAGACACAAAAAGAGGGTTTTGTGTTAAAAATTAATAAACTTCAAACACCTATACAATAAAAACCAATGAAGTGTAACCTTTTAAAGTTGCTACATGTACTTCATATCTTATACGGGTTAATATATGTAATTTCTCAGTTTCCTGAAATTTGATTTTTGACGTGAATACGCACAAAATAGCGGAACTCAAGAAAACCAGCTTTCTTCGGTATAAGTAGTTGGTACGAAATGTTTGTGCGCGCATCACGTCGAAACTACTGCATAGATTTCTTTAAAGGCTTCTTCAATATTTAGGCTATATGTTATCACGCTACTTCCTTAAGCGGGTAGGCAATTTTGCATTATGTCTGAATTGTTTGACGTTTCAGTCATGACGTAAGTACATCAAAACGGCTAATTGTAGCTTATGTCAACGAAGTAAATAGCCTAGCGGTTTCATGACTGCTCTGCAAACCACGGGGTTGCAGGTCCAAACCCCCCAAACAATATGTCCACTTTTTGTGATTTGTTTAATTTTTTTTTGATGCTGTGAGATTTCTTGTATTTCTTTTTGTATTTAAATTGTTTGCATTTCTATATTTCTTCTTTTTCGTGAAATATTTTTCCAAAAAGTAATAGACAAGTATGGGAAGAAGAATACAATCATGCTGCGCTGACCCCAAATAAATTGGGATAAGGGCAGGAGTATGATGATGATTTCTCCAAAAAGTAGTATAGCGCACATCAGAAGCCTGATAAATTCACGTGTTCTCGCCGTGCGTATGGATTATTCATTATTGCGAATAGCACAGCGTACTATTCGCAATAATCAATAATCCATACGCAGTTTACGTAGATTATATTTACAGCTATATTGTTATTGGCCTCATTCCATGCGTCTTGGTGAGAATTTAGACCTGCCTGGACTCTCATCGAAGGTCTGACGATGGAGACAAAAGTCAGTTGCAAGAGGTCCGCAACAGTTTGCAGCATCTATATCGTGTTTGGCTCATTTTATGCACCTTGATGAGAACTTTCGACCTAGCTGGAGTATGACTATCATCGAGTGTCTAAGGATGATAACGTAAGGCTGTCGAGGCCCTTATTTGTAAAAACAGAATATTTTGGCGATTAATGCAAATATTTCAGAGAAATTAAATTGTTACCTACTTGAATCTATACTATAATATTATAAAGCTGAAGAGTTTGTTTGGTTGGTTGAACGCGCTAATTTCAGGAACTACTGGTTCGATTTGAAAGTATCTATTATTGTTGGATAGCCCATTAATCGGGGAAGGCAACAACGAACAACAACGTTACAACGTTTATATAAAATCACGCTACAATCAATAGGAGCAGAGCATCAATGAAAAATGTTGCAAAAAAAGGAAAAAAATATTCGTTTTGAGATCTTTCGTTGCGTGCGCTGCGTAAACGGTTAAAGTTACGCAACAATCGTGTATGACGGAAAAAGTTCTATAAAAAGTCCGCGATAGCATTATTATGTCTATCTTTTAAGGGTGTCTCACACTCTCTCTAACCATCTCTCTGTCTCTCTTATATGACGCAGACGAAGTTGCGCGGGTCAGCTACTTGCTAATAAAATCTTAACATCGGTGTCAACCAGTAAGTTATTTATCTTAATAACTTCGAACGAACTGCGAATTAGCAAAAGTTATGTTAGTAGCAAAAGTTCTCATTGAAAAGCTCTTTCCAATAGTGCTATTAGTTACCCAAAAAAATTTGCTTTGGTCCTCAAATAGTCACCTATTTAAGTCAATAACTCTAAACGTCATTGAATTGGCGGAAGTCTTGTCACTGACAAAGGTTCTTCTTCAAAAGTTCCATTGGATAGAGCTTATAGGGTAGCCCGCGAAAATCATGTTTTTTTTTCTTTAACTACAACGTGTTACTTGCGCGACTCATATTTCATCAACATACAACCTGACACTGACGTGCAAATTGCAAAAAAAACGTAAAATTTTAAATTACACTTACCCGGCGCTTTCACCTTATCGTTGATAGATATAAATCTAAACTAAGCATAAGTTTTTGATGTAGACCGGACTGATTTTACTGGGCAGTAAGTATTATTATACTATCTAAGGAATATTGGAGTAGTTTTTTTAGTTTAAAGTATTAAACCGATTTCATAAGAAGTTGAGAGTTGGCCTAACAAAAAAAATTACTGGCTAAATGCGATCCTTTAAAGTCTAAAGCACGGTCCTCTTTAAAAAAATGGCAATATTGCCTTGAAGTGTCACCCGCGGTGTTAAGGTGAATCTTTTAAGGACGAATACGTATCTGAAATTGATCAAACCGTCGGTCGTATAGGGTTACAACGAGTGCCAAATAAATAGACATAGGTGCAAACATACATAATACATATATACAATACATGTGTAGGGACCTAAAAAACCGGTTCTGCCGTCTGTATAAAAACCAGGTCTTTTCGTTTCTTTTCTTTCTTATTTAAATCGATTATTGATCTGTGAACTGAAATTGATCGCAGATCAGACACAACAGGTCGTAGGTTTAAAGGTAAAAACATGAGTAAGACAATTTATTCTATTATTGCTCCCACGACTTATTCATCCTACTATATAATAATTTATTAAAAATGCGAAAGTTTGTGAGGATGGATTGATGGATGGATGTTTGTTACTCTTTCACGAAAAAACTACTGACCGGATTTGGGTGAAATTTGGCACACAGATAGTTGATAACCTGGATTAACACATAAGATACTTTTTATCCCGGCAGTACGATCCCGTGGGACAATTACGGAACTCCACGCGGGCGAAGCTGCGGGCCTAAGCTAGTCTAATATATAATTTACTAGCCAATGCCCGCTGCTCATGCTTTTACCAGCAACGTCTGTGTAACTTCAGTAGAAACTAAGTGTATTGATAACTTATATGGGTCCTGTTTTAACGTAATGTTATAAAATTACTAGTATTGATAAAAAATAAAAAAACCCTAACAACTGTAAATGTACTGTACCTACTTGCCTTTGAAGTAAGGGTTTAAAACACACAAAAATAGAAAGTGCAAAAAAAGGAACTAAGTATAGTAATTGCTTTAGCCTAACTGTATTTTTTAAAATTTTCTCGAATACGGTTTTAATAGTGCGAGGTGGGTGCACCATGCAAAAGATCATGACGTACCTAGGTATTAAATGTTAAAAGTACTTAACAACATTAGTATATTGGTTTAGCGAACAAGACATTGAAAAGCAAGTGAGGAAGGAAAACCTGTAGCGATTTGCGGAAGCAGGTAGGATCGGGCTGTATCTACGTGCTTTGCACAGTTAAGTTACCACAAACTGTCAAATTTTCTCATTCGATTTTGAACTTAACCGTCAACATTTTATGGTTTGAAATCATTTGGAGAGTTTGTGGTAACTTGATATGCTGGGGACTGTACCTAATTGTTTTTACATAAAAGGTTTCACCAGACAATAAACAAACGATTTGTAGATATTGCTTTATTTAATAAAATTATAGCCAAGAGAAGTTCAACCTCCAGATTTAGTTTGAGCTAGAACATGTATAAAATTATTAATAGTCACAAATCACAGGAAGTAGGTAATATCACTAGAGAGAAAGAAAATAAAATCATCTTTCTACATACACCTAAATACGAATTACAGTAATAATATCACCACTGAGATACCTACATTGTATTTTAAATATCTATGATAGATCTGTGTAAGGGCCTACTCCAAAGACGACAACTATGATTACACCCTAGTAGATACGGTATAGTCTAATACAAAAGTACACAATAAATACTTAGGCTAAGAAGATATTCTAGGCGAATCATGAAAGCACAGTATTAGTGATGATACATTTTAAATCTATTATTACTAATAATTATGTATGTAGTACACAATCATCTACTTTTTTTTGGTTACACACTGCAACAGACGCGTTCGTCTTTATGAAATTCAAGCAACACTGATACTACCGATCTAAGTACCTAACAATCAATATCACAATATAGCTACTTAAATACATGAAGATTCAAAGATGAGGCAACACCAACTATATAAGATTTACTGCAGAAACGGTGTTATATAACTGTGAAACTTGTATTTACTCGTGCAGGTATGATTGTGAATCATTATTTGTATCTGTTTATTCACGATGCTTATTCAACAGATATAAAAAATGTGTAAAACGTAAATTATATTTAGTTTAAAGTGTTAATAATATATCAGCGTTGTAAGAGTGTATGTGTTCATAAAACAGAAGGTATATTCGTAAAACAGGAGTTTGGACGATGTTTAAACGAAGCCAATGAAAGCTTCGTTTGACTTGTGATGAGCTGAAAGCTTTTCGTAAACAGGCACTAAAGTCTCGCAAAGCTCTGCCACTGGCCATTACAGCAGCCTCATCAATATTGTGGTCGCAAATGCGAGGACCCATGCAAAAGATAATGGCAAAGAAAATCGTTATGAATAGACATATTTTTAGTTGTGTTAAAATTGGCAATACGAAAATGTGGTATGAATCAGACAGATATATGTGAACTAAGCTATCTCCGCTAATAATTGTACTGGATTCATGCAGAGAATATACGTGTTAAAGCAAAATATTATGCACACTTTTCTGTAAGCATACGTAGTTAAGATACATGAAAATGTGAAAATTATGTCTTAATAAAATTAGAAATGAGTAAAAGCGTTAAGAGTTATATATATTTAACCAAAATAATAAATAGTACGAGCTCGTTTAATTAATTATAACAATCACAATATGTTATAAACTTTATGGGCAATTGATAGTTTTTTTAGTAACTTATCATTTGTTTTGGTTAGTTCCATACAAACAACATGTTTTGTTCATGTAAGCTTAAAATAGACAGTATATTTAGACATAGCGCACGAGTGATGAAATGACAGATAAAAGTTGGTAAACTTTTGGATAGTCGCGTATTATACAAATAGTCCCAAATAACGTAATACCACTTTTTTAAAACCAACCACATGATGATGTCTTCCTTTAGGTATTGCTAGATCATTTGAAGAACCCCTACATTATGTCCTGGCTTCGAAGTGATAATAATAATTACCCTGAATCATAATTTAAAATTTAATTTATTATTGCTACGCTTCTTATTTCATATCGATAAAATTACACATTATACGGGGTTTTAGTGACGGGACAGTAAAGGCAGACCTTAGTTAGCATTTACTGCACCTTCCCAAAAGTCCAGCCTGTATATTGTTATATTTCTCAAATGTATAATAATTTATTCCACAAATACTGCACAAGTACCTGCTGAAAATATAAGTATATGACGCGTCGTGATCACAATATATTTTTTTCATAGTATTGTTATTAATACTTTAAGTCACAATTAATTTGTATTGTTTTCAAAGAGCTTAACACAGTTGGATGGTATTGAGAGGTTTTTTTTTTTGTAATAAACATCCGAAATGGCATTGCTTAACTGAATGAGATTGAACTTTAGAAGAGAAAGAAGTAATTGATGATTGTTCCCAGCCAAGTATGAATTAGTCACTGTTATGTAGGTACGGAGACATGCGATTAGACATAAACGTCGGAGGCCTAAGCAGTAATATTAATCTTACGTAACAACCATTAGACAGCACTCACTTTCTCATTATATCCAACGAAAAGATAAAAGGCAACTAGCAATTAAAATGCCGCGATAGCAACATAAGCACTCAAGTCTAAAGTTTTTATTATCTCCTAGAATTTTACTATGTGCGGAAAATATTCGGCGTAAATATTTTGTATTAACTTGGTTACCGGCCAAACTTGATCTGAGGATAACTAGTTCAGTGTAGGTCAGGTATACCTATCTACAACATGTAAGTAAGCTAGTGCTCCTTTTTATTTCATCATTGTTTGTTAACTCGTATATTTTTCCTTCTCGTTTTTGAACTTAAGTGAATTTTCTATTCTTTTCTATAATACCCAGTATACGGCTTATATCAGTTTGACCGATACCATAAAAATATGTTTTCTGAGGAAATCTAGCTGAAATTTTCAAATCTGATATAATAATATTTCTACAACTGATATATTCAGTTAGCCACTAATTACTAAAAATAATATCTTACAATGTATTCTATCATCAGCTGTCTGCATCGCTACCTTAACATTCATATTATTTTTGCCTCTTTATCAATACAACAAAGACAAGAAGGACACTTTTAAAAAGACGACAGTACCTCATACATTATTTCGTACTGTTACATGTACCGATATGAAACAGCTGAATTATTAATATTGCTTTACGACCAATTTAATGTATCTAATGGAAACCCGCTTACTATGAATGTATGCAGACGCACATGTATTAATTATCTACGTTAAATATTATCGTTCTACTAAATCTGTTAACAACAACGACACAACAAAAAATAGGAACTTATCTGATGAAACCCATTTGCTAGGGCTTTAAATATAAGTCGAAAGGTTACTTTACTTCAAGCGAAGCTTACAGGTACCATCGCCGACCGCCTCATCACATTGTTTACGTTCAGATGAGACTGGTCAAACGCAAGGTTATCAAAAAAATTTAGAAAACATTTTGTAAATCCAGATTTTATGAAAACAAAGTAAGTATGTATGCTCTATAAAGCAATCAATCTTTAGGAGTTATGAATTTGTTGCAAAACACAAGAAGAAAATGACTTTTGAACTATTCATGTAAGTTAGGATTGTAACATGGAATGCGGGATTGTGTGGGCGGTGTTCAGTGCTCGCTGTGTTCAGGCGGGCAGCAGCGGCAGGTCGGCGCCGGTGCCGGGGCGCGCGTCGGCGGCGTCTGCGGCGCCGCCGTTGGCCAGCAGCGCATCGCCGGGGCCAGCCTCCGGTGCCGGCGATTCTTTCTGTAACGTCGTAGGCGACGGGAACTGTTAATAATGCGTCATCTTATGTCAACATTATTTCTTACCGATTGATGTAAGTGGGAGTACAGTTCGAAATAAAATGAAATCTAAGTACAGCGCGCTGCTGACAAGCAACGATATCCTACACATACATAGTCCATCACATAATCAATCTACATCTGGATCTACATCTCTACATCCATGACATAGTCTCCTGAATTTTTTTTTTCTTTTTTATTCAGTAAAGTTTGTCATTACTTTACACAGTGATTATGGGTTGGTTATTATTATTGGTTTTCGTTTAAACAAATACGGAGAGTTATACTTAATTAAGGAAACTCCGCCACTAACGGATCTAAAGTCGACTAACACCGTAATTTCCACAGAACAAGGAGGTGCCTCCGCGGCCGCTGCTAGAAAAGTTTCTGTCAACATTTTTCATACAAACCAAGCGTGACAGTAAACATCACCGTTTACTCGCTACCGGCACGCGGCGAGGCCGTTCGTGCTCTGTAGTTATTACTTACACAAAATCAAAATTGACATGGCATATTATGCAGGCGATTTAGTTACCTGGATCCTTCAAGGAGGTGAGTCTACCCGTCATATTGATCCACTTTTCCAAAGAAATTTATACAATTCATGAAAAAAAAAATCGCTTCGTACATGGATCGAAACAGTCTGAATACAGTTGTGTCGAATCTGTTATGAGCTTCTGTTAGAGTTTTGCCTTGAAGGATCCATGTAACTACGCATATTGCATAGGATCACAAGCAGCTACTTTTGGGTAGTACATACTTTTGTACTGCCGCTTGTGATCGTATGCAAAATTGCAATATACCTACCATTAGAAATAGAATTAAATAAAAGATTCTTCAGGACAGCAGCAGATGTCCGCCAAAGATGAAGTTGCGTGAGAGGTGGGCAGCCTGCACGGCCAGAGCGACGAGAGCAAATCGCCCTGTCCGGGTAGACTGTCCACCGCGCCGCAAACTGCAGCTCCCCCCCCCCTTCCCTGGCTTGCCAGTAGAGACCAGTGCTGTCATCTCCACGCCCATCCACGTTCATCATCCATCATGGAGGCATAACTCGTGTAATTGTGTCATAATATCCGTTGGTTACGCTATCATAATTGACTGTTATGTTTACAGATGTTTATGCACGCACGGACATACAACGTTAGAATTACAACGCTAATTCCTAAAATATCTGCAACTCACGATCACTTTTTGGTATAGCGAAGTAGTAAAGAGCCCAACTAAAGGGACACTTTAATTAAGTTGTATTTCACAGCTATTCCCTTTAAATCAACCAAATTAAGTCATTACTAAAACTAAAATAGTACCTAGTTAAATAATAATATTTTCTTAAACCATAATAATACCAATTAATATTAATACAGCTATAATGTTGAAATGAAAACTATTATCGGAGGTCATTATTTTAGTTCAAGCTCAGCACATTCGTACTTGCCACTACATCGTGCTATTAACATAAGTATTTGGTAGCTTAGTAGATAAAGTGTGTTGTAGGTACACATTAGGTGTTACTGACGGTGTGTTTGTCCGTGGGGCCGGTGGGCGTGTCTCGCTTGCCCTGCAGGTAGTAGGTCATGAGCTGGCCCTTGCCCTTGACCGCGACCAGGCCGCGCTGCTCGAAGTAGTAGCCGAAACTTTGCAGAATCTCGCAAGTCTCCTCTGTAACCTGCGACATCCAAAATATCAATATTTGAAAAAGTCTCCAGAAAACAGTCGTCGTTTTGGAGAACATTTCTTCATATCAGAAGTCGACCTCTCTACAATAGTGGATTCATTTTACATTACAAGTAACAACTTAAAATGTGAGGTCTTGTAGCATCATCGACATACAAACCTCTTATTATTTCTGAATTCTATGTTTTTTTGCCTTAGTTTAGTTTTAAACTTGAATGTATCATACCTGAATGCATCCAGCTTTGCCAGTGCTTTCCATCCGAGAGGCGACGTTGACGGTGTTGCCCCATATGTCGTAGTGCGGCTTGCGCGCGCCTATGACGCCGGCGGTGATGGGTCCGTGGTTGACGCCCATGCGCAGCACGAAGTGGTTGAAGGACTGCTCGTTGATGGCGGCCAGCACGCGCTGCAGCTCCAGCGCGAACTCCACCAGGCACGCCAGGTGCGCCCACCGCACCAGCACCCCGTCTGACGGCTGCACCGACCACCACGCAGTGTGTGGGTAAAGTTAACGAGCGAATGGTCTACGACTACACTGTTTGGTCTATTTAATTCAAGTCTCAATTGTCAGACGTATGAAATTTCTATGACAAGGCAAATATTAGCATCGTGTTCAATTTGACTATCTTCCGTTTATTTCCCTGACTGTAGGACTGAGCTGTGTACATCAGCATTCAAGCGAGCAGTTAACCACAATGTGTATTTTGCGTGATTTCGGCATTAGCCAAGGGCAAGAGGTCAAGCAGAGTACACTGCACCCACGGCTCGCTCTTGACAGTGTGGCAAGCTTCGTAGACGTAATGGCAGTAATTGTTGGTCGAAGATATTTTCACAAATATCAACGCAGTAAAAACGAAAACAAAATTGCGGACATGACATATCGGTATGTTTTACATTAGAGCTAACTCGTACTTGACGGAAGGAAGGAGGTTTACAACTAGAAGGTTAATCAATTGACGCTCGTAAAAATTTGTTGCACTCTATTATAATTCACAATTAAGTATTCATTATCAGTTATATGACGCTATACTATAGACTATTATAGAGTCACTTGTTATTTTATTAAGGGGGATCTATCAAAGACTGCTAAATTCTTTGTAACGTTTTTTTTTTAATTAATTAACGGTCAATACCAGGTAATTATGTTAAAATTATACTCAAAATATATTTTGCAAATGTACAAAATACATATAAATAAAACAATCATAGATCCTTGTCTGTTAAACAATTAAAACTCTTCTATACTTAAAATGTCACTTACGGGATATCTTCCGTGATTATTTATTTATTTATTTGTGGGTGGATTTTTTCCATCCACCCACATTCTCCAGTTGACCCGCGATCATGGCGCTTGCAACAGCGTCGAAATATCGGGAGCTCAAAAACAATAAATAATCACGGAAGATATCCCGTAAGTGACATTTTAAGTATAGTTATAAACCGTGAAAGCTTAAAACAGTGTTTGGAAAACTCTTCTAATTGAAACTGATTAATGAATGACTCACCTGCATTTGTCGAGTTGGATTTAGGCCTGACGCAGCCATGTATGTGGAGCTGATTGTTTTTATTTTAATTATGTCCTTACAGAACTTGTTATCTTCCAGCAACTGTAAACAGTATGTTAAAATAAAATAACCATGTTCACATCATCTGATTTTAACGCACAATATGCGCATTACACAATAATTTAATGAAACAGCGAATAGACAAAATATTGTTAAAACTGATTTTGGAACTAATAATAAGTATCTCAGTCTACGAAGGCAGTATAATTTATGTTAAATAATAAAGCGATTAAATTATACGACTAGTATTCAATTAATGCAGGCGTATAAAATTACTGTACAACTCTTAACATAAATTGATTGGTTTCGAAAAATTTAAACGTCCAGCAATCCAGTGCTTGCTACGCCGTAGCCGTAGCCGTAGCAAATCGCGTAGGGGTTGTTAACGATACGCCACTACTTTTGCCACGAGACTGAGGGAGTTTACAAAATTTAAATAGAAAAGGAGTATGTAGAAGAAGTAGAAGAAGTATATCTTTTGCACTTGATGTGCCAAATTTCCAACTCGATCATTTGTTTGAATTTGTTCGAAAGTTACATACATCCCGATGGTGATAAATATATTATGTAAATCAACACCAAGTATGTGCCCAACCTATCGCTTGGTGACTTGTTTGTAACCATGCCCTTCAATTGCCTTTAACAACTTGTGTAGTAGAAAGCGGTTTCCCTCGCAACTGTACTGTACCCGGAAGAACTATAGAGATAATCTTATGTGCCATAAATAATAGAAGAATGTAATTATCGTCTTATTTATTACTTTATCGTGCAGTGTTACCGAAACTTTTCAAATCGGATGTTTGCATGTCTAAGAAATAATAGGATACCTATTTGGTATTAGGAATAAGAATGTCCCTCCAGGCTATCGCGGGTAATGTTAACTATTTATCTCTACATATAAAATCATGTGTTTGTATATAAATGACATCTGACCTCGGTTTAGTGGTCCCAATAACTTCGTAACATCTACATGTATGTGAAGCAACGGATCAGAAGTTATAGCATGCATAATATTACGAAATGCATTGTAAATTCAAAAAAACAGTTGTGATAAACTTTTATAACCGTAGTCGCGACATACGCAACTTTTAGGTACATGTTAGGTAAACTGTAAAGCTAGCAATTACCTACCAAATCGAAGTCCGATATAACTTCGTTGAGAAACCGTAAACATTCTAGGCCTTGGTTATTGACAGTTTCTTCCGAGTAGAACTCTGTAACAAAAGAGATGTTAAAGTTTATACTTTTATTAAATCTTTATTATACATCTTAAACAGTTGGATGTTCAAAAGTCATTAAAAAAGAATACCTACCTAATTACTAGATGAAATATTAATATAAAACAGTAAAAAATATATTTATTAAACTGGTTCATTAATAGGTATGTCTCTAGAGACGAAAATGTTCAAGGCGAACAAGAAAGCGATATTTTCCATAGTAGTGTTGTTGAAGATGCATGTATTAGAAACACGACCTTTGAGAATGATCAATTAACATAACTGTTAAGGCAGTAACAGAATAAAATACAAATGTTGTCATATTTATCTGGTCGTTATTGACTTGCAACTGATATAACTATCGGTTCAGTTTTACTTAATAATATCACCAAAGCGCAGGCCACGGGAACGAAGCGAAACAAAGCTATGTTCGTTTAGCTCGTGTACTTAGAGCTACCGCGTTTTTTCATAAATACTTCGATTCACATCGTGAACTTCAGAGCTAAACTAAGCTAGCGATGCGAACTTGCGAGCTGGCAAACCCAACTAAAGTGAAGTGCCGCCCCGTTCGCGAGGGTGAAAAACCCAGTGCCTGACAATGTGTCTAGTCACATCACTACATCAATAATTCGATATCAGTTTTCGGAGTGAACCCCCTTTGTTTAGCTGACATAGATTTGCGTAGCTCTCATAGTTGGGCGCTGAAGTGTGCGACAGCGAGATAATGGACGTTCCCACATACAGAAACGGAGAACTCATTCATCACCACGCTTGGTCACTAAGTTATAAGGCTACGTGTTGGTCTAGGAAAAACCAAGTTCCAACTCAAAGCTAAATTTTACCTGAAAAGTTGGGCATGGAGGCAAAAAGCACGCCGACCTCGGCGTAGCTCTGGCTGTAGAGGTCGCGGTGGTGGTGGCGCGCGCCCATGAAGTGGCGCGCCACGTGTGGCGGCAGCACGTTGTGGATGAGCGCCTGGTTGCGCCGGCGCAGGTCGCCCGCTTGCTCCGCCTGCGCGCGCATGCGCTCCCCGCGCGAATGCCGCGCACGTTCCAGGGACTCCACCTGCGTTGCGCACACAACTTGCCTGATTATAATTATGTATATCCTATGCTGAATAGAATGCTGGCAGTGTTCAGCTGACCGTAACTACTGTTCAATCACCATAACCAATTCTCGATGAGTCCAAGCACAATTTGGATCCCAATATAAATAATTATCATTTAATTAACAAATCCATTAGACCCAGGAACCACACATCATCACATTACGCCTGTAAGCCTCGAAAGACTAGGCAGTAGTGTACCTAATAGTACGTCACCCACATTTCACCAGTTATGTTCAAATCCCATGTAATAGGGGGCACGCTTATTGCCATCCATCGGGCACAATTCCGACTCCGAGAAATGAGAAATTCCTAATGGAAAAACGCAATAACACTTTGTCCGACCTGGGAATCGAACCAAGGACCTCGTGCTCAGCAGTCGCGCTTGCGAACCACTATACCAACGTAGCAGCAAAACACAAAACTAAAGCAGTACGATTTCAATGTCAGACTGAAGTGATTGTTCTCTCAATAAAGCATCTGGTACGAGTAATTCAGCATTCGGTTCGTTTTCTAAAAAATGTACCTACTTAGCTTAGCTGTTTAATAAAAATTCTGATAATACGTACGTATCTGTTGAAAATGAGTAGCGCCAGCACGATAAAGAACAGCATTATTATGTTGCGTCCGCCATGAATTCGGGCCCTGAAAGTAAAAGATCAATCATTTCTTGGTTTGTCATCTTTTACCCCATTCACCCCCGTGTTAAGATAGACTTATTAGATTCATTCATTATATTAAGTAGCCTTATCAGTTAAAAACAGTCTAGAATCTCACAGTATAGCTAGCAGATCTTCATCGTAGTCGATGGTGGCGTTGTAGCGCACGCGGTACGGGTCGCGGTCGAGGCTGGGCCGCGACAGCAGCAGCGCCGGGTGCAGCAGCGCCGGCAGCGCGTGCGCACCCGCCAGCAACGCCAGCAGCACGCCGCGCGCGGCCACGCCCAGCGGCGACACCCACAGCGCGCCGCAAGCCGCGCCAGCTCCCACCTGACAACACATACAACTCATTTTACTCATTTGTTGACCTGTCCTGAAGTCAAAACAAAAATCTCCTCGTACCAAAGTCAAAATCCAAACAATCTCTTGGGTACGTTTAAGGTGCAGTCATACCGAGCGAGAGCGGTCCGAACTGCGGACTGGCTGCGGACACTTCATACCCACATTTGTCGAAGTCCGGTCTCCGTAGTCCGTTAGTTTAGTGACCGTACCAAGATCATTGTTTTGTTTACAATAGTTTAATGGAAAGTGAATTCGGTTTACTTCATTGACCGTTGGCATTGACCCGACCTCATTACAAGTGGGTAATTAAGTCGAGATGGCTCGTTTGTGACGAAAATGACCCTAATTAGAAAAAATACGGCAAAGTTTTTCTTCTTTCATATGTACCTTCCATTAATTAGTTGAATAAACAAGAAAATGTGTACCTAGTCACTATAGGCACGTCGTATATGGCTATAGTATTATTATTGGAAACCATACATATTACTTCCAAGAACGTCTCCAAGTGGTTATATGATAGATCTATCTCACGTTGTGCTTTCTAGCTGTGTTCGATTGCATTTTTAATGAGTTAAGTATGTGATTCATCATGTTGAACTGCCGACGAAAAAGTTTAATTGTACACATCAGCTGTTTGTCTTCCCACGATGCGAGATTAAAAAAGTCGAACGGGGGAAATAGGTTACTATGATGTTTGTAAAGCGAGAACGATGAGAAACCTGTCACCAGTTTGACGTTGTTTTGTTGCATTCGTTTAACCTAAAGAGCTTCGGTAAGTGTAAGTAACAGGAACTGTTCACGACTATGTGAGAAAGCTAGGACGCTTGAAAGGTCAACAAAGTTATACAATCTCAACATACCACTGAAAATATATAAGTAATCTTTTTGTTAGGTATATAGATTGTTTCATATAATACCTATGTGTCTGCAGCGTTTATAATTATAGCATAGGTATAACTAAATCCCACATCTGCATACTAAAATTAGCCTTTACATCATAGTGAAAGATGAACCCATGCTAAATGCATATTATTTGTAGACTTTAAAATGTTAGTATGAACTCGAATGCCTAAAATCTTAAGTTAGAACGTGGCGACAGCATATACAATTAATTATGTAAGAGTCTAGTCACCTCTAGTGCTCATTTTAGCATGTTTCTGTTAATTTTTAAGAGCTGTATTACTTAAGGCTGGTGTGTCAAATCGTTACATTGGTCGATCGGTCGTTAGTTTGCCATCGGCATCAAAATGTGAAAGTAGAAAAGGTACTTCACGTGATAGTAGTAAGAAGGATGTATGCAACGTCGCGCGCCGCTGTGCGCAGGCGCGTCGTCTCGCAGCCCGTCCTCCAGTAGCATCGTCTCGAAATTACCGCAAATTATCTGCACAAACACATACTTCTACATTAAAATCGGCGGATTTGGTAACAGGATTTCATCGCCAATAAAGTTTCTCAAATGTACCTAATTGAAATCTTATGAAATATAGACTATGAGTAGCAAATGTAACAATCTAATAAAAAAAATACATGTGTGTAGGTTCAATGATTACCGACATACATAGTGATAGTGACAGTGGTAGCGATAGTGATAGTAATCGTGACAGAATCTCATCGCAATGGAAATAGAAATAACAAGTATGATAGTGAGAGTGGCGGCGATAGTGAAGAGAGCTTAGATGTTAGATGTTAGTATATGAGCGCACTTACCAGTGGTGCAATGTTCGCCGCCACGAACATCGCGATGTTGAACGTTCCGCATGTAAGCTTCCAGTAAGGACTGACTGTTTTTTTCTGAAAGATTAACAAATACTTAGTTTGCATGTTCTGATTAACAACTGATGATGAACTTCTAAGTAATGAACTAGGATAGGTATCAACTTAAGTTTTTCATCTTCAACACGGCGATGGACGGTCAGATACCGGTTTAACAACAATAACACCTATTGTAGGGAGTAGCAATGTTGTTTCTTTTAAAACGAATATTGAGTGTGTTTTATTAATATACGTACAAACTGTGGGCAGGGTAAAATAAGGTAATACCTCTTTGAATACAAGAGTTATGTGTTCATCTCATTGTGTATCCCAAACAAACAATAAGAGGAAAGTAATTACAACTGATGTCTGATACTAAAGTTGAATCGATAGCGAAACTTTTATTTAGTTCGTCCATTTATCCATATAGGACTTAATTTTTTCCGAATAGGTACTACAACTGATCGAATATTTACTAAAGGTACCGGAAACCTACATAATATTAAGGCCATCTGCAGATATGGTTGTCCATATATTTAAGAAGCTGACCTTATATTGTGAATATCGGTAGCACGTGTAATAAACCACATTGATTAGGCCGGTCTCGAGCACGAGCGCGAGGTAGACAGCGTGCAGCGACCACGTGGGCGGCACGGCGAAGCTGGCGAGCGCGACCACGGCGGGCAGCAGCATCAGCGGCGGCGCAGCCACGGCCAGCGGGCACGGCTCGCTGCGCCGCGCGTACACCTCCTCCGCGCCCGACGCTTTGAACGTCAGGCATAACGTTGTCCCGTCTGCTAGTTCCCTGGTTACGTTATGTGTACATTCAGATTACATACAACTTCCTGATCATTTACTAACAGAGTTCTAGCTCTGTTTCTGCCTACACATAAAAAAAGCTTTTCAAAAATATCTCTAAATTGATAAATCTTTTGATTAAACGAGCATCAGTTTTATTAACCCTATAAAACTACACCTAATAGTAAAGAAAACTATGTGCCACTGTATATACCCAGGTCTGGAATGGTAAATGTGTTTATTGACACGGTTCCATTACAAGCGCCTAAAATAGAATATTGTAACTATTTGCGATACACGCTGTGTCCGAACAGATCGATCTTCACTCGCCTATAACTCGACAAAAACGTTAGAAAAAGGGAATGAGTAGGTGGACTTTACTTATAAATCTGGTTATGGTTACATGTATAATGATACTTGTCGAATGTATTCTTTGAAGTTTAATCCGCGCAGGAAAGTAGCCTATCTACTATATTTTGTCATTTGAAGTTGAAGTTCCTATTTTATTGTTAATTGACATTTTCCGCAAGGCGCAATGTAAACCTGATTTAGGCCAAAGCGAAGGCGAGTGGAGCGGAGAGGAGATGTGCAAGATTCGACCAATCACAGAAGAGACGAGAGACGTGTTGTTGATTTTAACCAGTATGATTAGTCGGTATTTCCGCACGTCTCCTCTAGACTCCGCTCGTCTCTGCTTTGGTGGATTCCGGGCCTTAAACAACTGGTATTCAGTTTAGTACCTGATGTTTTATTAATATCCTGCAAATGCTCAGATGAATGCGGAAGTGTTAACATCGAAACTTACTGAATTTACTGATGCGTTTACCTGGCTGCCTGTATATCATGCCGCGGATACTTTGTTTAATTATGAAACGCAGAGGATAGGTTTAAAAAAATAACCACACAATATGTATAACTACTACCTATAGGTACAGTCGTGGTCTTTTCCGCCTGATCAGTTAAAATTATTATCGCTTAAATCATGCGGAGGCGCCGAGCCACTCCACCTTAAACTTTAGGCCTATTAGGAAAGCGTCTACTTTGGCGCGCAAATTAACAATAACTCTCGTTTGGCATGTATCGCCGATCGGTATCTTTTCATTAATTATCTCTATATAAAGTCAATGGGGCGGGGATAGAGAGCGTTTCTATGTTGTAAGTGCAAGCAAAAATTTGCTTAGTGGTGATCAGGCGGCAGTGTCCTCGATAGTACTTCAAATTTCGTCAACAATTTGAAAAGATGAATAGCCTAGCACTAGCAGGTACTTAACTGAGTTTAATTATTAAAACTTGCTTAGATACAATGGAGGATGGCATATTTCGATCATAATAATTTTGGTTTGGTTCAATGAGCAAATACTAGAAAAACAGACATGCTAGTAGTTGAACGATCCTATCAATTATACTCGAGATGGTTTTGCCCTTCGCATTCCAGCGTACGTGTAAAAAGAAACAAACATTTTGATGCGCTATTCCACAAAGAAGACGTAAATCAATTCAAAAAAACGTACACATAACTGACTGATACTTTCAAAGATAAAACCAAAGAAGAAATATCGCTGTTCGTTTTGTTTGAAGATTTATTTGAGGAGAAAGCGGCGCAATATAAATAATTTAGAACTTAATAACCAACAAAAAATAATGAAAAACATCAAATTGTATAGATAAAAGTGCATTTAAAAATAAGCTGCTCATTTAATGTTCTTTGGTTTAGAAAGGTCAACTAGTACTTTAAAATCAAGACTACTATTTTTGCTTTCGTTGACAATGTAATTGGATTTACAATGCAACAGACTCATTTCTGAATTTAATCTTATTTTCAGTTGTTCATAAATACAAGTGAAACAAAAGAAAACACGAAACCACGTAACAAATACAACATAACAATAATATTGTGCAATTCCTGTGAACTTACTTGTCGTCGTCTCTATTGACCAGTTCTTCTTGCAACATGCTAAGTATTTTCTGTTCTTCGTTGTCCTTGCTCTCGTCTTGTGGCGACAGAACCTACGAATAATGTACGAAGCATGTCTATGTAATTGACAAGCGAAAAATCTATATGAGAGCTCATGATCGGCGCACTTATAGCAGTAATAATCAAAATATGTCCGAACATAATGAGCAATCGACTCGAGTGAGATTATTTTAACCTGCTACGTTGGCTAAACTAGGAACTATCTAGCTCAGGCCGCCTAGTGCCCTAGTGTCCTATTTATTTAGGCTGGTGGTGAGGGAGCGGTGAGGGGGGTGGGGCAAGCGCAGTAGTGCACTCACCGAGTCCTCGTCATCGTCTCGGAGGTCGGAGAGCGAGTCGGCCGCGTCGCCTCCCTCCGCGGCCTCGCCCTCCGGTGCACTCCTCTCCTCGCCTCCTTGAAACTGCACGATACAATCTACATGAATCTTGTGAAGATGACATCTTAAATAAACACAGTCTCAAACGTTTTATATGTTTACGTCTTTGAAAAATCATGGATTGGACTGAATGTATTGAAATATGAAGTACGATCTTTAATTAAAAGGGTACCTAACGTATGTCTTCTTACTTTATGGAAAGAAACCAATAGTATTAACTGGTTTATATATGACTGGTGACAGTGGTGACTGTAGTTATTGACGTCATAAAAATGGAACGCTCTTAAATTATTCAATGTTAAAGCTGCAATAAATTGGGAATGATTTCGAAATATCTATACGTATTTAATCATTATGTTGTTGTAAAACTATGGTTATAGTTTTACAATAACAGCGGTTGTTGATTGAAATGTATGGCGGGTTTGTCATACATCTCAATCCGTTAATAAACTTAGTTCAATTCATCTTAAGCGGACGACAAGATAATAAGATATGGAGGAAATCATACAGTTTTCATTTCACTTTGTTAATTCTTAAGCTTTGTCAACCCAATTCGCTTCGTCGTCCGTTGTAAATAGAAAAGTAAAAGGACGTCTTATGTAACAGCCTTGCTCGGAATACCTACATAATTAATTAAGTCAGTTTAGTTCATTTTCATCGCTCGATATTCTATATTATTTTGGGGACTAGTCTAAGGCAGGCGGGAAATAACTCGAATTGTGGGTACACAATACGATATTGTTAGTCAGTTGGTTGACATTACTTTCAAACACAAGATCTATGTAGTAGGTAATGTGCGTAGGTTGGTATACAAAGTAAGACAAAACCACGTTCAAAAGAAAACTAGGAAAATGGGAAAAAGTGGCCTTATGCCGTGTTCCCATTACGCCGGACCGGCAGATTTGCCGAAATCCGGCACAAAGACAATAGTGTTCACATTACGCCGGACCGGACAGTCAAGTACATGCCTCAGTTGAATTCGGACCTGTGCGCACTATGGGCGACGATATTCTTGGTTGTAGGGCCCCTAAAATGGCTGCTTTATCAGAATCATAATATGAATCACGGTAAAAATTATAATTCTTAATATGGTCTTTATGGTCATAGACACAGACAATATTATGAATTGTCAATTTGTCATATTATTTTCCTATTATGACGATGCAAAAGCAGCCATTTTAGGCCCCCTTGGACAAGCGTAATTAAAGTTTCTGCGTTTATATCCATGCTACACGTCTACCTTTATTAGAATGCGAAACCGAAATGACGCGAGGGGAGCACGGGCGGGGCGAGCGGGGGACATAGATACCGGCGTAAACTCGTTCACATTACTCCCGTCCGGGTGTTCTATCCGGCGGCGCGGCGGCGCGGCGGCGCTTCGCAGTGACAAAACACTCGGTTCAAATCCCGGGCTCGGTGTTTCTGCCGGATCCGGCATAATGTGAACAGCTTCATATAAAATATTTAACCACTAGCTCATCCGGCAGTTTTGCCATGCCGGTAAATCTGCCGGTACGCTCACAGTACGCTCAAAGCTACCTTCTTGTTGGTTGTTATGGCTGGAAAATGACTTGATTTTTACAATTCATTTAAAAGTGAGTCCATAATATTTTATGAAGTTTACGAATGTATTTATGTGTTTATTAGACGCAGATTATTATATGTTTGATTACTTCAGACCGGGTATCTACTATTTATAATACCTACCTACCTCCTTGCAAATTGTCGGGTTGTTAAGGTCGTCTATGCATAATAAACAGCTTTTGATTAAATGACCGCCAAATTGAGTTCTTTAAATAATACATTCTGAATTTCCTTGTTAAACGGAAGTAAAATGAAGCCTATTCGATAAACGCTACAATTATGTACATTCATGGTTCTTTATTTACTATCTAGTTCACTACTCTATCGATTTTCCGAACTAACATTATTAACGAATACTTACCTAATACCTACCGGAGAACAAAAAAATCGGTAGAAAATTCTAAATGCTTAGGTACTTTACTAATGTAAACTAAAAATATATTATGGGAAAGCTTGCACAAACAAAATGGTCACAATGCAACGTACTCTTTACAATACAATATTTGTGAAAAACCTACGCGTACAGAGTAGCGACTGGCTAGCCATTGCTCTTTTTCGAGATTTTATTCCGTACGTGCGTTGATTCAAATGTTATATCAATCGACAACGTATTCACATTTCGCATCATACCCCGAAAGGCTGGTACACATATGTATTTCACATCGCACTCGCGACTATCCATGCTAATTATTAAGGCATTGGAAACACAACATTGGCGAATTACTTCATTTGAATGAGACCCATTAGAATCTAAAATTATAGGGCTTTTGTGTTAATCTGTATTCATAATAGCCAAATAGGTATTTCTGACGCTTGTTACGCTACGCTCAATACTTTGATGTTGTTTGATCTCAAACTAAGTATTTATTTTCAATCCCTATTTGAATTCGCTCGAAAGACAAACATTTTGATGAGTTACGAGTAGTTATGAGTACTTTACCTCTTGATTAGACATGAGTATTGATATGTAAATGTAAGTTAGGTACTCATCGACTTTGATCACTTCTGATTAGTTCATCGAGATGCCAAACAGCATTCATGTAGACTTTGTAGTGTAAGTGTTTCGTGATTTCTGAGGGTTATGCGAGACGTTCTTCAAAGGTCACAATGAATGTGAATGCATAGCATTTGGAATGAATTTGAAAAAAAAAACAACTTTATAATAACTTTTAAACAAATACTAGGAACTATTTATTCGAAAATTATCCTTAACACCTGCTTTCGCTATAACAACAAAAAATCTGTCAGAAATTCGTTGGCTACAGCGACTGCAGAGTGAACTGAAGTGCTTCCGAGTGATTCTCAGAAATACGCACGTCCACGTTTAGCGTAAATGTTTATTTCTCATTACACGTACGCGGGTACTTACCTCCTGAAGTAAACGCATCGAAATTACGCCTACACTGAAAGCTACTGAAATATGACATGAAAAAACATACAAGCATACCCAGATGTTGTTGTAGCATCTGTAGATAGCTGGATATATATATATATATATATAGCTTCATAATATTAAAATAGTAGTCTCACACACAACAACAACATACAACACAAGACAACAACAACAACATAACACACAACAACAACAAACCAACATTTACAACGTTAACATTATAAACATTGCCAATGTCTGTGTGTTGATAATTATGATTAAATATCTACGGATTAATGAAGAACTTACTGGTTTGAGAACTTTCACAATAAAGTAAGTCTTGATGCCCGCTTGCCGTAGCATTTCTTCGCGACGTTCGCCATGAGCGGGCTCCACCTCAAACTCGTTGTTCAGAAAACTCAGAGTTACTTCGGAAACATGCACGCGTCTGTAAACAAAACTCTTATTAATAGAATGTAACTACGTATACATAAATAGAATCTGCTACAAAAGTCGTTGAATAAATAAATCTTGTAGAACTAATAATAGACGATTATACCTACCTTTACCATTGGATGATTTTATTTTTATCTCCTGTACCTATATTTATAACAAAACATTTGAAAAGGTTAATTGAGTGGGATGCTAAGCTCTCTGTATTACGGAGTGATAATATAGTCGCCTCATGGAAAAAAAAATGTGAGGACAAAGGCTCGTCTCCATTCTGTTCTGGGCCCAGGTGTTAACTAAATTAAACTAAGCTAATTTGAGCGAGGACAAAATAACTGTCCTCTTTGAAAATTTTGTGGAATGTGGCAATTCAGGAATTGAGTTATATGGAATATAGTAAAAGTCAGAAGAACGAAAGTAAACGTACGAGTGTCGCTTTTTAGGGTTGCATCTTTATGCAAAAAAAATAGTAGATTATTAACCAAGGGGATAAAGCAGTGTCTTCTGTCGCGGGTGACGATTTAAATCGCGAGCGTAACGAAGGACTCGAGGTTTACTCCTGAGCGTAGCGAGAGATTTAAGTTCACCCAAGACTAAGACAGCTTTATCACCGAGGAAAATACTCAACTTTTCGTACCATTTGTGAAAAAATTAACACAATAATAATATGAGATAAGCATTTTTGAACATTATTTCAGCATTATACATCTTTTTGAAAAAGGAATACGCATTTATTATGCAGTTATGATTATTAAATAAAATTACGAAAATCGACGAGGCTTGTATGAGTTTGATGCCTTTGCTTTTCCGACAAAAAAATATCAGTCTAGGAATTTGCCGCGTTTTTGTTTTCTTCAAATACATTAACGTTATTTTTTTTTTATAAATAAGTTAATGTTCTAAAGTGCTTATCTCATATTATTATTGTGTAAATTTTTTCGCAAATGGTACGAAAAGTAGAGTATTTTCCTCGGTTATAAAGCTGTCTTAGTCTTGGGTGAACTTAAATCCCTCGCTACACTCAGGACTCGTCACCCACGATAGAAGACACTGCTTTATCCCCTTGGTTTATAATCTACTATTATAAAGAAGTAATGACATACGAGTATGGTATACCTATTTTCTGTTACAAACGCAGCTATAACTTGGTTTTACCATTTTTTTAGGAGAAATAATCCGATATCGGAATAATATAATATATTTAATCAAAAATAGGATGAACACAATAAATAATAATAAGGATATTAAAGAATTCACAGTGGTACAAGCAAGTACAACAACAAGCAAGTTGTACTTTTTGTACTTGCTAGTACAACTGTATGGGGAAATTGAATTCTTTAATGTCTTCTTAATTACACACGCACTGAATCTGTAACTTAGCGACGCATTTCGACTAATTAGTGATTCAATTTGGAACAAAACATATCTTAGCTAGGTGCCCTAGTTTTTAAGATATAAATTTGGCCAAGTTGGGGAGATGCTCTCCAGATCGGCCACCTATTAACCCTTATGTGTTATGAACCACTGACCGACAAATTCTGATATTTGGCGACAAATTTCGACTAATTAGCAACAATTTTTTTGTGTTATTAAAATTAACATCACTGATGGTGGCCAAGCCAGTTTCAGTGACACATAAGTAGGCACT
Organism: Xestia rhomboidea; assembly: GCA_963853795.1. Taxonomy (NCBI): domain Eukaryota; kingdom Metazoa; phylum Arthropoda; class Insecta; order Lepidoptera; family Noctuidae; genus Xestia; species Xestia rhomboidea. Next base: position 9,880,309 of record OY970764.1, on the reverse strand, counting down.
AGTCGCTCGATTTCTATACACATTCTTAGGTTTCACCGATCTATTCATTCTCGATAACCAAGTATACGTGGGTTGAACAATAAGTACCTGTGTTGTGTGTTTTGAATGAAGACGAAAGATTTTACAAAATTATTTCCTTTATTTTTCAACGTAATCTCCTTCAAGGCCTATACAATTTTCCCAAGGATTCTACCACTTTTTTAAGCCTTCTAAAAAGTCCTATTTGTCAAACTCTTTAAAATAGGCAGAAGCCTATTTTAAAGAGTTTGACAAATCAAGAGTTAGACAATCTCGGCGATAACCTCCTCGTTTGACCTGTTTTTTTTTTGTTTAAACCCATTGTTTTAATTACCGCTTGGACTCTGGCGTATAACAATGAATCCAGGTTTGATCAAAGGTCGACTCGACGCAAAAACTCCTACGAATTTCGCGTAAAGAGGTCCAAACACTGCTTCGACAATGTTAGTCGTATCCGTTGGTTTTCTGCCGCCGCGCCGTGAGCGAACGCGGCACCCATCGTGCCGCCAGCTGTCTAACACTTAACTTATTATGTATGTGTATTGATTGCCATTCCGTATGATATGCCTATAGCCCCTGCTACTTCACGCACTCGAGAATCATATTGTGGACTTTTTTTACCTATTTCTCCTCTTGCTCCTCATCAAAGACAGATGTAGTACCACGTTAATCGTAATGTCAACTTCCCTTAGCAACGTCACCTGTCTGTAAACACGGGTACTTATTGATCGTCTCAGGTATAATCAATTTAGTTTCGTATTACACATAATTATTTTATTTTGAGCTAACTGAACATTATCTGGAAAGTTAGCACTGACCCGGCCATCCCACTACTCTCCATCTTATTAGCGAGCTCGACATCTCGTGAGTAGACGTCGAACTGCCACTGTCTCTGCCCCAGCACCCCTGCGAGCACGGCGCCCGTGTGGATGCCCACGCGCATATCCACCGGCGAGTTCGTCGTCTGCTGAACGTATCTGAACAATTCAAATTATGGGTAAACTCCACAATCATGTAATCCTGAAATACAAATTACGGTCGTATTTACATGATGTCTCATAAACTTACTTGATAGCTTTAACCATAGATAGTCCCATATGCACGCAGAGCACGGCATGGTCCGGACGTTCAACAGGCGCGCCGCTGATGCAATAATAACAGTCGCCAAGAATTTTGATGCGAAGTTGTTGATATTTCTACAAAATAAAATCACAATTTACGGAAGCCGCGAATAATTTACGGCGGACGAGACTTGGAAACGTAATAATAAATTAAATTTTCTTTACCTCAGCAAGTCGATCAAAACGAGCAAACAGCTCATTCAATATTGCGACGAGATCTTGCGCTGAATAAGTTGAAGAAATCGCCGTGAAGCCTACGATGTCGGCATACAAAATACTAAAGATGAACAAATAACATGTTAATCATAGTTGTAATTCTGTTTAATTTGAATATGATGGTCTAAGCCGCAGACATACCTGACATTTTCGTGGCGTGACATGTAAATCTTTTTGAACTGTGTGTCAATCAGTCCCAGTTCTTTCCGCATCTGAACAGCAACGTGTTCTGGTAGTACCGATAGAAGAAGCCTCTCCTACAAATTGTATTATCATGTTATTGCATGGCGTAGGTTCTTTGAAATCCCCTTAAAGGCATAATTATAATAAGGAAGGCAGTAACAGGTTTCCATCTCTCATTTCATTTCATTCTTCCAGATTAGTTGCAAACGCCCAATTCTCGAAAAAGACTGGCTGCGAAAGTAATGTTTAGAAGGTTTCTATTTGAATGTGGGTCAGTGTGATTTCTTCCGACATAAACATAATTGTCTAATGTAACTCCGACTTTACCCACTACTGCAATATCTCTTGATTACTTTATTAATTAAAACAAGGGAAATGGGCGTTCTCTCAAAAGCAACGCATCCTACTGAAAGATTAGTTTGTTCCCTATATTCCATGTGTTCCTCATAGCTAACGAAACTACGCATAGGTGCGAGATATGTCATCGGCACACATCGCTGCGCATGAAGCCAGCTCATTGACGTTCGCTGTGATTTTATGGATCACAGGGAGTAAACGATTTGATTGCAGTCGGAGGCTTGCCTTCTGAACACAATCGTACACCTGACGCAAAATCGTTCAGAAGCAATGTTGAGTGGGATTGTGATAAAGAAAGTGTGTTTAGGGAATACAAAAGAATTTCTCAGGTTGAAAATAAGTGTGAGCGGGGGAGGCTCAGAGAGCTCCCGCCGCGAGAGGGCCGGGACTGCTGCGGAGAACAGCAAGTTCTTCCGCAAGCGGTCCAGGAAGGATGGTGACGAAGGGTCGTCATCAGAGGGAGAGCTGGCCTCAGCCCGCAAGATCCCCACCAGCAAGCGTGGTGGAATCAGAGGCAAGAGGGGGGGCCTTTCAGCCTCCGAGCGGTCAGCGAGGTTGGCCGAAGAGGGACGCCACCCGGGCATGAATGCTCGCGGGTCGGGTGACGAGACGGGCGAACCTGGCAGCTCCGAGGCGGAGCGTAAGGCCAGGTTCGCTAAGGAGGTGGAAGCCGCGATAAGGGGAGTGGCCTTGAAACAGAAGACCTCTTCGAAACTCAAGGCCATACCCGGGGCTTCCGCCTCCATCATAGCGGCAGCGGAGGCCAACTTCGGGGGACCTCCTCCTCCTCCTCCTCCTCCTCCTCCGATAGACGGAGAGGAGGTGGCCAAATTGCGGGTGGAGGTGGCCCGCCTGACGGCCGCCACGGAGGCTCTCCGAAAGGAGAACGCTAGGCTCCAAGCAGACTTGGCCAGTCTGCGTGAGCCTAGCTCCCGCGTGGCGCCTCAGAAGGGGGGTCCACAGCAGCGGCAGAGCCAGCCTGAGCCGGTGGAGAACCAGGTCTTGAACCTGGTTCGCCAGGAGCTGGCCTCCTTCCAGGCACGGTTTTCCGTCCTGGAGGGAATCGTTTTGCGCCCCCCCCTGGCGGCAAGCAAGGCGGCCACGGGCCCGAAGGCGGCCTCGTACGCGGCTGCTACGGCTGCCGCACCCAGACCGGGGCCGTCCAGCCGGCCCTCCGGCACAGCAGTGGTGGCCCCTCCCCCAAAGCCGGCTCCGGCGAAACCGGCGCCGGCTAAGAAGGCGCCCAAGGGGAGGAAGGGCAAGGCAGCTGCACAGGCGGTGACTGTGCAGCCGCCGGTGCCAGTGACGAGTGGGCCAGCGCCGGCGGCACGTCAGCCGCCGCCGCCGCCACCGCCCACCCAGCAGCCCCCTACACCTCCCGCGGCGGAAGCCGGATGGCAGGTGGTGGGGGAAAAGAAAAAGGGGCGGAAGGCGGCCAAAAAGGCCCGGGATCAGGAGCGGCAGCGCCAGTTCAGGGCGCGAAAGAGCGCGGCCAGGCTCCGCGCCCCGAAGACCGCGGCTGTAGTGATTACACTACAGCCGGACGCGGAAAAGAGGGGCGTGTCATATCGCGACCTGCTGGCGAAGGCAAAGGAGGCGGTGGACCTCGGGGAGCTCGGGATCACCGGGGGCCTCCGGCTTAAGGTCACGGCAACGGGGGCTCGTATGCTCGAGGTCCCCGGGGAAGCCAGCGGCCCGTCCGCTGACGCTCTAGCTGAAAAGCTCAGAGCGTCCTTAAACGCGGACGAGGCCCGAGTGTCCAGGCCCGTCAGATGCGCAGACCTGCGCATCTTGGGTCTGGACGACTCAGTGACCAAAGAGGAGGTGGTGGCCGCCGTCGTCAGGTCCGGTGGGTGTCCTGCGGATCAGGTCAGGGCAGGCACCCTACGTCCGGACCCCACGGGTATGCATACCGTCACGGTATGCTGCCCTGTGACGGCGGCGAAAAATATCGTGGAGGGCCGAAGGCTACTGGTGGGCTGGGTTTCAGCGCAGGTTAAGCTGCTGGAGCCCAGACCTCTGAGGTGCTACCGATGCCACGTGGGACACCACGTGTCAGTCCGGTGCGCCTCGGAGGTTGACCGCAGCGGGCTATGTTTCCGCTGCAGTCAGCCCGGTCATCAGTCCGCAGCGTGCTGTGCCACGCCGCACTGCGACGCATGTGCGGCGGCTGGCAAGCCGGCCGATCACCGGGCTGGGAGCAAGGCCTGCGCTCCGCCCACCAAGGCCACCCGAGGCAAGGGTAGGCCCTCCGCTGCCACCGCCACCGTCGCCACCGCCGCAGCCGCAACTGCCGCTGCTGCCGCTCCCTCTGCCGTTGCCACAGAGGGGCCCTCGCAGGGGGCCAGGGAGGAAGCGTCGATGGAATGCCAATAACGGCTCCACTTCGCTTCCTCCAAGCGAACATCAACCACTGCGCCTGTGCTCAGGATCTGTTGCTCCAGAGCATGGCGCAGTGGTTGATCAACATCGCTGTGGTCGCTGAGCCGTATTTCGTCCTGCCCAGGGAAGACTGGGTGGCGGACCTGAGCGGCTCAGTGACCATAGTGTCGTCGGCCGCCGCCGGCACCCCGACCCTTGAAAGTGTCAGGAGGGGTCGGGGGTGCGTAGCAGCCCGGTTCGGGGAGATCGTCGTAGTGGGAGTCTACTTCTCCCCGAACCGAACTCTCGCCGAGTTCCACAACTCTCTCGCAGAGTTGAGTGTCGTCGTCGGAAACCATTCCCTCCCCGTGCTTGTCCTCGGGGACTTCAATGCCAAGAACTTGGCTTGGGGTTCCCGTTGCACAGACGTGCGGGGAAGGATGGTGGAGGACTGGGCCCTGGAGAAGGGCCTGGTCGTCCTAAATAGGGGTTCTGTCGCCACGTGCGTGAGGATGCGGGGCGAGTCGGTGGTGGACATTTCGTTCGCCAGCCCCGCCCTGTCACCGCGTGTCGTTGACTGGCGCGTCATGGAGGGGGTGGAGACCTATTCCGACCACCGGTACATCCGGTTCGACGTCTCCACCCAGACCTCAAGCGCGCCGGTCCAACAGGCCCCGAGTGGTCCGCGTTGGGCGCTGAAGCAGCTGGACCGGGAGCTCCTCCTGGAAGCCTCGATCGTGCAGGCCTGGGTGACATCACCGGACAGGCCTGCCGACGTTAACGATGAGGCAGGGTGGTTCCAGGAGGCCATGTCCGACATCTGTGACGTGGCAATGCCCCGAGTCCGGCCAGGAAGCGCCCGGCGTCAGGTGTACTGGTGGTCGCGTGAGCTGACGTCTTTACGGGAGGCGTGCGTGGCTGCGCGGCACCTGTACGCCAGGCACCGCAGGCTCCGCATTCGCCCACCGAATGCGGAAGCCATTGAGGCGGAGCTTTATGAGGGCTACAGAGCGGCGAAGACCGCCCTCCGCGCGGCTGTCCTGCGGGCCAGGGATCTGGCCCGCGAGGAGATGCTGGGGACTCTTGACAGAGATCCGTGGGGGCGCCCTTACAAGATGGTGCGGGATAAACTCCGCACCTGGGCCCCCCCGCTGACGCAGAGTCTCCGGCCTCAGCTCGTGGAGGACGTGGTGAGCGCTCTGTTCCCCTCGCGAGGGGAACACCCGCCCCCGCCTATGGCTCCGCCGGCTGCGGTGCCGGAAGCGGACCACGAGAGTGACGACGACGACGCTCCGGAAGTGACCGGGGTAGACATGAGAGTGGCGGTACGCAGGCTCAGTGCCAAAAATACCGCCCCGGGACCCGACGGCTTGCCTGGCAAAGCCTGGGTCCTGGCCTCGGAGGCTCTCGGTCCCCGACTGGAGGGGCTCCTAAGCGCATGTTTGGAGAGAGGCCAGTTCCCGCTTCGTTGGAAGACGGGGAAGCTGGTCCTCATCCGGAAGCCGGGGCGCCCGGCGGACTCTCCGTCCGCCTACCGGCCCGTGGTGCTGCTCGACGAGGTGGGCAAGCTCTTTGAAAGAGTTATTGCAAACCGCCTCGCCGAGCACCTTGCGAGGACTGGGCCGGATCTTGCGGAACACCAGTTTGGTTTCCGCAAGGGGCGCTCTACGGTGGACGCCATCATGCGCGTCAGAGCCCTCACGACGGGGGATGCGGTGTCCCGGGGTGGGGTTGTCTTGGCGGTGTCTCTCGACATCGCCAACGCCTTCAACTCCATGCCCTGGAGCTGCATAAGGGAGGCACTCCGGTATCACCGGGTGCCGACCTACCTCCGTCGTGTGGTCGGGGACTACCTGACGGACAGAGCCGTCATTTACCCCGGTCGCAGCGGAGAATGGAACCGGCGAGAGATGTCGTGCGGTGTTCCGCAGGGATCGGTTCTAGGCCCGTCCTTGTGGAACATCGGTTACGACTGGGTGCTGCGCGCCGACCTCCCTAGCGGCGTCAGCGTTGTCTGCTATGCAGACGACACGCTGGTGCTGGCACAGGGGAGGTCGCACGAGGCGGCGGCCGAAATAATAACACGCGGGGTTGCGATAGTCGTTGAGAGGATCCGGCAACTGGGTCTCGAGGTGGCATTGCACAAGTCCGAGGCCATGTGCTTTCATGGGCCTCGGAATGCGCCACCTCCGGGATCAGCAGTGACGGCGGGAGGGGTATCCATCGGCGTCGAGTCGACGTTGAAGTACCTAGGTCTCGTCCTCGACAGCCGGTGGAACTTCGCGGAGCACTTCCGACGTTTGGCCCCCAAACTGGAGCGGACAGGGGCTGCCTTCAGGCGGCTCCTGCCCAACCTGGGGGGGCCAAACGCCTCCTGCCGGAGGCTCTACGCGGGAGTCGTGCGGTCCATGGCCCTTTACGGGGCCCCGGTGTGGGCGCGTTCATTGAGGCAGCGAGCTGCCAACCATTTGAACGCGCCCCAAAAGGTGGTGGCCGTAAGGCTGATCCGGGGATACCGCACGATCTCCCGCGAGGCGGCGAGCCTCCTTGCCGGATTGCCGCCATGGGATCTGGAGGCGATAGTCCTCGCGCGCCTACACGAGTGGCGCGCGGAGGCGCTACGCCGGGGGGAAACTCCGCTGCCGCGGCAAATTGTCGCTCAGTGGACGGACTTCCGGCGGGATCTCATGGCGACATGGAGAGAGCGACTGTCGCAACCCCGTGCAGGGCACGCCACGATAGTGGCGGTAAGTCCCCTCTTTGAGGAGTGGCTGGAGAGACGCCACGGCGTCCTCACCTTCCGCCTGACGCAGGTTCTTACCGGACACGGATGTTTCGGTAAGTTCCTGCACCGAATCGGGCGGGAGGAGACGCCCGGGTGTTTCCATTGTGAGGATCGACCGGAGGACACGGTGGAGCACACGGTGGAGGTGTGCCCTGCTTGGGTGGAGCACCGCCGTGTCCTCGAGGTGGCGATTGGCGGCGGCGACCTCTCGCTTCCGGCCCTGGTTCGTGCCATGGTCCGGAGCGAGACGGAATGGGACGCCGTCACCTCCTTCTGCGAAGCAGTCATGCTAGCGAAGGAGGTGGCGGAACAGGACAGGGAGAGATCCTCACGTCCCGGCCGCCGCGGGAGACGCCCCGGGCGTCGGGGGCCACGTGGTGGCTTCCGGCCACCGTAGGCGCGGGCCTGTGGACGGGGAGCTATGGGCTAGCTCGCCGTCCGTCCGTCTCATGACGACAGGCCGTGTCGACGGCGCGTTCGTGTTCCACGCGCGCCTCAAAGAGAGTCAGCAATAAGGAAGGGGTCCGCAAGGGCCGAAGCCTGCCGGGGCTGCGGGACTATTCGAAAGAGATACCGTGGCCCCGGAACACAAAGGGCGATGAAGGAACATGGATGGGTTTTAGTCAGTAAAAGTCTGACACTCCCTCCTGCTCAGCCCAGAGCGGGAGAAGTCATTTGATGATTTCCCATCCTAAAAAAAAAAAAAAAAAAAAAAGGTTGAAAATAAGTGACTGAAAGACACGTATAGCTTAAGACCTAGAACCGCAATCAAAGTCATTGAGCTTTGAAATCAGAATAGTGAGGTATCACCCTGCCTATTAATAATTCAATAACAGCTGTTGTTATTGAATTATTAATAGGCAGGGTGATACCTCACTATTCTATGCTGTAAACAGCTGTGTTTACAGCATTAATACTAATATTTCGACAGATAACCTAGTTCTTGCGTAGGGCTCTTAGGTTGCAGATTAGTTGATTGAGCTCGATCCATAAACTACTTCCGTTGGACCAGCGTTCGTTACTATAACCGAGCACATTTACTTCCAAGTTCTAACGTCACACGGTCTCCGAGAAAAACGGACATCAAGGGCAACGCAATTGTCGGAAAAAACAAACCGTTGCGAAATTAACACGTTAATTTTTAGTTACTTCGCATTAAAACATGAAAAAAAAACAAACGGGTCATCAAAGTCATCAAACATATTTCAGTCGAAGAGTGATGTTTTGCACTGAAATATTTTAGATTTTTATTGATTCTTAGAATATTAAAATATTTTCCGAGAGATCTACCTACTGTCTATAGTACCATGGAACAAAACCAAAAGTAATTTAAACAGTATATAGCAACAGGAAAACGAAACGTGAACCGTATTTTTTTTTAAACTTTTCGCGAATACATGTATAGTGAAAACAGTCACCTGTTCTTTGCTTTGTTGTTCAATCGTAAGTTTATCACGTAAGCTTCTCTTGGTTTCTTGGAAAGAAGTACGTTGTTGCTTTTCACTAATAGCATATGCAGTTCCACCCAGTAAAGTAGCGCCAAGCAGCAATGCACCATTTGCAACTTGCTGTTGAAACGTTTGAAGGTTAATAAACACGTACATGCATAATTATGTTGTGTTAATTAAGTCATTTATACCTAATATGTATTGAAAAGGTTTAAATACCTGAAAGTAAAAGTCGTCGGCTAGCCTGCTTTCAGATGTAGAAGCGTTGTAGTACTGCACCAAGAGATACCCACTAAACGAAATTGTGCTGTACAATATGAGCAACACATGATGTAACGGAAGGGTGGCGAGGGTAAAATATTGAAGCACTACGGCCCATCCTAGTAACTCGTTGTAGGAATCTCCGAGACGTCGGGATGCGCTCACTAGCAGTTGAGTCCACAGCACTAGCCACGCGACGTGGTTGAGGACGGTACGCGCGGGGCGGACGCACACGTACACGGACGTCAGGATCAGGTTGGCCACCAGCGCCACCGCGACGGTGGCGTACGCGAACGACAGGTCTCGTTCGCCGGGCACCAGCACCGCGAACGCCTGCATGAGCGCGCCGGTGGCCAGCAGGCGCGGCACGGCGCGTTGCCGCTGCCGCTGTGTGTACGCCGAGTACAACTTCTCTTCTTCTCGGTCTGGGAAGCCCCATGGCGGCACTAAACATATCCAACATGCTGATTTGTTCAACGTTCTCCCCTGCATTTGTTTCTCCATTGCTTTCAGTGTTTACTTATGCACAATTTCATCAGTCCAAGATATTTATTGCTAAAATTGTTCTCCATTATGACTACGACTCTGTTTTCATAAAGTTAATTTTAAGCTGAAAATAAAGAAACCGTGTGACTGATTTAGGGAAAAGATAGTAGAATTGTTGTTTATCGATTTCCTGTCCATTCAAAGGAAGTGACAAAACAGCTAAAGTGATTAATAATGTTGGTTCTCAAATCTACATTAATATTAATTTAAGTGTGTGTCAAATCGTTATTTATTACTGAACTAAGTTCATTTGATTTTGGTGTTAACAGTTCAACCCCCTTGGTCGACGAGGGGTGACCCGTAAGACGGTTTACGAATGAATTCGGTTCCTAAACAAATAATTTATTTCTTAAAAACGTAGCAAACGTCGTTTCTTACACGACGTCCATGAACGGATTTCGATTAAAAGTACACAGGTAGACCGTGACCTGGGTTATGAGTATGACGTAGGATACGGAAACATTAGTATCTTCATACGTCCGCTATTTAGTTCCCAATAATACGTATATATTGTCAATCTTTAAGGGACACGAGTTAGATTTAGTTCAGATTTTTCAACAAGACATGATACTTTTTAGGTCCAAATCAAGGTCAACCCCAAGGCTACCATACCAAAATCGATGCTATGGGCCATTTTTTGGATACTTCAAATTCAATTTGAACAAAGAATGTCTTAATACCGAGTTGCCATCGAGCCACACTTTAATAAACGATAAAGTTAAATATTGTAAACAATGGGGAACTCGTAAATATAAAGAAGCGTGAACTTGAACAACGTGTGTCTCATCGGACGTGAACGTCAGAGAGATCATCAGGCGGAGAGTTTCCACTAGCAAGACGGCTTGATCGAGGACGCCTGTGTAATGAATAAATTACACGCTGAAACATTGTTCCGATAGCCATTCATTAACTGGGCCGTTTGAAGACACATAACATACTCATAGTTTGTCCATACTAATTTCAATATTGACAATTGTTACGATGGATGTTAGTGAAGTGACCGTGAAACTTCAGTCAGAAGTTATTTGTTTCACTTATCCTGCTCATTGCCAACGCTCATGAGTTAATGTGTCACGCGTCAAATATATTAGCGTCGAAACTTTAAAAAAAAAAAAATTACATTTGAATTATATTAAACTCATCTTCAATGGCTTTATTTTCAACATACTTCATTACTGTTCAAGTCTAGTGAAACTGTCGAGATAAATATATATTCGTTAGAAAGATCAGATCATCCGCATTCGATGTGCTAAATAATATCAATGGTATTAGCTCTGAATTAGGTCATCACTTTCATAACGAGTCAATAAAATGTGCTAAATGGCAGTAGTTTCTCGTTCCACTTGTATGTGCGAATGACATATTGCTTCAGTTCATATATTTAAATCTATAATTATGAATAAATGCATTTCAGCAGGTAGGTATTACTAACTGTGCAGAATTATTTGTAGAATTTAGTATGGTATGTGTATGTACCTAATTAGGTTCGCAAGAAGGAAAATAACTAGTTTACGCTCGCCCATAATATTAAAATTATCCCACGGATACGTAAAGGAGGTACTACCGAACCAAAAGGGATCATTTGTCATGTTCTTCCCGTGTATCACATTTCATCAAAATCCGTTCAGCGCCAAATTGAAGGGTGATTGATTAACAACAATCCGATTTCATCATTAGTAGGATACCCTTCATTGTTTGCGTTTTCTTTTCAATGCTCGTTTTCAGTCACAACAAGAAAACCCATTAGCCCAAGTATTTATCATACTGGTGAACTTAGTTCCTAACGAAATACTGCTATTGAGTCTGTAGATCATAAATTTAGCTTAATAACGAATCTAAATGCCGAATTCCTTTTTAAAGGCGTTCCTGTTTGATTCAGCACCGTGGGGTCTCAAGTCTACGTTACTAATACATGCACCCGTTGTCTAGATGAGTAGGTAGTTAGGCACCTAAGCTGTGTATTATTGCAAACTTCACCTCTCTGTGATTTCCGAATATTCGTTCTATGAGCAGTTTGTTATTTGAACGCACAGCCTAAACCAGTACTAGATATCCTCTTTCATCAAAGTTATTAGGAAGGTTCTTTTACTATACAAAGTCTTTGTCTTCAATTTCAATGAAAGGTTTAAATTACAGTATATATTACTAGAACTTTTCTATAATAAAGCTACGGGCAAGATAAGAACTACCGATACCATTTTTCCATTATTATTAATGGTGCAAGGTGTAAATGGGGTCCATACATAATGCAAGTTTGATATTCGATTAGAAATTGTATCCAAAGGAACGATGTTTACTCTACATAAACATAATTATTTAATAAATCAAGATGCCTATATAACAAAAGAAAATCTTCATCTTCTGTGTTATTTATTTTGTTTTGAATACTAGCACAACACCTCTCCCCGCATTAGACCTTGGGTATACCTAAGCTGATTCATTACATAAACCTAGACAACAACCGAAATTCATACACAAAAAGCAGTTCCTAATCAAACAAGACATTATTAATTATCTATCACACACATTTAATGATGACACTCTAGTTGGAACCAAGGTTATTGTCAACAAAGGGTAAGAACCGCTCATGATTAATTTTTTAAGTACAATACTAAGTAAGTACGAAAGCGAGCAGTGCCGTTTAGTCTCTTTATAGGCTTATCTCTTTAAAACATCTAAAATGTAAAGTGCGTTAAATAATAAACCACAGTCATCAAAAATAACATTTTATCCTTTCTTTTTATTTTCGGCGTCATTATAACATTACAGATTACTAAGTTACATTTAATTCTATTTCCCGCCTAAATGATGGTTGTTCCAATGATGTAAGCAATCTCAATAAAACTCTTACTATTGACCCATAAATATTTAAATCGCGAGAGGATGACCCTTATATTACAAGATCAGGCGTAATTCAGCTAATGAAAACTACACACCGTACGTATTTGGTAGATTATTACTGGAGGAATAATTAAAATGGTGTCGAAATATTGAGCGCGTTGGGTTCACAGGGCGCGGGTGGAGCGGCGGGCGCCGGGCGCCGGAGTCGGGCGGCGCGAGGGCGGTGCGCGCACGTGCTGGCGTGCGACTGCCGCGCGCCGGCCGCCGCCCGCAGCCCGATCCCGAGGCCCCTAGCCCCCCAGCCCCCCAGCCCCCCACAGCCGGCACCCCAGCCACCCCTCGCTAGCGCTACCTATCCGCTTCAGCCCATTCCACTACACATTGATTCCACTCGCTGTATTTTGCTAACATTTCAGTGGCTATTTTGTTTTTCTTTCCTATTCAATAGTGAAGTTAACTCAAGTTATGGAAGTTTGACAACAGTGAAACTTCTTTAAGTTTTATTTAGCAATGTCTACTGAAATAAATATCAAGTAGGTATTATATCTGGCTCAATTTACTGGTTGTCTCTTTTGACTGTAGCGCTTAGTGAGCAATTGACTGCGACCCATTTAAATAAGAGCTCTACATTAAGCCTGAAAAGCTGTAATACCTCACCAGAAGGTGTCGAGTTCCAATCGAAAGCAATATCTACTGAGGGTGTACCGACTTCACACTTGTCATTCTTTTATCCAAGGTCGAGAAGTTCCTTTGATCTGTCTTTGTCACGGCACAAGCGCCTCTTGAGTACAATTCGTGAAAAGATATCCCCAATCTATAATCTGGATGATGAATCACGTAGGTTCTCTAAAATAGGAATGTCTAAATAATATTTTCTAAACAGTATTTCCGTTCCTGAAGATAAGAGGTAAGTTTGTGAAAAGTGTTCTGGGTTCTATAGATAGATTCATTTCAGACACAGATAAGTCATTTTAACGTTAATCCATCGTTGAGATAAATGACATCGCTTCATGATGAGGAACAATCAGAGCAGCAGAGGTACATATATCTGCGTTTCAATTTTATTGCAAATTCAAAACTATGGTTATGTGGTAGTAAGACCAGCGAGGTCTCACAGTCTTCTTCCCGTATTTTCTTCTCAGTTCTCTTAATTTCCAAGGTCATTACAAAAATCTTAATCCTACTACTAGGTATTATACATGCGAAAGTTTGCGAGGATGTTTGTTACTGTTGCACGCAAATACTACTAAACGGATTTGGATGAAATTTAGCACACAGATAGTTACTAACCTGGATTAACACATAGGGTCTTAAGATACTTATTATCCCGGTAGTATATTCTCGTGGGACAATTATCCGATTTATCCGATCCCGAACTCCACTCGGGAGAAACCGCGAACATAAGCCACTTTAAGCTAGTAATTAATGTATTGGGTACAACCAAGTACCTACTACAGAGAAAAGTTGCCCTCACCTTGTGACAGGTAGGTCAAACTCTTATTAAGTCCTGTTAAGCTACCATTTAAACATACGTTACTTTACGTGACCCGTAAACAGCCTAACGATAAGATTTCAGGCGATTTAATATGCTAAGATCATACTAAGTAAACTGTACATGCAATGAAAGCCTATGCGTGAGAGAGCCATGTTGAGTAATTTCATGAAATTAACATTAAAAGTAAAAACGCTACCTATAAATAAACCTAAAAAAAAATCGTGTTCAAATTTTTCATCATCATCTTCTAAGGGCTAGTGCGAGCGAGACAGACTATGTATTCTCGCTCGCACTAGTAGGGAAACTGAATATTTGATGACAAATAACACCCTTCATAACATCTGAATGCATTGGATAGGTGTATCTAATATCTATCTAATATGTATATAATATAATTATTACCGTGTAATGTAATATAAATAATTGCTACCGTGACGTCTGTGATGAACTCTAATTATAACTTATTTTAAGCATTGTTCTCATGTAAGTGACTTTGTGTCTTTTTTGAGAATAAATATCTTTAAACCTAAACCTAAATTGCCTGTCTAAAGACAGTCTTGTCTATAGTGTGCGGTAGCCCTAAAGCCTTACTTGTATAGCAGCGGGTGAGCATGCTCGAGATTTCTCAATTGTGACCAATTTCCTATTTTATTCAAATTAAATGTGCAGAAAATCATATCCACCACCACTTCTTGGCATTATGTGAGCTAGAGAAAATAGCGAAATTGCCTAGAGGGCTAAATATAGTCTGTTATTTTTTGCAGTTATTTTATCTCTACGTTTCGGCTGTGAACGCACTAATATAGTATTGTTATAGCAACGCGTGTACGTGAAGCCATTATCAGTCATCCACGAGACAGCTATTTTAACAAAAGTCATGCTTTTGATACAGAAACCCAAGAATCAAATTAAGAATGAGGAGAATCCATACAATTTTCCGTGTTACGCATGCGATACGTAGATTCTTTGTACGAGTATGTAAATAACAATACTTTCATTTTCCCTTTCGAATGAATAAAAAAACAAACGGCAAGTAACGCTTACAAGAAAACATTTTATAAATAGAACCTATCTTTGTTCCCGAGCTAGTTAGAGCCTCTACGCCGTAGGCGCTGCGTAGCAGCGTCTACGAAACTGTTATATATGAAAAACTTTATAATTTCATGGTTACTTTAAAAGTAAAAAATGTTTGGTATTTTGTAACAACCTATATTATCACAAAAATAATCCAAGCACTCAACAAAGTTAAAATCACGTAGTATAAATATGCAGAGAAAACCCGGATTATTGTATGGGTACATTATAACAATTGGCCAAAATCATTCAAAAGTGTAATTTTTTTACTGAAATAAAAAAAAAACAGACAAGCGCGAGTCTGCCTCGCGCACCAAGGGTTCCGTTCGAACTTGTGTGTTGATGATTTTTCCACGGAAATCAGTCAATCAATTTGAAGATCAGATTTAATTTTGCAGTTAAAATAATACTCTCCATTACATCAATATACGTCGTGTTACTGTTACGGTAAATGTATTTAGTTCAAAATTATTAATAATTACCGAAAGTCGAGGTAAAAGTAAGAAATTAATCACTTTTATTGGTGATTATTAATAATAACCTTAGTACCGATAAATGTAATAAATAAAAGCTGTAAATGCAGAAAAATGCGCGTTTGTTGCAATTCTAAGTGCTAATTCACGTACGTACAATGTTTATTTTGCGGTTCATAATTGTCGGAGTTCCCTAATTTTATTACTGCGACCAATTTCTACGTAGCGCAAGTTCGCCGGCCGCTGCCGCGGCACCGCTCGCTACGCTCGCTCGGCTCGCGCGGCACAGTTCTAACCTAACCTAACCTATTTGGTCGGAGTGGTAATTCGCTCGCTTTCTAGACCCCACCAACCCCTTCCAACCTAACCTGTCCGAGTCGGGGTGCCACAACTCCCGAGCTTGCTTTGTTCGCTCTTGCTCCCTATATTTGCCTTTCAAAGAGCAAACGATTTTGAATGCAAAAGCTGTGGTATTATAAATCAATACCTACTAAACAAATAACTTAGAATATTATTTTATCCCTTTTACCAACGAGCGTAGTGAATAATTAATAATAACTGCTAAAAGTGATAAATTTCTATTATATATTCACATTTACCAAATCATGAGGTAATTATTAATAATGATCGGTAATGATTAATAATTTTCAATTAATCATTCTTACCGTGGCATTACTCAGTACTAACTAGATTGTGGAGATCAGACAGGTTGTCGCTCCGTGTAAAATACAGGTATTCAGTGGCATTCGGTTTAGACTGGAAGCCGACCTCCTTTATTTGTGCTGTAAGACCTTGCTTCTTACCAAATTTTACCCTGTAGGTTTTGATTTACCTGCGCATGAGCAAAATACTGTGACAATACTCAATACTACTAATACTGTAATTATGCTACAAGGGCTATACACCGTGTTTCCGGACGATATCGAATTAAACATACTACTAATTGCATTGTAAACAACATTTTTACTTGAAGGTTTTTGACGAACAAATGATAAATGAAGACGTATGTAGTTACAGAATTATAACCATCAAAATCATCAATACAACCCTCCAAGCTCATAAAGGTGTATGAATTTATTTTTTCAAGGTCAAGGTCATTCCTACACCTTTATGCGCTTGGAGGGTTGTATTGATGATTTTGATGATTATAATTGTGTAACTACATACGTCTTAAAGCCGCGATTCATAGTTTAATCAACATACAACCTGACACTGACCTGCAAATTGCAAAAAACGTAAGAAAATTTGAATTTCGCGGGCCACCCTGGAGCATCCACCTTAAGCTTCCGAACATAACCATTGCATCCAAGTGAAATAATGACGTTCCGTTCCTCGCAGTAACTTACCAAGTTCAGCGCCATCTATCTAGCGACTAGGGAAGATTTGAAAAAGAAAATCCCTCATTTCAAATTCCCCTGGTTTAAGGGCCCGTTCCGTGTGTGGCTTAAATAGAGGTGTTCACGACACGATTACTGTCATCCACGAGTTTTGCCAACTAAAAACCAACGATAAATTAAAGGGCGTTTTTGCGTTTCTGCGTTTTTTTGTTTAAGATGGCGCAGAGGAAAATTTTAAATTTTTCCGTCATGGGTGTGTAGCAACCCCAAAAACCATGAAAACGACACCCATGACGGAAAAACCAAAAAAAACACGTTCAAGTAATAACAGGCGTGATGTTATGTTTACTCTACAGAGTAAACCTCAGTGGCCATTAAGTCGTGCAAAATTCAAGTCGCGCAAGTGTCCATTCGCGCAAGTGTCCTTTCGCGCATTTGTCTTTTCGCGCAAGTGGGTTTGCGCAAGTGTCCTTCGCGTAAATGTCTTTCGCGTAAAATCGACACGACTAAGTTGGGTTTCGACTAAGTGGGTGGGAATTTCTTAAATAAAACAACACTTTATGGGGAACCCCCCTTAGAGTGTTGTTTTATTTAAGAAATTCATTAGTAGAGAGGATGGGTTTGTATAATTACATTTCCGCGTATCAAAAAAATGCGTAAGCAAAGCACAAAAATAGAGTAGTGGTTTTCCGGACACCACCGGACACATAGACAGACCCATAATATTTTTTTGGTTTGCAACTTGGTCAGTCTGTCAGTTTTGACAATAACATTTTCTGCCAGTGTCACTGTCAGTGTCAATGAGATTACGTTCATCGGCATCATAAATTGTATTGAATCTGGGATTGCGAGGTATTTCGTATTGAATTTCAATTAAATCACCAATTTTTAATACAATGTAATACTAAGAATTAATTCATTAATCCCTCGGTTTACTCTCACATTTAGAAATTATTGTATTTTACCAGTATCAAACATGGATATAAAATTTTTGAAACCTATCCAACCTAAAGTATTCAAAGCGATCAAAGATTTAGACATTGAAGCCATCAAGAAGTTCACACTAGAGCAACTTAGACCTATCATACCATGTCTAGTTCGTATGGCACTTATTGCTCCGCTAGATTCTACCAGAGCTTGTGCTGATGCCAAGAAAGATGTGCTCACTTTGCTGTCCGGTATAGACTTGGTTAACTTTATTGTTTCCCTCTTGTCTATTGAATTTAATGCACTAGAATCGGATGTCAAGAAAGAACAGCAAATGAGGTAATATATTGGTTCATATACTTTTCGCGTGGTATAACTGTGTTCCTAATACTCTAGGCCTTAAAGTTTCTCTATTTCAGACTAAAAAGTGGATCGCAATGCACAGAAACATTTCTTATACCAAGTATATCCAATGGAATAACCAATGATTTTGAGCAGTCGGACTCATCCCGTCGGGTTCGCCTGGTTATATCAGAACTGTTGCTCATGCAAGCCCAACTAGTTGAGTACAATCAAAACAAGAATACCAACGTTGATTCTGGTGTGAAGCCATCAGAATTGTTTGACAATGCCGTGTACTTGGAAGAAGTGGCTGATGTCATCAACATCAGCCTTGCAGAGCTGCCCAACTTACTCAATGTGGTTGATGTTGTTGAAGTATTACTGTATGTCAATAAAGGTCCTATATTGATATCATGGGTAGTAGCTAATATGCCTGATACATTACAAGAAGGTAAGTTGTACAATAATTTTAAAAGCACATTTTAAGTACAAATTCAAAATAATCCATTGGGAGCCAGTTTGTTGTTCCTTTCTTGTATTCAACCAATTATAGCCTAAAAGCAACACAAGGCCTTGATCCCTCAAATTTCCCATACAAAATGAATCAGTAACAACACAACAGACCACTGAAATGTTTGTAAAATATTTGTAGAGTTGATGACACCTGTTCATACATCACACATCACCATCATCATACATCACCTGTTCATCATTATTGCAGCCCATATAATATGGTTTTGTTCCCTCACACATAGCAGTCATTATTGATGGAAATTGATTGAAAACTTGTAAATGTCAAGCACAAGCATACTGTAATAATACATTATTTTGTGGTCTATTGTAATGACAATAACTTCAATTTGTTTCACTTTATGTTTCAGTGGCTGAATGTCTTGTAATGAATGCTGATAGAAGTGAGGAAGGTGGCATTAGGGCTAAGACTCTGAGCATCCTATGTGCAGCCTGCCCCCACTTAGCAGCTGCTGTTAGAGCTAAAGCAGCTTCAGCTTCCAGGTTGCCTTCATTGGTCATCACCCTCACCTTGACACATCACCAGGATGACTTAGTGAGATACTTTTTAGCAGCTTTAACTCAATATTTTTGTATAAAATCAACAACTAAGTTGTGATGATTTCATTGTGAAAAATACTTCTCAGCTTTTGCAAAAATATGTATTTTTCTATATTCAAAGAATTCAAGAAGATTAACATACTTACAAAAACTCAACAGAATGCCACTTGCTAGAATCCTTATATACTTCTTTTGCTTCATCTTGTACGCCATATATTGGCTATCTGTAACCATACCTATGTTTCACAAAATAAATGATTGATTGATTGATTCAACCGCACTCATCTGCATTCTGCTACTCCCTTTATATGTCCAGAGTCATATAAAGGGAGTAGCAGAATAAGCGAAAGACCTGTTAGGTAGTCATTCAGACCATCAAACTAGACAACTTTCCCCAAGGAATAAGTGTCCCAAAAAAAAATTGGACTTGTATAGAATATTGCATCTGCTGATGCAATTAGTATGAGTACAATTTTTTTTTTTTTTTTTTTGTGCTTATCTGCTATCCGTCATCCCTGACTATGATCAGATATGTGGAAAGATACATCACATTTTTATAGAATCAGGACCAATGTCCAAATTCTACTTAATCAGGCAGCACAATATCAGCTTTCTTGAGTCTCTTGGTATGATTTGGCATCAATAGTGAATGTGAGAGGGGGTTTGGATGGTTGGTTAATCTTTCTTTGTTTATCTCTAGGTAGCGCTTCGCTTCTTCTAGGATAGTTGGAATTTCCAGGTGCTCATGGATTTCTGAGTTGCGAGCGTACCAGGGTGCCGCTGCCAGGACCCTCAGGATGCTATTTTGGCTTCTTTGGATGCACATGATGTTTGATTTGCTTGCGGAAGACCATAATTGAATCCCATATGTCCATATTGGTTTTATGATGGAACAATAAACTCTAAGTTTGTTACTCAGGCTGAGTGAAGATTGTCTGGCAAGTAGCCAGAGCAAGTTCTTGAATCGGTAGTTTATTTCTGTTCTTTTTTTCTTTAGGTGATCCTTCCATGTCAACCTACGATCCAAGTAGAATCCCAGGTACTTTACACATGGTGACTGTGGTAGAGTATCTTGACCCAATTTGACCGGGGCGCAATTTCCATGTTTGAGTGCAAATGTGATGTGATGCGATTTGGGCGCACTTGCCTTTATACGCCATTTGTTTAGCCAGTCATAGGTCCTGTCAAGTTGATTTTGCAGCATGTTGCTTGCCAAGTTGGCATCCTGATCACAAGCCAGGAATGCGGCATCATCAGCGTAGGTTGCTACAAATACGTCAGGGCATTGAGGGAGGTCGCTGGTAAATATATTATATAAAACTGGACCCAAGACGGAGCCCTGGGGTACCCCTGCAAGGCATCTGGCGAGAGAGGATCTAGCGTCTCGTACCTTTACTTGAAATTGCCTATCAATAAGGTAAGATTTCATTAGCAAATAAAATGAATGGGGCAGGAGCAACTTTATCTTGCATAGTAGTCCTTTATGCCACACTCGGTCAAAGGCTTGTTGGACGTCGAGGAATGCTGCCGAGCAATACTTCTTCTTTTCCATGCATTGTCTTATGGTGCGGTAGACTCGGTGTACCTGTTCCACGGTGGAGTGTTGCTCGCGAAATCTTGTAGGTGAGGTTTCAACCTGTTCAGGACGACCCTTTCCCATAACTTCGATAGTACTGGAGTTAGGCTAATAGGGCGGTAAGATGAAAATTCATTTTCCGGCTTACCAGGCTTTTGGATCATTACGATTTGTGATATTTTCCAGAGAGCAGGGACGTAAGAGGATCTGAGAGACGCATTAATGAGGATAGTGAGAAAGACTACTCCCTTTCTTGGCAGCTCCTTAAGAAGAATGAGTACAAATAACAATTTTTTTTCTTCCCATTTTCCTTACTTATGTTGTCCAGTTTGGTGCTCTGAAACACCACCTGAGAGGCTTATTCTGTTACATCCTGTATGTTCATGCACTAAATTATTTTGTGATTATTATTAAACTGCACATAAGAATGATGAATCTGCAAATAGATATGCTTTTCAGTAATAATATGACAATAAAATACAACATTTTTTATACAGGTTTCATTCATGTCTGGACTTTTACTTGGCTCTGATCAGACAACAAGAGCCTGGTTTGCGACATTCTTGCGTAACTCTCACAAGCGAGGCAAAGGCGATGGACATGCAGCCTTAACAAAACTTCGCCAAGAGTTATTAAACAGGCTTAAAGAAGCTACAGCCGGAGTTGACGCATCAGCATTATTGAGATTGTACTGTGCTCTCAGAGGCATAGCAGGAATAAAGTTTCAAGATGATGAAGTTGCTGGCCTCTTGAGACTTGTAACTCAAAAGCCACCACCTACACCGGCTGGAGTCAGATTTGTTTCTTTGAGTCTTTGTATGATTCTTGCCTGTCCGTCGCTCATGGGTATGTATTAAACTTAGAAGTTATATAAGATCTATCTATTCATACACGAAAAAAAAAATCAGCTATTCCCTAGAATGTGTTCGCATAACTCGTCAAAATGTATAGAACAGCTGATTTTTTTCCGCGATTCAGGGTTTGATCCCATATACCATAGTAAAAGTAGTTCATAATGATGAGTACAATGACCCCTTAAGAGATTTCGTGTATGAATAGATAGACCTTAGTATTTATGTAAACTTGTACCAACACAAACCACCAGCAATAAAGCAGATTTACATTTCCAAGACAATATAAAATAAAATACATGATATTTTATGTATTTCCAGCTGCTCCTGACCACGAAAAGAAAGCCATAGAATGGGTGCAATGGTTAGTCAAAGAAGAAGCTTACTTTGAGAGGTACTAAAATACAATACATATTATATTGGGTTGAGTTCATGTATATTTTGATTAATCCATTCACTCAACTGCAATTAATGTTTTTTCTATTTTGTTACAGCAATTCCGGAGTCACTGCATCCTTTGGTGAAATGTTACTATTGATAGCAATACATTTCCACTCTGGACAGTTAACTGCTGTCGGTGAACTCGTTTGCGCAACCCTGGGAATGCGCGTACCTGTACGACCCAACGGCCTCGCGAGAATCAAACAAGCTTTTACACAAGAAATATTTACAGAACAGGTACAAGATAAAATCCTTTTGATTACTTTTTTTTTAAAACAAATGTCTGTTGAAAATTTCTATAATTCACTTATTTTTTAAATATTCCAGGTTGTAACAGCCCATGCCGTCAAAGTCCCGGTTACAGCGAATCTCAACAGCAACATACCAGGATATTTGCCTGTACACTGTATTCACCAACTATTAAAATCTCGAGCATTTTCTAAACACAAAGTCCCCATTAAAAATTGGATATATCGTCAGATATGCAACTGCACTGCACCCCTGCATCCGGTTATGCCAGCGTTAGTTGAGGTGTACGTCAACTCGATCCTTATTGTTAACAACAAAGGCACTAACGAATATGTAAACAAACCAATTATGGAAGAAGAAATTAGAAAAGTATTCAGAAACTCGATATTTGGTGCTAATTTCGATGTGCAACGTAAACCATTTGCACCAATGGAAATTGATAATGGAGAAACGTCAATGGAGATTCACGTAGAAAAGCCAACTTTAGCATCTCAGTTACTCCTAATTTACTACCTTCTACTCTATGAAGATGTAAGACTGTCCAACACAGCCACACTTATGGCTAATGGGCGTAAAGTAAAGAGTTACTCTGCAGCTTTTCTATCTGAATTGCCGATTAAATATTTACTACATCAAGCTCAGAAAGACCAAATGCGTTATGGTGGTTTATTCAGCCCCCTCCTTCGTCTGTTAGCCACTCACTTCCCTCAACTATCTCTAGTTGATGATTGGATGGACGACCAAATCTTTGGCGATTTCAATCGACACCAAATCGATATAAATCTTTCAGAAATAGCTATCAATGATGCATTCCAAACCATCGAAGAAAACCCTTACAAGACGGGAAAGATTTTGAAAGCTATGCTAAATAAAAATCCTACAGATATATGGCCCTATGCAGAAACATTTGTTAAATATTTTAAAAGCGTACTTGGAGATCAAGTGCCACGACATATTCAAGAGTTGTACCACGAAGTTTGGTTACGTCTCAATACAGTGTTGCCGCGATGTCTGTGGATTATGACAATCAATGCCTTGTTGGACATTAATGGTGGCGTCAAAAATGTTACCATCACCCAAGAGAACGTCTTGGTAGACCCATTACAAGTTTTGCGCTGTGACATTCGAGTATTTAGATGTGGCCCTATCTTGAAAATAATTCTAAGAATTCTAGAAGCTAGTTTGGCTGCTTCAAGAAGCCAACTAAGTCGACATTTGTTAGATAAACCTCTGCTCGAAAAAAGCGGGCAACTGACATCAGACGCAGAGAGGGAAGAATTAAAGAATGCTTTAGTAGCGGCACAAGAGAGTGCTGCGCTGCAAATATTACTGGAAGCTTGTCTGGAGACATCAGAAGACGAGGCTAAACCGGAACTGATGTGGTCCCTTCGTGAAGTTAGAAGCATAATTTGTTCGTTCCTACATCAAATATTTATCTCGGAACCATCATTAGCTAAACTGGTACACTTCCAAGGGTATCCCAGAGAGTTGCTGCCAGTCACAGTTCAAGGAATACCTTCAATGCACATATGTTTAGACTTCATACCAGAACTTCTTAGCCAAGCATCTCTCGAAAAGCAAATATTTGCTGTAGACCTCGTATCGCATTTATCTATACAGTACGCCTTACCGAAAGCTATGTCTATAGCGAGATTATGCGTGAACACTTTGTCGACACTTCTATCGGTTCTACCAAGTGACTTGCGATTAGAACTGTTTCAACCGGTACTGAAATCTCTAGTGAGGATCTGTACTGCATTTCCATCTCTATTAGAAGATATAACTTCCCTGTTGTTACAACTCGGGAGAATATGCGAGTCCCAGGCATCTCTTGGTCACTGCTGGAATGATACCAGTATACTAGGTGAAGGAGCCTATGTACCCTCTGAGGTGCAACCAGAAACAAAGGTTCTAGTTGCTGAAGTTTTATGTCGCGACATAAAAGTAACTATGTCTGAAATTGTTGAAAAAGCACTTTTGAATGATAAGTTGTATTAAAATTAAGAAATTCTAAGTGGCCATGCCACACATTAACTTGTAAGTTCAAAATTATTTTAATAATAAATATTTTTAGCATAACAGTTTTACTTTATTATATTTAACCCAGATGTTTATCTAAAATGATATTTCTGATCTTAATGTCTCTGATTTTTGAATAAAATTTCCATTTTTAAATAATATTTTAATACATTACAAGCAACATATTTGTAGGTTCAACAGAACTTTGCGATTCCAACTGTCTATACATCCAAGCGCATTGATTCCTTGCTGCGTGGTTACCAATGTCGTGGTATAATTGGGCCTGAAAACAAACGGTAAAAGTGTTAATAAATCTTTCCATGATTAAAACTTTTACTATGTGATAATTCAAGCCAAAAATCTAGTTTACCTGTAAATACCATGTTTGTAATAATCGAACATGAGCGCCAACTTTGGCGAAATTCTTTTTGACAAATTCTAACGCTTCACAACACGACTGCAGTACTTGCAGGCGAGCTTCACCACACGGTGCCGCAGTTGCAATCCGACACTTCGTGTACAGCAGCATTGCTGAAATTTAATGGAATCCTTAGAGAAAGAACCAATAGACCAAAATTAATGACATAATTGTTCTGTGGAACTCTACCTCGAGCCATGTCGTATGCGCTGCCATCTGCCATTATCGGAGGCAAAGCTTTCCTGACAAGAGTTAAGGCGTTCTTCGCACATCCCATGCTCAGTTGTACATTAGCTAAATGCATTTCAGCTGTGGCCGCTAAATGATGCAAATGGTATCCCTTTGCTTGCCACAAGGCTTCATTCAGCAACATTATATTTGTAGATTGAATATTACTAAACGAGTGCTGGACTTGTGACATCAATATCATGGCTTTAACTCTCAGAGACACGAAGTGGAGGCTATCATCTTCAGTCTTGCAGTAATCTAAGATGTCGTACAGGGATTCCAGCGCTTCGGTAGCGTCGCCCTTCAGGTAATACATCTCGGCTTTTAGAAGTTGACTCTCCCACCTATCTGAAGACGCCAACTGTCTGATACTCTGATCTGCTTCCTCCCATTTACCTGCAACGGTATATTATAAAGCGAACATGAAGATCATTTCACGCGTTAAGATGTACAGATCACCATTCGCGTGAGATAATCCCGCGTCATACACACCGGCATCGAGGGCGCGCTCGGCGTGATAGCGCGTGGCCTGCGCGCGCGTGCGCGGCCCGCGCAGGTGCGAGGCCAGCGCATGCGCCAGCGCGCCCGAGCCGCGCCAGGCCGCGACGGCCGCTGCGCCCGCACCGCCCAGCGCCAGCGCCTCCGTGGCGTGCCACACGCTGCCGTTACCCACGCTGCTCTCTGCACAGACAAAGCACTTTGTTGTTAGTGCCCGCATGCCGCGACACAAAAAATAAATTCAATTAGAACATAACCCGCGAATTTCAAATTTTCTGCTACTTCAATTCAATGTGACACTGACTCACAATCTATCAGGTTGAATGTTAATTAAAACATGATTTGAACCCTAAAATGATCAAAAAAATCAATTAAATGATTATTTATTTATAGAATTATAGTCATAGGAATAATGATTTCATGAAATATCTAGTCAAGATGTGTTACTGAATCATCAACACACATCCTGACTGCCTGCAAAATGAAAAAAAAAACTTAAGAATATTTTAAATTCGCGGTTAACCCAGACAAAGCAGGTGCATATTTAATATTGAAGAAGACTCAAATATTCAGCCTATTATTGTACAGAAAACGGTTTAGATGCAATTTAAAAAATCTGCCTCCTTAATCAATCTTGATGAATCACAAACTCAGTATCCTTTTGTCAATTCTAAAGCTGTTTGGAAGTTGTTGGCTCTGTAAGGTTTAAAGTAATTCACTAAAATAATATCACATACTAGTGTTAAGATCAAGTAGAAGTTGGCAGGCCACCGACGCCATCTCGGTTTTCCCGTAGAGGGCCCATAACGCAGCCGTGTTTGCAAGGCCGGCCATCGTGAGGTCGGTCATCGAATGTAGGTAGTTAATGGAGTCGCCTCTCATGATGACCTGTCAACATTACAGTATTACATGCCTTGCACCAGTAATAGCCTTCTTTCCTTCCGGTATTTTTGTACGCCGCACTGTACGTACAGATGTCTATTGTTAGATGTAATAATAGAAATAAATACTTCTTCGGAAAAAATCTTAATATTTCTTCTACTTCGTCAGGCAAAAAGTGCTATTAGGTTTCCATAAAGAAGTTCTCAGTAGCAGTCACGGATTCTGAATTTGTTCCCGGTTGATGGTAATACGCTCACCCCCTATTACATGGGATTTAAAAACATAACTGGAGAAATACACCTCTGGGTAACCATTCAGGGATGTTAAATACTTCTTATTATATGTAACGTAAGCATTTTTTGCTGAATATTTCCAGTTCACTAATCATTCTGTTGGGGAAATCTTACTTGAAATATATACGCAGGTCTTGCGCCATTGACAGCGGCGTGTTGAGCGAGCAGCTGCGCCGCCGCGGCCGTGTGGCGCGGGTGCGCGGGCGCGGGCGCGGGCGGCGCGGCCAGCGGCGCGGCCGGCGCGCCCGGCGGCGGGTCGCGCGGGGCCCGCGTCAGCAGCGCCGCCCGGCGCGCGCGCCCGCCTGCCAGCGCGCCCCACGTGGCGGCGCCAACCAGGCACGCGTAGTCCGCCGCCTCCTGCGCGCGCGCTAGAGCCTCACGCACTGCTTCCATCGCCACCGACCTACACACAACCATTACACAGGGTAGGATGCAGGGTAAAAAAGTGTTATGATTATTTTGTCGAATCTTTACATCAGCACAACTGTTCCAACAGTAGTGTCTGTACTTCTTTTACATTACTTTCTATATTTGCAATAGTTTCTCACCTGTGGCCGAAATGAGTATGCATTGCCGCCCGGTTTAGAGCTGCGTAACGGAAGTTCTTGTTCCTATCATTGCCTGTATTGTTTCCCGACGAGTTGAATACGGTGCGATCAAAGTAATTATACAAAGAGTCTTGGGCGCCACTAAACTCCTTTGTGCGGATACAGTTAAGGAAACTGAGGAAATGCTGAAAACATTACATTAAAACTTGAACAAACTTTAAGCTAATAAATAGGCTTCAATATGTATACATGTATGATGTACTTAATCATAGTCATAGTTCCTCATTTTTATCATTGCCACACAGTTTGCATACTTACTATATCAGGGTATTCAGGTATATCATTCATTATTTGTATAATCGTCTTCTGTAACTGTCTGGGTGGCATTGCTTTTTTCTCATTGATTTGTAACAAATTAGCTTGCTGGGCTGTGAAAAGTTCTGCTTGCTTTCTGGACCACTGGCATTCTTCAAAACTGCTGAGACCAAAATAAAAGAAAAAAATTGTATTATTACTTTTTAGATACAGATGATGAAAATGCCCAAAAATAAAAGGTATATTTTAGATTTTGAACAATACTGTAACTCACTTATCTCTGTCTATTATATTCATCCGCATTGACAACTCCAATGGTTTAGATTCCTCAGGTACTGGAGATGTAGATGTGGTTTGCTGCTCCATGTTGTTTAATTTCTGAAAAAATAGACTTTGAATATAAATAAACTAGGCCAAAAGGGAAAATTTAATAAACAATAATTCCTCATTAGTAAGTTACCTCTTTGCTCACAGATCTCATCATCAAGCCAGGTCTGCCTCTCTGATAATACAGACAAAATGACTTGTACAATGATACCACTTGCACAAAAGTTAATCTGTCTAAGTGTAATAATATCCTTCTTAAATAAAGTCCTGGAATTTAAGATTGCAACATTAATTAATATATCAATGATATTACAAAATGCAAGCAATAAATAAAATATATTTTACCTAACACACTGTATCTAGCCATAATACAAGGATTTGATTCAATCATCAGCTTGTCTATTGTTGAAGTAACACAGTCTGTCAGAGCACTAACTCCGTTAACATATATGTTCTGTAGACGGACACAGAAGTTCTGTAGGTGGACACTTAGTAAATTATAACGCCCATCAGTGAGTAGGGCCTCCAATTCTTTAAACTCCATATCTGGGCACTATAACAATAAAAGGATATCAGAAAAAGTTTTCACTTCAAAATCCATATCCATTTAATATTCAATACATACATGACCTGTCATGTTTTGTATATATTGTACACAATAACTGTATTGTGTATATTCCAGGTTAAAAAAAAACATTCCAAGACATAATTTGAGATAGTATTGCAATCAGTACCTGAATTAGTTTGAGAGCAAGCATACAGAAGTCCTTTCTATATTTAGGTGCCATAGTACAATCTATCATCCTGTTTGCTGAAATAATGCAAATAAATATTACCTAAACAATTCAATAATAAAATCTATAAATACATGAAAATGAATACAGTTCATGTGAAACAAACGGATGGAGCCCATAGCAGAAGAAATTGTAGTTGATGTTGATAATAAATAATTTAAAACATACACTAAACTTAAATCTGGAAATGCTTACCTTCAATTTTCAACAAGCCATATTCTCTTATAAAAGCTACTACTGCTATTTTGTGAGGTGTAATATTTTCAATATTACCCTTAACATTAATCAGTTTCATAAAATCTAAATTTTCACCACCTAAATCCATTTTTAATTGAAGAAAATTATCTCCCATTTTATCTCTTCAATTTGTGTATCAATATGTCATTGTCAAATTGAAAATAAACAAACCAAACGAACAAACAAACCACAGACAATCTACGAAACAATGTTTGACAAAATCCCCTAGAACTACTTCTACTTACAGACATACAGTTTACTCCAGCCAAAGGCACCACTAGCCATCCTGTTCCCTTCTGTCTGAACAACCCCTAATTTGTAAACTAGTTGGGAATGGAGAAGAAAACTGACAATTTATCCCGCGGGTGTCGCTGGTTATGCTTGACCACAGAATATATGTAATGTCATTAGCTGTCAAATTACATCCAAAACTTGTTTACAAAAACTTTGGACGGCATCTGACAAAAATATGCCACGCTGTGTTGTAATCGGTTGTAATAACAATGGAAATCATTAATTTCTTATAGACTTGCTGAGGTGATAGGCTGTATGGTGGCTAATGCTGTCAACGACAACTGTTCTACCTATTGTCATGGATACATAATCAATCTCTGCCTAGCTGTAATTCTTTAGCTAAATAAAGCCACGTTCTATTTGGTATTACGCTTATTATGCTACAATTTATTTAGCTAATTTTTCAATCGAAAACAAAGAACGGACGAGAATATTTCCGAATATGCTAGAGCCCTTCGACTGTCGGCTAATGATTGTAAATTTGAAGCAGTCACCGCGACAGAACATGAAGAACAGGCAATTTGTAGTGCTCTTATCTCCGGCCTGATCTCAAGAAAAATCCGTGAACGACTCTTAGAAAACACTACGCTTGCCCTTACTGAAGCTCTTAATCAAGCCATCACCTTGGAAACTGCTGAGAAAGATGCTCAGACGATCGGTACTAACTCTCCACAACTAAATGCTGTACCTGAAATCTCTCGAGACAAAGAATCGAGTAATCTGGCAGTAGCGTCATCGTCACGAATGCCTCAGAATGCTTCGGCTGCACCGTCTTCCTCGTCACAATCAGCCAAGCGCTGTTTCTTCTGCGGCGGAAATGTTCATCCTAGAATAAGGTGCCCAGCTAGCAAAGCTACTTGTAATAAGTGTTCGAAGAAAGGCCATTTTGCTAGCGTTTGCAGGTTCGGGCATAACATAAACTCTATGTGGAAGGAGGAACATCCTAGTCCCAACTCAAGCAATGACCAGTTTTATAGCGGGGCTATTTTTTCCGCTGCTTCTCCTTCAAGTCTTAGGAGTTCGACGATCCGTATCACAATAAACGAATATAAAGCTGATGCTCTCGTCGACACTGGAAGTTCAGTCAGTTTCATAAACAGCAAAGTCGCCCGCATCATGAAGTTGCCCAAGAGACAGTGCAAACAAACTGTCAATCTCGCTTCTCTTAATCAAGTCTCTTTCGTTGAAGGGGTATGTTTCGCAACTATTAAAATGAATCAACATACTTACAAGCAAACACCTCTTTTAGTAGTAGACAACCTCTGCGCAGACGTTATCATTGGTCACGACTTACTTAGACAACATTCAAGCATCCAATTCAATCTGGGAGGCCCCGGCGAGCCCTTACAAATCTGTAATGTTCTGCAATCCTCAGTTCCGCCGGCCTCCGTATTCACCAATCTTTCGCCAAATATCCAACCGATTGCTGTAAGAAGCAGGCGCTACACTAAAGAAGACGCTGACTTCATAAAAATTGAAAAAAGTATTTCCCCTTGGAGGGCCCAAGTTCTCGTAGCGGGAGGAGGGGCCCATCGCAAGCGGCTCGTGATCGATTATTCAATGACAATCAATAAATTTACTGACCTAGATGCCTTCCCCTTGCCAAATATCGAAACGGTTGTGAACAACGTATCCAAATTTGAAGTCTTTAGTCAGATAGACTTAAAATCAGCCTATCATCAGGTCCCAATCCTGGAAAATGAGAAGATATATACAGCGTTCGAAGCGAATGGAAAACTCTATCAATTCACACGTATTCCGTTCGGAGTTACTAATGGCGTAGCTGCCTTCCAACGGACTCTTGACTTCATAATATCTGAAGAAAAATTAGATGAGACGTACGCCTACTTAGATGACATAACCGTTTGCGGCAAGGATGCTAAGGATCACGAGCGCAATCTAAAACGTTTTATGGACGCCACTAAAAAGTTTAATCTAACTCTGAATGAAGAAAAAAGCGTTTTAAATAAAACTAAGATCAGTCTTCTTGGCTATACCGTGGAAAATCATACTATCCGACCTGACCCTGATAGATTAAAGCCTCTACTAGACCTCCCCGCACCGACTAAATCAAGTGAACTGAAACGAGTCCTAGGAATGTTCGCGCACTATGCAAAATGGATTGGGCGATTCTCGGAAAAGATAAAACCCCTCACCTGCGTAACAAGCTTCCCGTTATCGAGCGACACTCTAAAATGTTTCGAGGAAATAAAGCAGGACATCAAGGCGGCGGCCCTAGCAGCGATTAATGACAAAATCTTCACCGTTGAAACTGATGCTTCAGAATTCGCTCTGGCGGCTACACTCACTCAACAAGGACGACCTGTAGCATTCTTTTCACGAACTTTGTCATACTCCGAATGCAAGCAATCCTCAATCGAAAAAGAAGCTTGCGCTATAGTGGAAAGTTTAAAGAAGTGGAGACACTACCTTATTGGCAAACATTTCCTTATAATAACAGACCAACAATCGGTAGCCTTCATGTTCAATCAGAATCATAACAGTAAAATCAAGAACGAGAAAATCTCACGTTGGCGATTAGAATTGTCTTGCTTCAAATATGACATTATTTATAGACCAGGCTGCGAAAATGCTGCTGCGGACGCTCTATCCCGTGTATGCGCATAGCTATATGAATATCAGTAAACTAAAAGAGCTCCATAACGCACTCTGTCATCCAGGGGTGACAAGGATGTATCATTGGGTGAGATCCAAAAACTTGCCCTATTCAGCGAACGACATCAAGGAGATGACTGCTTCGTGCCCGACCTGCGCCGAGATAAAACCAAGGTTTCTTAAAATCAAAGGACACCTGATCAGAGCTATGGCCCCTCTCGAACGTATCAACATAGACTTCAAGGGGCCATTGCCGTCTAACACCTCCAATAAGTACATATTAACGATAATCGACGAGTACAGCAGATTTCCATTTGCTTATCCATGTAGAGATATGACATCTGCCACTGTCATCAACTGCTTGAAAGATCTCTTCCTTACGTTTGGCCAGCCTCTCTATGTTCATAGCGATAGAGGCTCATCGTTTATGTCAGAAGAATTCAAGTCATTCCTAAGAAAAGCAAACATAGCCTCATCTAGAACAACACCTTACAACCCCCAGGGTAACGGACAAGTGGAACGTTTAAACGGGACTCTCTGGCGCACTATCCAACTCAGCCTCCGGTCAAGGGACTATCACCAGAAAACTGGGAAGTGGTACTGAAGGATGCATTGCACTGTGTACGTTCTCTTTTATGTACAGCTACTAATGCCACCCCACATGAAAAACTCTTTACATACCCTAGAAGATCCCAGAACGGAGACTCACTGCCGTCCTGGCTTACACCAGGCCCGATATTGGTAAAGAAGAATGTCCGACAATCTAAAACAGACCCTTTAGTCGAAGAAGCTGAACTCCTTGAAATTAATCCTCACTACTCTCTTATTCGACGGGACAATGGGGAAACATCAACAGTATCGAACCGTCAATTGGCACCGTTCCCGAATACCGTTGGCTACAGTGGAGATGATAGTTTTCAATCAGCTTCTGAAGAGATGGAAGACAGCGCTAACTTACCCGAAACTGACACCCCGTCGCTATCATCGCCGCAACGTTCAGAGGATCTACGTACCTCGCCGCCTTCTCCGATACTCCAGATCGAAGCTCTCCCGCGGAGATCTAACAGGACTAGAAAGCCGCCCGCCTACCTAAGTGCCTTTGTGGAAGATGGAGAAGGGAGTGAAAACTCGACCGGGGAAGAATGAGGTGATATGCCTATTGACACAGCCTCCTTGGCTGTATGGTGGCTAATGCTGTCAACGACAACTGTTGTACCTATTGTCATGGATACATAATCAATCTCTGCCTAGCTGTAATTCTTTAGCTAAATAAAGCCACGTTCTATTTGGTATTACGCTTATTATGCTACACTTGCAATTAAATAACTATGGAAAACTAATTTAATTTCTATAATGTCTATGCTTTCTATGCAAAAAAAAAAGTGTTGTCTATTACAATTCCAGTTGCGACAATGCATGTTGTTGTGATAACAATTTTATTTGTTAATTTGTATTAAATATTCCCACATTTTGGCAAAATGCGGAGACAAAGTCTTATTTACTCATAATTTGTGATGGGATATACTTACAGTTCTAAGTTATTATTTTTGTTTTTATAGTTGTTTTACAAGTTGGTAGCCATAATAATGGAAAAAGCGGAGGTTGCGTTTACTATTTTAGTGTTCTATTTTGTTGTAACGACTGAAACTTCACGTGTTACTGTTCATCCCGGAGATACATTACCTCACCATGGTCGTTGTGAGCCAATTACTATTCAGTTTTGTCAACAAATCAGATATAATCAAACGATATTTCCTAACTTACTGAATCACGCTAAACAAGAAGACGCTGGGCCCGAAGTTCACCAGTTTACACCTTTGATAAAAGTCAACTGTTCACCAGATCTGAAATTCTTTTTGTGTTCAGTATACGCACCCGTATGCACAATATTAGACAAGGCTATTCCTCCTTGTCGACATTTATGTGAATCGGCCAAGCAAAATTGTGACGAGATTATGATAACCTTTGGATTTCATTGGCCTGAACATTTGGAGTGTACGAAGTTTCCTGTGGCTACTGATGAAAACGTGATATGTGTTGGTGATAACAATTTATCTCATGAATCTCGAAAACATACTGAAACCAAACTTCCTAAAGTGAACTTTATGAATAACAATGAAAGAGATCCAACCAAACTTCATGGAGCTAAAGACTATGGATTTGTGTGCCCTGTACAATTTAAAGTACCTAAGAACTTGGACTTAGAGTATTCACTTAAAGTTGGGGATAAAATTGAAAATGACTGTGGGGCTCCTTGCACTGGAATGTTTTTCAGCCAGGATGAGAAAAACTTTGCTCGCTTATGGATTGGTATCTGGGCATCAATGTGTAGTGTTAGCTGCCTGTTTACGGTGTTGACATTTCTCATAGACACAGACAGATTTAGATATCCAGAAAGGCCTATTATATTCCTGTCAGTATGTTACCTGATGGTAGCTTCAGCATATGGCATGGGCTGGAGTGCAGGTGACAGTGTTAGTTGCCAAGGCCCATTCCCAAGCACCATAAGTGGAGCAAGATTACCTAACATATCAGTCATTACACAGGGAACTAAGCATGAACCATGTACAATACTATTCATGGTGGTTTATTTCTTCAGCATGGCTTCAAGTATTTGGTGGGTTATTTTAACACTGACATGGTTTTTAGCAGCTGGTCTCAAGTGGGGACATGAAGCTATTGAAGCAAATTCTCAATACTTTCATTTAGCTGCATGGGCTGTGCCTGCTATTAAAACTATATCAATATTAGCCATGGGAAAAGTTGATGGTGAGTATTTACACTTATTTAGTAGCAAAATTTAGTAGTAAACAAGCCTTTATATAATTCCTCACGTCCTAAAAGATAAAAAGACCTTCATTTAGTTTGGCCAACTCTTGCAGAGCAAGAAAAACTGATTAAAACTTTCCTAACATTGATAGTAATTGTTTTATTTTAAAGACTCCATGTTTTCAGTGTGTGTGTGTTATTTTTTTTGTATAGTTTACAAGTAGACAACATGCAATATTTGTTACATAACTATATTATTGTTTTGTGTTTCAGGTGATGTTCTCTCTGGTGTCTGCTATGTTGGACTTTGGGATGCTGAATCACTTCGAGGATTTGTATTAGCACCACTCTGTGTCTATCTAGTTCTTGGAACAATATTCTTGCTTGCAGGCTTTGTATCACTATTCCGTATCAGGACTGTTATGAAACATGATGGAACAAAAACAGACAAACTAGAGAAATTAATGATTCGTATTGGTGTGTTTGGCGTTTTGTACACAGTGCCAGCATTAATAGTAATTGCATGTCTTTTCTATGAACAAGCAAATTTTGACGATTGGATGGTAACTTGGCACCGTGATATGTGTTCTATTCCTCTGTATTCTATTCCATGCCCTTTCACACGTAGAGAGACAGACAGACCTAAATTTGAAATGTTTATGATCAAGTACTTAATGACTATGATAGTTGGAATAACTTCAAGTTTTTGGATTTGGTCAGGAAAAACATTAGTTTCCTGGCGCCAATTCTTCGATAAAATGAAGGGTCGGAGAGTGGAAGCATATGTGTGAACTGTAAAATGCTTTGAATATTGTCTCATTTCCAGCTTTTTAAATAAAAAAGTTACTTTCCCGCCGTCAATGAGGCAGCTAGAACGATGAGGCAGCTAAAACAATAAAGCAGTTAAATCTTTAGCATTGAGATTACTTTTCAATATTATTGAAATTCAAAATAAGGCTGATATTGTAAATAGTTTTTTCTCATTTATAATTATTGTGTCTTAACTTTAAGATTATTTTTTATTTTTTTGTAATTAATGTTAAGAATAGATTATCAATCAAAATAAAATCATTGTATTTTTAACTTTGTTTTTTATTGTTACTGTAAGCACCTTCGTCTTTATGTTACACACCAACCCCTACCAACAACCCCACCAACTCCTAAAAGCTTGATTCAAGTTATTAGATTGCAGTCTTACAATAATTCAGATAAGGCTGCCTACTTCAGTGTCTCCTTCCTCCACTGCCTGGCTGTTGAATCGACTTCTGCTGCTAACTGGAGCAATAAACTTAACTGCTGCTCCGCCTAGTTTGGCGGACAAGCAGTCTGAGTAAATAAGCCCAGCAATCATTATGCCCTATAAGACGTGACTTTTTTTCGAGTTCCCTAATACGATAGGACGGTACGACTGCTGGCATCAGGGGGTCTCTTAAAGCACGAAACCCGTAGTTACGGTCGTTATACTTTTTTTCAGGCGGCCAAAGAAGCGTTCCTTCAACGATTGCTTCATGTCAGCAATATTGATGCCCAGCGCTTCCGTCATACCTACCTAAATCCTTGTAGGTTTCGGTTGTAGAGAGGGATCTAAGATTTATGGATTCCGAGAGCTGGGTTCCCACAGATTCCCACATTTGTCGACACCAAATTCTGTCTTAAGGCTCTACTGAAAGTTTTAGTTACCATCAGTTACAAATTGCTGGGGGCAAATAGCTGCTGTCACCTCAATGCTAAGCAAAGTGCCGCTCGTCTGTAACAGTTATTTTGCTCAACAAGTCGTCATCTTCATGTGCTGTAATGCAAAAGTCTATAATTCCTATTTAAATACCATTCTTTTCATTTTTGATTACTTCAGCCAATAGAATAGATCAATACACGTAACAATGCTACACATTATTTAGTAAATCTTTCAAGCTACTTGTTTGTGCATTAGCTACTCTTAGAAATGAGAAATCTACCAATTTTCAAGAGAATGCTGTAGGAGCATTACTTTTCACTCTAGTCGTATTTCTCCAATGCTAGCCATACATAATATTTAATGTGTTTCACACCCGTGCGTTTTCTTCATTTTTCCGCACGGGTGCTGGAAAAAAATCCACAGGTAACGTATAGGACGTAACGTAACGTCTTTTTTAACACCCTTGCTCGTAAAGCTGATGTAATTCCACCGGTTTTAAATATGTAAAGCGGGTCATAAAAAACGCGTGTGTTATCAAAGCAAATAGTTAAGTTATAGTCCATACAAATTCCATAACAGTATTATTTGCCATTTCAAATATGGAACTGATCGCCGCCGCACGACTCCAGCTAGTGAGCAGCGCGCTGTTCCTATTCAAATTTCGAACTAATCGCCGCGCGGCGCCAGTCAGTAGGCAGCGCTAGCGCGCTGTTAAAATGGCGGGAAAGCAACAGTGTGCATTCACAGATTGAGTTTATTTAAAATAAAAAAAAAACAGTTTATTCGGTAATTTAAAAACTTGGCTGCATGCTCTAGCGTCTTTGCCAACATTTTCACGCAGCCACGGCAGAAAATAATCCTCGCGCCATTTTTCTCAAATTTTCTTTTCTTTGTACTTGTATTGTGAATATCTAAAAATGACAACTTTAATATATTACTTCAACTCCACCGGATATACTAACAGAAGCGCGAACCGCATGCGACAGCTTGCTGCCGTCAATAGCCAAGGACAGATACATAACCACGTATGAATTTTTTTTTTTCTGTTTCCTCGCAAATGTGTTAAAAAACGTCGTACGATATACGTGCGTATTGGTTATAACATGCGAGGCTCTATTACGCCCTCGCCTTCGGCTCGGGCTGAAATTCCGCCTCGCATGTTATAACCATCTTTACGCACTAATATCGTAATGTACTATAGACGGAACTTGACGGAAGTTCAAATTGGTTCAATGCCTATAGTCGGAGGTGAATGAAGCAACGTGCGTCTTTACGGCATAAATATTTTTTGAATTATATTCAAATTTTGTTTTTTAAATAGAATGTAGATAAACATGATTATTTAAAACGAATACCTATTTACTTTTATAAACAAATTAACATTTATTTGTTCCAAATTTTAAAATACAATAAAAAAAAAGTAATTGTTATATTAGCGGCTTACCTACGTTTGCTTCTTCAACCTGGCGAAAGCAAAGCGCGAAAAAATAAAATTAAAATAATTCATGAGAACAATATTTTTTCAATACACTTCCTCGAAAACTGGTTCATAACGCACTACGATTAGGTTCAACATGCAATGTATTTCACACGCGTGCGATTTTTTCCATTTTCCAACACGTGTGCGGGCATAAAAATCGATCAAGTTCAAATTGGTTCAATGCAGAGAATGTTTTTTTTTTTTAATTTTGGCAAAGCAATAATGCGTCTTTACCGCCTAAATATTATTTAAATATTCAAATTGTGTTTATAAATAGAATATCATAGATAAACATGATTATTTAAAACTAATATTTACTTCTATAAACAAATTAACATATAATTGTGTTCTAAATTAAAAAATATAAAAAAAAAACTATTTTTTATATTAGGCTGTTTAGCGGCTTCATACCTTTGCTTCTCCTTCAACCTGGCGAAAGCAAAGCGCGGAAAAAAGAAAATATTTTTCGTTATTTTATTTTATTTCTTTATAAGTGTATTGAAAAACGTCGTTTGATACACGTGGACATTTGTTATTGCAGTTCTCAGCTCAAAAACACCCTCGCCTACGGCTCGGGAGTTAATTCCGCCTCGAATGCAATAACAAACTTTCTCCACTTGTATCAAAATGTACTATTCTTTACTTCTTCAAAAGTGTATTGAAAAACGTCGTTTAATACACGTGGACATTTGTTATTGCAGTTCTCGGTTAATTCCGCCTCGAATGCAATAACAAACTTTCTCCACTTGTATCAAAATTAAACAAAAATGTAAATCTTTAGATATCACACTCATAATGCATTTATGTATATCATCATAATCCATATCATTTCATTTAGTATTAAGTAAATTTTATTTTATATTGTATTTGAATTTTATTATTAAGATTTAAAAAAGATTTGTTTGTTGTCTTATGGTGAATGCTGCGTATACCTATAATAGGCATACATACCAGCATTTTATGTTATTTTCATTGTTTTACATTAATTATTTGTATGTATTGCTGTTGGTGTACCAAATAAATAAATAAATAAAATGTACTAAAGTATACAGGCTGTAAACAGACTTCACGAAGCTGTCAACCAAGCATTCTGTACATCAAATTAGGTAACCCTACGCAATTTGCTGGGAAATGACTTTTTTTTGCACTTAAAACATTGTGCTGATGCATGGATTGAATAGTAAGGGGGTCGTAACATGTATTTAAAAAAAACTTGTGAAAAAGTTACTTGAGGAATTTTGACCCCCGATATTTGCGTAACTAGAAGGTATGGTCTAGAACAGAAAAATAATCACAATGTCGGGGAGAAAGTGCCTTTCGGATTCGTTAAGTCGTTTTATTCCCTTTAAAATATTTAGTTACTGTTAATTATTTATATATAAATTACCGATCAATGTGGCTACACTTGAGTGAAGCCTATGTCCAGCAGTGGACGTCTTTCGGCCGAAATGATGATGAAAATTTAAGTATATATTATCAGTAATGTGATTTTTTTCTTCGAGTTCATCTGTCCATAAGTGGCCTGGATTAAATTGGCTTTGTGCAAATAGACTACCCAATTGTGCACTTATTTTTAATTATATGTTTGTCCTTTTGGAGTATGAGATGTACATCAAAGGGTTTGGTAGAGGTGACATAAAGTACACCCACATATTTCGCCATTTAAGTTTAACCGTTCTAAGCTGTGTACAAAAAAGTATTTAATAAAATAAATACTAAACACAGGCCAATGTCTGTAATTAAAACAAATGAATACCTAAATAACTTAGGAATATCAGGATTGAACGAAATAAAATTGACTTTTAAAGTAGACAACTTATTTTTACTGAAGAATAAGATTAAATTACATAATTTATTAAAATCATATCTTAACACCCAACTCCATAACAATCACTTAGTACTTTCACTCTTGCTCAGAACTGACAAAATTAAATTCTAATAAATGGAAATTTACGCCCTTGTGTATTTACCCCAAATGTGAAGCATGAACACTGACGCAATGAAGAGCAAAGACATTACTAAAACTGGAACTGGACCCCTGAAAATAAAACAAACAATGGTTATTTACTCGTAGTTGAAATCCTTAACTACTTTTTGTTTCTTTAATAGTTGTTTGAGCAGAAATTACTTTTATGGTCATTCTATAGTTCTCTCAAAATAGTTTATTAATTATAGACTAGCCATGAATGCTTTGATTAATCTTATCAGACTCATGTTTCAAACATTTAAAATGTGCAGGATTTGTGGTATGTATAATATATTTTTGTGTTTGTGTTAAATATGCTAAGAACGTGCTAAACGTTCTTCTACAAATAAGAATATAGCTATTGTTTTAAAATAAAATTAATTACTTTGTAAATAAATAGAATTCTACAGAAATATAGAGGTAACTTACACTTTAACGCCAGGAGAGTCATCAGTGTAGAATCGCCACATGCCACCTGATCCGGCACCAGTGCTGCGATTCCTGGCAGCAGTGGTAGTCGTTGTGGTTTTACGCTGACGAACTGTGCTACCGCTGGATGATCGTGGTGCTGTAGTCGCCTTGCTTGGGGAGCGACCACCAGATCCTACATTCGTAGAGCTTGGGGAAGGAGGCTGAAAGTAAAAGTACCAAAGATTAAGTCCCTGCCCCTAAGATGACCCACTGACCATGGTCTGCATTCACCCGTATTCCTTACCAAGTACAATTATTGAAATAGCAATAGAGCGTTTAATACGTACCATGTTTTAAACTTGTTTGCTCCGATTATGAAGTATAAACCACCCACATGTAGCGATGTCTGTTATGCTTAATAATTTAACTCTCGAAAATTACAAAGTAGAACAGCGTTGAACTACGTTGGCAACTAACATGCAACGCGTACAAATCGCATTGACACGTTGACAAACAATGTTGCCACTTCTTGCAAAAGATTTAAGGCTCCCATACCAAAGAACTTATTATACTAATTGGAATGACACCGAAATAAAAAAAAAACTATCTCAAAAGCCTAGAGTTTACATTTGTACAATGGATTCAATAAAAAAAAAAGTTCCGAGCGAGAAACCGACAAAGGTGGATGGTGTCTCTGTCTTGCACAGAGTACTTTTATATTATATGCTGTCTTGCCTTGTCACCGATGTAAACAATATGGCCGATACACTTTCGCGTTGAAGTCATTTATGTGCTTTTTATTGTATTTAAGTGAAATAATCCGCTATATATATGGTAAAATTGTGTTGTGTGAAGGGGTGTAGTAGTAGGGGTATGCTGGATGTGGAATTTCGTTTTTCAGGGAAGTTTTTTAACTTTGGTTGCTTAATACGACTAGGGTTACCATGTTTTAGATTGACAAACGGGAAATATCCAATTAAATTAAGTAAGTAAGTTCGAAGTTTCGAACATCGTTGTCGTACATAGTAATCAAAAGTATATTTTCATTATAAAAACTAGAAACATCGCACATGGTGTCGGTAGTAACTAGTTTGCTTTTTAAATAGAAATATTGAAAAGAAAAGAGTCCGCCGCACCGTGCCGTGCCATGCTGGTCCTAAGGATTTTTCCATGCTTCTCCAGCAAAGTTTCACTTTAAAGTAAAAGACATCCACTCTTGTAGCTATCTCGCCTAGAATGCTATTGAGTTGCAGGTCATCATCATTAAATAATAAAATAACATTAGTCTGTAACTGTCTCAAGACTTAGTATGATTATTGGACACCCTATTAGAAGGAGACAACATCCACTTTTGAAGCTTTTTCGCTCAGAACGTTTTTGGGTTGCCCGTCGTCATTCCAGTTAGTATATAAGTTCCTTGGTTACGTAATACCAATATTTTGACATTCATTCACGATTTCACGGTTGTCATCAAAGTTCGCCCATTACCACAACCGAAGCTTGATAATCACTGGATAACAGAAAGATACGTAATCGCCCTGCTGATGCGATCAGCAGCAGGGCTATTACGTATCTTTCTAACTATTACTGATATCTGATAACACTTTACGGTGACTAACAGGGTCATA
Organism: Xestia rhomboidea; assembly: GCA_963853795.1. Classification (NCBI taxonomy): domain Eukaryota; kingdom Metazoa; phylum Arthropoda; class Insecta; order Lepidoptera; family Noctuidae; genus Xestia; species Xestia rhomboidea. The sequence goes on along the minus strand of OY970764.1, from coordinate 9,838,938 downwards.
CATAATACGAAACTAACCTTTTGACCGTTAATTGATGGACACTGAGCCCAGTTACTATCATTTCGAGCTGTCAACAGAAACGTAATAGCCCCACTGGTCAAGAAATACAATGTTTCTTGTTAGTGGCAATTTGAATCAAGCTTCAAACTCAATCAAAACAAACTAGTTAGACAGTCTGTCAGTTTGTTTTTGAGGTTACATTTTGTCTTGTCTTTTTCTTGTACTAAACTGCAGATAATAAATTATAATCAAGTTTTATTAGCGTGTACGCAAAATATATCTCGTGTTGCTAACATATTATGCTGTTACGATTTCACAACTTAAGCAACAGACTTTACTCTACCGTTATTTCACTATCAAAAATCATGAACAGTAATAAATGTTATTTTAGACAAATAGAGCAAGATGAAAAAGTTGATATTACCTTTTTATTAGACGTTAAAGGTTTGGCTAGGCAATTTAATTTCAGCCGAAAGCCAACAGAAAGTTTGCAGGTTTTGCTCACTCGTATGAAAACCAACATTCAAAAAGTTATAGACAAAGGGAATAAAAAGAAAAAGGTTAGTCAGGATGGTGAAAAGATACACATTGAGTTTTATGATTCTAGTAATGTTCTAATAGATGAAACTATTACGTGTAACGACCTGTTTACTATGAAAGGCCCTGTGAAATTAAAAATGTCAGGCAGTTTCTATGAAGTAGTTTTTAACGCTCCATGGGTGATCAGTATGAACTTACCACAAAGCATCTTAGCTGGGTTTCCAGTTCATCCGCAAAATTTCGAAACTCAATATGCCAAACAGGAAAATTGTACTTTTAATTGGTATAAAGGATTACCATTAAATGAAAAGGGAAGCTCAGTAAGTGAGCAGCATATTCAATGGAAACTCACAGGAAACAAATTCATTTACACTCCTGAAACTCAAGATATAGGAATGAAATTAAAGTTTGAGTGCATACCAGGCAAGTAGTGATAACATTCTTATTAACATCTGTACCTAAGCATAAAGCTTCACATTTTCCAGAGTTATTATTCCATTATAAAGATTTGAAACTTTTAGCAAATGATGAAATAGTTGGCCCTGCTGTTGAAGCTGTATCTAAGAATCTAGTTGAAGCAGGGCCTGGAAAGTGCCCATTTGAAACAAGACAGATGTTTACAAAACAGAAATTACAACTTAAAAGGTATGACTCTGAACTTTATTTTAATAAATGCTTCAATAAATAAATGACCAGCAATTTTTTTTTTATTATTTGTTTCTAACCCCTAATTGCTCACACAGGCTGTTACACTTCCCAGTGCACAAGTTCCCTTTAGCATCATAAAACGTTTTGTATTTTATTTATAATAATGTACCTTTTTAGGTCCAATCAATTAAGGGTTAATACACTGCTTGACTTTGGGACAAGTTACCTGTAGTCAAGCAAATAAATTAATGAATGCCCAATGAGCTCTTTGCTGTTGTTTTTTTTCCGTAACTTGTACATAATATTATTATTGTAAGACCTATTAAAATAAATATAAGTAAATGGAAGTTAGTTTAAATTATTTAAAAAAAAACAATTTATTAGTAAAATATTATTGTTTGTTCACAGCTTCAGATGTATATCATACAACATTTTGGCAGATTTATACTGTGACTCAGATCACACTCGAACAGTTTTGTATCCATACTGTCCCGCATATGCACTACACATTGATTATAGAAAACAACTAATATTGAAAGAATTACTTGGTGAGTTTATGTATGCAATGAATAAATCCATTTAAACACACATACTTTCTAAAAATTAATATTTTTATTTACAAGAAAGTAGATCCAATTATGTGGGAGTGGTTGTTGTAAATGCATCTATTTCTCTATTCATATTTATGTTTTAGGATATAACAGTGATATAATATGTCTTCAAGAAGTGGATAGTAAAATATTTCGCCACTGTTTAACACCCATTATGAATTCTGAAGGTCTAAATGGTTTGTTTTATAAGAAGGGAAAAAAAGTTGCAGAAGGAGTGGCCTGTTTTTACCGAAGAGATAGATTTGAGTATGGTTTTAAAATAAACAATTTTGCTACTTAATATGGATGATTTACCACTTAACTAATATGTTTAAACAATTTCAGATTTTTGGGTGATGAAAGCATAGTATTGGCTGATGCTTTGAAAACTAAAAAATGTCTTAATTCAATTTGGACTAAAATAAAAGATAATGTTCCCCTAACAGAACGATTGTTGGATAGATCTACAATATCAAGTGCAACATTCTTAAAATCACTTGACAATCCTGATGAGATTCTCATAGTTGCCAACACACATTTGTATTTCCACCCCGATGCTGACCATATAAGATTATTACAGGGAGGTATAGTCATATACTGGTTAATGGATATTCTAAAAAATATGAGATCAAAGGTAGGAACAATTTGGCTTATCATTATTTTATCTTAATTATAGTTTGTCGTTAGTTTATTTAAAAGTTTTTTATTAATTAGGTATATAGTTGATGTTCTTACAATATACCAATCAAATTTAATCTTGTGGTTTAGAGAGCTTATATATTTGCCATCCACATGCTAAGCAGAATTATTAGCATGCAAATAATTGATATATTTTTCCATTTCAGCATCCACTTAAAAGAATAAGTGTTGTTCTTTGTGGTGACTTCAACAGTGTCCCATCATGTGGTATATATCAGTTGTACACAACTGGTGTATCGCCAAGTACTTTACCGGATTGGAAATCTAGTAAGTAAATTAATATATGCAGTCAAGGAAATTTATACCAACTTAAATTGTCCGTACATTCGAATCTCAACTATCATTCCTGGACACTTACCATAGCATCACAGTTGGGTTTGACAATACATAGTACGTACTTATCAAACAACTGATACAACATGGTTAGATCATTTCAAATAATTTATTTGCATAATATGAGTAGATTTATGGTACATAAATTCTACATTACACACATCACACTAAAGCACCCACATCTGTTTTTTTACCTCAAAAGTACTTTATAAAAATCTCCTAAGTATTTTTTCTCTCTTTTCAGACAAAGATGAAGCTGTGAATGATTTATGTTTGGAGCAAAATATTTCTTTAGCAAGTGCATGTGGAACGCCTCCTTTTACAAATTATACAGCTGAGTTTGCAGATTGTCTGGATTACATCTTTTATGACAAGACTAACTTAGAAGTAGAACAGGTAAAATGGTCATTTTTAAAAACAATCTTGATCTTCCTAACTTTCTTCATCATCATCATCATTTCAGCCGAAGGACGTCCACTGCTGGACATAGGCCTCCCCGAAGTGTCGCCTTCATATGTTTGATATATGGTTTTCGTCAGGAAAACAAAATATGCACAATTATAGTAAAAACCACCTATCGTAAAATATTGTATTAAAACACCGACAACTCAGGGTCAAATTAAATACCTACGCTAGGAAAACTGGACAGTTGTAGTATTCATGCAGATTTAAAAAAAATGCCTTGATTTGAAACCGAAACCTATTTTTTTTTTAAAAAAGAAACGTTCTTCACTCTGTATAATTTTTAGAGACGCCAACACATCATGTTACCCGAAACTAACAAAATTTTCCCAATTAACCTTGAACCTAATGCTTTAGTAGTAAAGTTGAAAATCTAATAAATTTGGTTATTCTTGGCTAAATGGTAAAGATCGAAGTGTCCGTTTCAACTGCTCGGCCAGTGTCGTAGAAGAAAAACGACTACGTCAACATTACGAAGGAATTTGTAAAACACTAACAATGAAAGTCGCAAATTCGTAGATCCAATATTCCGAAAGATAAAAAGGTTTAACCATGGCCGCGCGGTCGGCACATGGAGAACCGCGCGACGCAGCTTAGTAGAGCTGTGGTAGAGGTCCCATTCTGTTTGCTAACGATAGATACGATTTCGAAAATGTAGACAGTATGAATAAACGCCTAATGTTTGGATTTCACGACCATACTGTCTACATTTTCTTCGAAATCGTATCAGTGGGTTAGCAAAAAGAATGGGACCTCTCCTAAGCTCCGTTTAAGAAAACTGCGTGGCCGCGCGGTTCTCCATGTGCCGACCACGCGGTCTTGGTTAAAAACCTTTATAATTTTCTGAATATTGGATCTACGAATTTGCCACTTTCATTATTAGTCTTTTACAAATTACTACGTAATGTTGACGTAGTTGTTGTTCTTCTACGACACTGTGGCCGTGCAGTCGAAACGGACACAGATCGAATACTGTGAACAAATACAACGCAACAACCAGTGGAGAGCACAACTAAAATTATATGATGTACAGGTCGCGCGATGATTCTAGATCGCTCGAGGAAAGTAGTGAGGGCAATCGGCGCGTGTGTACAATCGTGCACTGAAATTCTTAGCGTGTTATTAAGCATTTTTTATTTCGTATTTTTGAACTTTAGTAACTTAATACTAATATTATAAAAGTGAAAGTGAGTTTGTTTGTCTGTTATATCTTCACGCTTATATGGCAAAACCGATTTTGATGAATTTTGATACAGAGAAAGTTGGGACCCTGGAGACGGATATAGGCTAATAAAAGCGGGCGAAGCCGCGGGTAAAAGCTAGTTTATGATAAGTTGATAACACTAGTTTTTACTTGTAATTTATCTTGCAAGTAGGTAAATTAAGAAAAATTAAAAAACAAAAGTAAACAGTTATTATATTTAATACGTAAAATCACACAAAAATTATTCATCCGGCAGTGGTGATATTCCTTCCATTAATTCATCTTCATTTCATTCTTCTGCTACGTATTAGTAACGCGATAACACGAGCTGTGCGCAACAGTACTCAAGAGGCACGAGACGCGTGAACGCAGCGCGGGAATCGATGAGCGACTAACCTACCAATAACGAGTCGCCGTCGGCGCACACCATGGCGCACACCCACCCCCCTCACTCCGCACGTCTTCGTAAAGACCTTAAAATTGAACACTGCGCATGCCCTTTCCACTTTTGCCGAGCGATCATAAACCACCGCGCGACTTGTATCTAATGTTAATATTTTTGCAGGTGGTTCCTCTTCCATCTGTTGATGAATTAAAATTACACACAGCGTTGCCGAGTGTAGTATTTCCTTCAGATCATGTGGCTTTGGTGTCTGATTTACGATTTAAGTAAAACTTTTTTAATGATTGTATTTATATTTATATGTTAATAAATTAATATTTTTTTCCCGTATTTTGTTAATTTAATAACAAATTATAAATCTTCACATACTCCTAGATATACATACATTAGCTCTAGATCGAAAGATTTGGATGTCATGGCGAGAGGCCTTGGCCCAGCATTGGGATGACAGACTAAAAGTAACATACTCACTTTTTTAGAAAAGTAGTCCTAGGAGCGAGCGAAGCGAGCTCGAAAATGTTAACACTGGGCAGGTAAGAATTGTTTCGATCTACCGGAGTTACTTGGGCGACTTAGAGGCAACGTTAAAATTCAAGAAAAAGCAGCCTGCTAGAGCGGCGAGCTCGAAAAATATTCATCTTGCTTTAATTCAAATATATAATTTGAGATCTAAATATCCACACAAATGTTCCATTTTTTATAACCTTTTATAGTTATGTATGCTGTAAGTGCCTAATAGGCCTCGGGGCAAGGGGCTCCCTCATTTATTTCAGCCTTTATCTACACCGGTAGATCTTGCGAAAATCCAATAGGAGTGCCAATCCCAAGGCAGTAAAAACATTACCCTTCTCAGTTGGGTAAAAAGGAGCCTTTGTGATAATGTTAAAAAATTTTTCGCAAAGTTTGAAGTACGAACCACGCGCGTTGGGGTACAGAAAATGTGTTAGTACTCAAAAGCTCATTGTATACCATAATAGTACATTATGATACAAGTGGAGAAAGTTTTTTATTGCATTCGAGGCGGAATTAACTCCCGAGCCGTAGGCGAGGGTGTTTTTGAGCTGAGAACTGCAATAACAAATGTCCACGTGTATCAAACGACGTTTTTCAATACACTTCTGAAGAAATAAAATAAAATAACGAAAAATATTTTTGTCATAAATTAATAAGAAACTATGATTTTAATTTTCTTTTTTTCCGTGCTTTGCTTTCGCCAGGTTGAAGGAGAAGCAAAGGTATGAAGCCGCTAAACAGCCTAATATAAAAAAATAGTTTTTTTTTTATATTTTTGAATTTAGAACACAAATAAATGTTAATTTGTTTATAAAAGTAAATATTAGTTTTAAATAATCATGTTTATCTATAATATTCTATTTATAAACACAATTTGAATATTTAAAAAATATTTAGGCAGTAAAGACGTATTATTGCTTTGCCAAAATTAAAAAAAAAACATTCACCTCCGACTTAATGCATTGTACCAATTTGAACTAAGTATAGGCAGTATAGGTATAGTTATCTGTGGCAATTTTCATGCCCGCACACGTGTTGGAAAATGTCAAAAATCGCACACGTGTGAAATACATTGCATGTTGAACCTAATCATAGTGTGTTATGAACCAGTTTTCGAGGAAGTGTATTGAAAAAAAATATTTTAGTTTGAGAGTGATTCTACTGTACGCTACAATTTATTATGAATTTACTAATTCTGTGGCAACTGGCAACAGGCAGGAAAAGACGACCGTCTCGCGACAGTAATATTTTGGCACCGGCAATGTCAAAATGTGTCGCCATTTTAAAACGACCGTCTTGCGCCAGTTAGCCTTTGGCTCCTGACATTCCCGGTGGCGCGGAATTTTAATTGTCCGCTACGGCATCCAAGTCGACGGAGCCCCACTACTTCTGAAAGGTTTATAAAAAAATAACCACGGGCAAGGGCATGGTGGGGTCTATTCGCTCGCTCATTCGACCCTTTTTTTTTATGATAGGATGGGAAATCATCAAATAACTCCTCCCGCTCTGGGCGGAGCAGGAGGGAGTGTCAGACTTTTACTGACTAAAACCCATCAATGTTCCTTCATCGCCCTTTGTGTTCCGGGGCCACGGTATCTCTTTCGAATAGTCCCGCAGCCCCGGCAGGCTTCGGCCCTTGCGGACCCCTTCCCTATTGCTGACTCTCTTTGAGGCGCGCGTGGAACACGAACGCGCCGTCGACACGGCCTGTCGTCATGAGACGGACGGACGGCGAGCTAGCCCATAGCTCCCCGTCCACAGGCCCGCGCCTACGGTGGCCGGAAGTCACCACGTGGCCCCCGACGCCCGGGGCGTCTCCCGCGGCGGCCGGGACGTGGGAATCTCACGTTCCGCCACCTCCTTCGTTAGCATGACTGCTTCGCAGAAGGAGGTGACGGCGTCCCATTCCGTCTCGCTCCGGACCATGGATTGAACCAGGGCCGGGAGCGAGAGGTCGCCGCCGCCGATCGCCGCTACGAGGACACGGCGGTGCTCCGCCCAAGCGGGGCACACCTCCACCGTGTGCTCCACCGTGTCCTCCGGTCGATCCTCCCAATGGAAACACCCGGGCGTCTCCTCCCGCCCGATTCGGTGCAGGAACTTACCGAAACATCCGTGTCCGGTAAGAACCTGCGTCAGGCGGAAGGTGAGGACGCCGTGGCGTCTCTCCAGCCACTCCTCAAAGAGGGGACTTATCGCCACTATTGTGGCGTGCCCTGCACGGGGTTGCGACAGTCGCTCTCTCAATGTCGCCATGAGATCCCGCCGGAAGTCCGTCCGCTGAGCGACAATTTGCCGCGGCAGCGGAGTTTCCCCCCGGCGTAGCGCCTCCGCGCGCCATTCATGTAGGCGCGCGAGGTCTATCGCCTCCAGATCCCATGGCGGCAATCCGCCAAGGAGGTTCGCCGCCTCGCGGGAGATCGTGCAGTACCCCCGGACCAGCTTTACGGCCACCACCTTTTGGGGCGCGTTCAAATAGTGGGCGGCACGCCGCCTCAATGAACGCGCCAACGAGACCCAGTTGCCGGATCCTCTCCACGACTATCGCAACCCCGCGTGTCATAGTATCGGCCGCCGCCTCGTGCGACCTCAGTGCCAGCACCAGCGTGTCGTCAGCGTAGCAAACTACGCTGACACCGCTAGGGAGGTCGGCGCGCAGCACCCAGTCGTACCCGATGTTCCACAAGGGCGGCCCTAGAACCGATCCCTGTGGAACACCGCACGACATTTCTCGCCGGTTCCAGTCTCCGCTGCGACCGGGGTAGATGACGGCCCTATCCGTCAGGTAGTCCCCGACCACACGACGGAGGTAGGTCGGCACCCGGTGATACCGAAATGCCTCCCTTATGCAGCTCCAGGGCATGGAGTTGAAGGCGTTGGCGATGTCGAGAGACACCGCCAAGACAACCCCACCCCTGGACACCGCATACCCCGTCGTGAGGGCTTTCACGCGCATGATGGCGTCCACCGTAGAGCGCCCCTTGCGGAAACCATACTGGTGTTCCGCAAGGTCCGGCCCCGTCCCCGCAAGGTGCTCGGCGAGGCACCGAGCCTGCGTACCGCCACTCTCAGGTCTAACCCAGTCACTTCCGGAGTGTCATCGTCGTCGCTATCGTGGTCCGCTTCCGGCACCGCAGCCGGCGGAGCCATAGGCGGGGGCGGGTGTTCCCCTCACGAGGGGAACAGAGCGCTCACCACGTCCTCCACGAGCTGAGGCCGGAGACTCTGCGTCAGCGGGGGGGCCAGGTGCGGAGTTTATCCCGCACCATCTTGTAAGAGCGCCCCCACGGATCTCTGTCGAGAGCCTCCAGCATCTCCTCGCGGGCCCGATCCCTGGCCCGCAGGACAGCCTCGCGGAGTGCGGTCTTCGCCGCTCTGTAGCCCTCATAAAGCTCCGCCTCAATGGCTGCCGCATTCGGTGGGCGAATGCGGAGCCTGCGGTGCCTGGCGTACAGGTGTCGCGCAGCCACGCACGCCTCCCGTAGAGACGTCAGCTCCCGCGACCACCAGTACACCTGACGCCGGGCGCTTCCTGGCCGGACTCGGGGCATTGCCACGTCACATATGTCGGACATGGCCTCCTGGAACTATCCTGCCCCATTGTTAATGTCGGCAGGCCTGTCCGGTGATGTCACCCAGGCCTGCACGTTCGAGGCTTCCAGGAGGAGCTCCCAGTCCAGCTGCTTCAGCGCCCAACGCGGACCACTCGGGGCGCTCATTCGACCCTGCCATAGCCTTCTAACCTTTTTTTTTTTTTTTCGACGCTGGGAAAAAATGCATTACGCATGCCCTCCCGTCGGGGGACGGGAGGGGTATGTGGGACTCCCCGGGCGTGCAATACCCGGTATACCCACTAAAACGACCCAGCGCATTCCCGCTTCGTCATAGTGGAGGGGGACTGGGAATCCGGCACAGCCTTTACTTCCTGATTTCCACCTGATTCCTTGATTGTACTGGTCGGGCATTATTTGAGTCTATCGACACGCAAAGAAGAAGAAGAATTGATTCCCATGTTAATGTATTGTGGAAGCTGCAGAAGATTGTAAAAATATACCTACTTGCATTGTATAGATTCCAGTTTTTAGTATTATATAATTGCGTAGCACATGTGTGAGTACTTTGTACTGTTCAGCCGCCACTTACATTTAGTTATCTTTCATTGACTTGAATATGCCTTGGTGGCTATGAGAGGATGTCATGCTCACTCAAATGTCTCGCTGATGGTGGCGGGTGTGTCGGGTCACTTAGTTCCCTTAAATATGGTCGAGTTGAATGGTGCCGATACATGCGTCATGTTCGTGAACGGGCGCTATCAGTTGGGACTGGCCATCTCTTGGCTGCCACGGTTCGTTCATTTTAATTACTTTTATTTTATTTTTTTTAATTTTTGATTTATCATTTTACTCTGGACGCTCTTAATGTGCACGTCTTTCTACATCGTTCTCACATATACGTATAATCTCAACATGAATGATGTAACCAAGATTTTGTAACAATATTTTGATTTAAAAGAGTGTCCATGGAGTTTCTTGCCCGTTCTTCTCCATAGAGATCTACGTTAGGGAATGGGCAACTACAGTACTTTCTCAAGTTATTATGCCTTGTGACTGTGACTGTAGCTTTGCTTTTTTTTGTATTTTCGACATTCAAAAGTGCCGTAATGGTCTAATTGAAATAAATGATTTGAGTTTGAGTTTGAGTTTGAGTTTCCAGTCCCCCGCCGACGAGCACAAGGCACACCCCCCCCTCTTGCCCTCACGGCACGGGCGTGGAGGAGGGGGTTGGGAATGACCGACGGAGGTGACGGGTGCAATGCGGGCGGAGGCACCCCCGCGCCTGTCGCCCGCCCGTCACCGTGAGGAAGGAGGGCAAATGCCCCTTCCCCCCCTCTCCGCCCGCGGAGCAGCGCAGCGAGAGAAAGACCTCCCGCGCGCGCTCCGCCTCCTCCTTTTGCGAAATCGCAAAAGGAGGCTACCGCTGACCAGGCCTCCGCGCTCCCCAGCATGGCGTCCGCCAACGCACGCCGGGAAGCGGGAGGCCCAGTCCCCCGCGAGGTGACGGGTGCAATGCGGGCGGAGGCACCTCCGTGCCTGTCGCCCGCCCGTCACCGTGAGGAGGGAGGGCAAACGCCCCTTCCCCCCCTCACCGCCCACGGAGCGGTGCGGCGAGAGGATCATGTTCTGATCATGATCCTCCCACCGCGCCGCCCCGCCTCCTCCCTCTGCGAGAACCTCGCAAAGGGAGGCTACCGCCGACCAGGCCTCCTCTCCTCGCTCCCCAGCATGGCGCTCACGCACGCACGCCGGGAAGCGGGAGGCCCAGTCCCCCGCGGGGTGACGGGTGCAATGCGGGCGGAGGCACCTCCGTGCCTGTCGCCCGCCCGTCACCGTGAGGAGGGAGGGCAAACGCCCCTTCCCCCCCTCACCGCCCACGGAGCGGTGCGGCGAGAGGATCATGTTCTGATCATGATCCTCCCACCGCGCCGCCCCGCCTCCTCCCTCTGCGAGAACCTCGCAAAGGGAGGCTACCGCCGACCAGGCCTCCTCTCCTCGCTCCCCAGCATGGCGCTCACGCACGCACGCCGGGAAGCGGGAGGCCCAGTCCCCCGCGGGGTGACGGGTGCAATGCGGGCGGAGGCACCTCCGTGCCTGTCGCCCGCCCGTCACCGTGAGGAGGGAGGGCAAACGCCCCTTCCCCCCCTCTCCGCCCGCGGAGCGGCGCGGCGAGAGGATCATGCGGATGTTCATGATCCTCTCGCCGCACCGCCCCGCCTCCCCCCTCTGCGAGAATCTCGCAAAAGGAGGCTACCTCTGACCAGGCCTCCTCTCCTCGCTCCCCAGCATGGTGTTCACGCACGCACGCTGGGAAGCGGGAGGCCCAGTCCCCCGCGGGGTGACGGGTGCAATGCGGGCGGAGGCACCTCCGTGCCTGTCGCCCGCCCGTCACCGTGAGGAGGGAGGGCAAACGCCCCTTCCCCCCCTCTCCGCCCGCGGAGCGGCGCGGCGAGAGGATCATGTTCCGCGCATGATCCTCTCACCGCGCCGCCCCGCCTCCTCCTTCTGCGAGAACCTCGCAAAAGGAGGACCCCACTCCCCTGCCATGCCCTCTGCTACGCCCGCTGCTCAGAGGGGCACGCAGGGGAAAACGCACACCGCACTTCGCATGACGGGAGTCGATCATACGAAGTGCGATGCGCCCCCCCCCCCCCCCCAGAAAGCGCCTGGTGGTTTTTGTTGCGTCTATTTCTTATGGAATTAGACCAAGAACAGGGCGGCAACCACGTGAAGGTGAACACACCAGACTTGCCTTGAGGATCTACACGACCGTAGCGCTCTCCCTCAAGACCCCGCCACCCTACCACCTCTAAGGGAGGCAGTAAGGTAGACCTGCATCTATGCTACCATGCAAGCATGTCGTTGTGCAACCGCGAAAGCATAAATACAGATCCGCCCCATAGCCTTCTAACCTAATCTATCCGTGATGGGGTGCCCCAACTCCCAAGCCAGTCTAAAACACAATATAAAATATGTAATTTAATATGAAAAACAAACACAAAATAAAAACAAAATGACTCGATTCACAAAAAGAAAATCCTTAGGATGGAATCGAACTTGAGTCACGAGATTGTAACTCAGCGCTCGTGCCCCGTTACCAGCTAGCTAGTACACATAATAGATCTTATGCTGCTTCAACAAGGTCGGCAATATTCGGGATTGTTCGGAATGTCAGGAGTAAAAGGCCAACAGTCGCGAGTTGGTCCTTGAGAAAAGGGAGGGAGTTTGTTTGGTAATTGGTTGAGTTGGTTTTTTGTTTGTTTGAGGTTGATTGATAGGTAAAGCGTAGTAGAACTTTTTCAAGGTTAAAGTCATTCCTGCACCTTTATGCGCTTGGAGGGTTGTATTGATGATTTTGATGATTATAATTCTATGACTACATACGTCTTACATGCAATTTGCAGGCCAGTGCTAGGTTGTATGTTGATTAAAATATTGCTCGCGACTGTAAGACGTATGTAGTTATAGAATTATAATCATTAAAATCATCAATCTAAGCTGCGACCCTCTTAAGTTCATGTAACTGTCAAGAATGGCTATTTCATGAAAAACTCATTCTTGACAGTTACATTAACTGAATATGAATGTTTGATGATTTTAATGATTATAATTCTGTAACTACATACGTCTTATAGCCGCAAAGCATATTTTAATCAACATACAACCTGACACTGACCTGCAAATTGCAAAAAACGTAAGAAAATTTGAATTTCGCGGGCTACCCTGACGCTTTCACCATAAGTTCCTTGCAAGGAAATTATATACTAACTGGAATGAGTACGAACAAAATGCTAAAAAAATAAAATAAACTATCTCAAAAGCTTAGAGTTTAAATTTGTACAATGGATTCAATAGAAATGAAAAAAAAAAACAATACGTTCCGAGCGAGAAACCGACAAAGGTGGATGGTGTCTCTGTCTTGCCTTGTCACCGATGTAAAAAATATGACCGATACATTTTCGCGTTGAAGTCATTTAAGTCCTTTTATTGTACTTAAGTGAAATAATCCGCTTTAAATATGGTAAAATTGTGTTGTGTGAAGGGGTGTAGTAGTAAGGGTATGCTGGATGTGGAATTTCGTTTTTCAGGGAAGTTTTTTAACTTTGGCTGTTTATTACGACTAGGGTTACCAATGTTTTAGATTGACAAACGGGAAATATCCAAATAAATTAAGTAAGTTCGAAGTTTCGAACATCGTTGTCGTACATAGTAATCAAAAGTATATTTTATAAATTAGAAACATCGGACATCGCACATGGTTTCGGTAGTACCTAGTTTGCTTTTTAAATACAAATATTGAAAAGAAAAGAGTCCGCCGCACCGTGCCGTGCCATGCCGGTCCTAAGGATTTTTCCGTGTTTCTCCAGCAAAAGAATCCATTTGGCGAGCTGCGAGTGAAAATTAATGGTTTCGGAATATAAAATAAATATTGGCGAATGTTACTAAAACATTATAGGTAAACAGTCTTAGCATGAATATGCGTTTTTCTATGTCTGAAAAAATATATAATATTAACGGAGTCCTCGAATCCCCGAATACCAAATTCGTCTGGATAGACAGGTTGCAAAATGGATAATTGGCAACTGGACGATACAGACATACATTTAAGTTAACATAAAAAGTTAATGACATCCACTCTTGAAGCTATTTCGCCTAGAACGCTATTGAGTTGCAGGTCATCATCATTAAATAATAAAATAACAGCTACTCTTAAACTGTCTCAAGAGCTAGTATGATTATTGGACACCTTATTAGAAAGAGACAACATCCACTCTTTAAGCTTTCTCGCTCCGAATGTTCTTGGCTTGCCCGTCCTCATTCCAGTTAGTATATAAGTTTCTTGCAAGTCGCAAGCCAATGACATTGCCGAGTTTGACAGCAAACGCGGTATTGCCAGGTAGGAAATTTGTAGTTCTAACTGTCACCTCGTCACTCTTTTTTGTCAAGCGGTACGTGGTGTACAGTGTGTACCTACATTATTAATTATTATATGCATGGCAACACTGATACCAAATTTGACTCCAAGTTCTAATAATTAATTCAAAAAATACATAAACTTCGTCATTTGTGAGGCTATCGATTTTATAAATTGTACTATATTAAGCACAAGGTAAGTGCGTATACAAAATATACCAATTAGAATAATAAAACACCAGAAAAACATTCATCCGACTATCTGCATTCTGCGCCAAAGACAAACAAACCATATTTGCTAGACGCCATTTTGTGCTCGTGTGAAATTTACTAATTTCATCTTATTGCTTCATAAATTTATATAACAAGTAATTATAACATCATAAGAGCTTATGGGGCTTTGTAGAATTCCTTAACTTATACATGTTATAACAAGCTTCTGAAACGTAGCTACTTTTGCGTAAGTTCTACGAGTTTAGCCAAAGGTTACGGAACAAAATTAACTATCTTCATTTGGACTGTTTTAGAATGGCTGAAGATTTAGATGTAGAAGCTATGTTGGAGGCACCCTATAATAAATCGGTAAGCACCTTTATATATTCCAAGTCCAATCTTGTATCCAGTCGAACTGTCGAACAGCTCATGCTAATTCCCCAGTTCCATTGCAATTACCTATGTATTTTATCAAATCTACCAATATTTTATTGATTAAATGTCAAACTGTTGTACAACAAACAGCGCAAACAACTTAAGATATTGCTGTCTCCCAGAAATCACTTGAAAGTACAAATTACAATGTGTTTTTACTTATTAGAGAACTCATCCATTTTATTTCAAATTTGTGAAGATTCCATGTAATCTAATTCGATTTCTTTGATGTTTAATGAATAATGCTATCAATAGGTAGTCATGTTTATTATGTATAACTTTTTGCATTTTAAAATGTTTTACTAAACAATATTTTGAGGGTAACTGTTTAAAGATGTTATAAACTAACTTTTATAAGAGAGTTAAGTCTTGATAGATCATAACTAGTTAATTTCATCTTTGAACAGCATCTGGTAAGAAATATTAAAACAAACTACATTTGAGTATCATTTCTTGTATTTATAGAACTTTGTGGTAATAGTCGAGCATACTTCACCGACCTGAACAGACAGAGAGGTATCCACTACTATACTTACCTAATTTTTTATTCTTTGAAAATTCAACACAACCTAACATTGTTATTTAAATCACTTAAAAGTTACAAAGTCAAAAATAAAATTTTCATAGAGCGTAATTTTTTAAAAAAGGACCATGAGCTGATGGGTCGTAAATCTTTTGCAGAAGTATCCCTGTGTGATGTTAGCGCTGTGTGCATCCTTTGTCAGTGGTTTTACGAACGGTAAGTGTAGACCAGGGCAGCGAGACTACCATGACATGGATGAACATTGGCTGGTTATTTAACCAGCTGCCAACAGTAGCCTAGGCAAAGTAAAAACCATCAGCATTTGTGTAATTTCACCAGTGACATTTTAACCAAAATGTCATTGTTGAAATGCTGCAAATGTTCTCCATGTTGTTGTTATGAATTAACTAATGCAATTTTTATTTATTCAATCGGCGTGTGTTGCTGTGGCGCTGCTTCTACCTTGTGCTTTGTGTGACAGGATAACACTTCCTCTTCAAAGCATCGATCGGACAAGTATGATAAGCACAAAGATAGAGAACGTGATGGGAGTCGAAGGTAAGAATTTTCTACCTGTACAGCTATTTCTACATCTAAGCGATGCCTTACTTTTTTGGACAATTTAGTAGTAATTTGTGACCATAATGAAAATGTATTTTCTAAGCTTGGCTTCAGATAAATTCAACACAATCAAAAATATTATCATTAATTGTAATGCATTGTTCAACTCAACTAGTTGAAGGTGGATGCTCCAGGGTAGCCCGCGAAATTCGAATTTTCTTACGTTTTTTGCAATTTCCAGGTCAGTGTCAGGTTGAATGTTGATTAAAATTTGATTCGCGGCTGTAACACGTATGTAGTTACAGAATTATAATCATCAAAATCATCAATACCACCCTCCAAGCTCATAAAGGTGTAGGAATTTGCTTTTTCAAGGTCAAAGTCATTCCTGCACCTATAAGCGCTTGGAGGGTTGTATTGATGATTTTGATGATTATAATTCTATAACTACATACGTGTTACAGCCGCGAGCAATATTTTAATCAACATACAACCTAGCACTAGCCTGCAAATTGCATGTAAGACATATGTAGTTATAGAATTATAATCATCAATACAACCCGTATTGATGATTATAATATATATAGAGCATCCCCCTTAAGGTGGATGCTCCAGGGTAGCCCGCGAAATTCAAATTTTCTTACGTTTTTTGAAATTTACAGGTCAGTGTCAGGTTGTATGTTGATTAAAATATTGTTCGCGACTGTAACACGTATGTAGTTACAGAATTATAATCATCAAAATCATCAATACAACCCTCCGAGTTCATAAAGGTCGAGGAAAGATTTTGACCTTGAAAAAGTCGTTCCTCGACATTTATGATCTTGATTTACTAACTTGTCTGTAGAATGCAAGTCTCTACTAAGTTGATATTACTTTTTTCTAGACGTAGCCGTTCGAGAAGAAGATCAAAGGAAAGAGATACACGTCGTTCAAAAGAAAGAGATGACAAAAAAGATAAAGATCGGGAACGGGACAAGGACCGCAAAGATCGCGATCGTGACCGCGACCGTGGTGAACGTGACCGCGGCGACCGCGACCGCGAGCGTGACCGTGGTGAACGCGAGCGAGATCGCGACAAGGATGGTAACAAAGATAGGGATCGGACTCATAATAGGGATAAAGATCGCGAAAAGGACAAGGAACGAGAGCGCGACAAAGATAAAAGACGGAGTAGGGACAAGGAACGTAGTAAAGAACGTGATCGAAGCAGTCGTGACCGAACCTCAAACAGCAAAAGGGAAAAGACTGTTGAGAGAGACCCTGCCAAAGAATATCGATCGAAATCTAGAGGACTTGAGCCAAAGTTAGATGATTTACCTCCTGAAGAAAGGGATCTGCGCACTGTATTCTGTATGCAATTATCTCAACGAATTAGAGCAAAAGATCTTGAAGAATTTTTCTCATCTGTTGGCAAAGTTAGAGATGTTAGGCTTATCACTTGCAATAAAACCAGGAGATTTAAAGGCATTGCATACATTGAATTTAAAGATGCAGAATCTGTACCTTTGGTAAGTAAGCAGTTTGTCATGTCAATAAAAATATCTGTTGTAAAGCCAGGACAGCCTCATGTTAATACATTTTTAAAGCATTGCTGTGATAAGTGCTTATTTTTTATGTTGTCTTAGGCTTCTACAATAAGTTAGATATACTTATGAAGTAATGCTTAATCTATAATTCTTTAATTTTAACTGGATTTACAGGCTTTAGGTTTGACTGGACAAAAACTGCTTGGAGTTCCTATTATTGTACAACATACCCAAGCAGAAAAGAACAGGGTAGGCAATACATTGCCGAACTTAGCACCAAAGACCAGTAACGGGCCGACAAGACTATATGTTGGTTCATTGCATTTTAACATTACAGAAGACATGCTACGCGGTATATTTGAACCCTTTGGAAAAATTGATCATATTCAGCTTATGACTGACCCTGAAACAGGAAAAAGTAAAGGATATGGATTTCTTACGGTAAGTGGAATAATGCCTCATAACCCTTGATCTGTCCACGAAGTAGACACAGTTAAACAATGGTGTCCCGAACAAATTGGTCCTTTGACAGATCATGATTTATTATAATAATCATGGACTCGCACCATACAATATTACTGCAGGTGGTAATTCTATGGTAAAATTTATATTAGCAATCGTAAAATTTCAGTTCCACCATGCGGCCGACGCGAAGAAGGCAATGGAACAATTAAACGGATTTGAATTAGCTGGGCGACCTATGAAAGTTGGCAACGTAACAGAACGCACTGATGGCGGTTCTAGCACTCGATTTGACGCTGACGAGTTGGACCGTGCTGGTATTGACCTAGGTGCTACAGGACGCTTACAATTAATGTTTAAGCTTGCAGAAGGCACTGGACTACAGGTAAAATTTTCTGGCGTTTCTCAAAAATTTCTAACATTTTTATAATTTGCACTAAATGTTTATGTAATATTTTCATATTTTAATGCAAAACTAAAGAACTTACTTCATCTGTTGAGCTAAATCTAATCTTTACATACCAACAATAACATTAGCCCAGAAGATTGAGACAGGACAGACTAATACCTATCGAAGGACACAGTCAAGCCTACCAACAATTACCTACGCCCTGGAGTCCTATACTAAAAATTCATCCTGTGTTCTTATCTCTCTGTCTTGGCATATTACAAACATTATGTTTTACAGCAGCATGCAGATTTGAGAAAAAGGACAGATCAGTGTGAAGTCTTTAACACTATTCTCGGCACTGCTGAGTAATGTAAAGTTTAAACTTGAACCACATTTTTAGACAATAATATTGATATTGTGAGGTTCTTTTCAAACTATAGTGTATTTTACAAACAATGTCACGAACAGTAATAGTTGTAATTGCAAAACCCAGGTTGTAAAGAAATAACATTAAGGACTAAAATCAATAATTTTGTTACCAAGAAATATCTCTACACTATAGTGGGAAAATGTGAATTGAGCCATTAGATCATTTAAAGTTTCAGCTGTAAGTAGTTAATGCAATCTCTAAGTACTGACTTAAAACTCGACATTCGAGTTGCGAATTAAATCTGGAAACAAAAAATAAACTAAGATTCCAATAATTTTATGTAATAATCATTTGCTTCTACATAACTAAATCCCATTCAGAATCTCAATCAATATGGTCTGAATCCCGAAAGAGATTGCATTTCCTATGTAAGCTTGCATGTGTTTATAAATTTTACTCGAGAGGATTAAATTTACGAGTGGGAATACACAAACGGTTACCATGGTATTCTGCTGTTCATTGACGTTCCATACATTTTGACCATGTAGTAGATATTGCACTTTTGTAGGAAACAGCAGATTTATAAAAAAAATATAGATTAAAAATTTATATGTGGCCCCGGGGTTCAGGATGATGTACCAAATATGTGGTAACCGTTTGTGCATCGGTGTCCCTTCACCCTGTATATGTCTGTTGTTGTTGTAAACTGAAGCAGAATTGTTCGTCATTGGTATTCCAAAAGTATAAATCA
The DNA here is from genome assembly GCA_963853795.1 of Xestia rhomboidea. Taxonomy (NCBI): domain Eukaryota; kingdom Metazoa; phylum Arthropoda; class Insecta; order Lepidoptera; family Noctuidae; genus Xestia; species Xestia rhomboidea. The sequence goes on along the minus strand of OY970764.1, from coordinate 9,819,843 downwards.
CCACAGCATGTAAATGAATCATAAGGGACTTGATTTCAGATTCCACCGGCTGCAGCATCAGTATTGATGGGTGCTGGTTCCGCAATGGTGACTCCACAACCACAAGTAGCACCTCCTATCGCCACGCAGTGTTTTATGCTCAACAATATGTTTGATCCATCCTCGTAAGTACTATTTGTATGTCAAAGTTCAAGTAATCATTGAAATTAGTAGGATGCCCCTTAATCCCATAACCCTTGATCTGTCCACGAAGTAGACACAATAGTTAAACAATGACGTCTCAACCAAATTGGTCATTTGACAGATCATGATTTAATATGAAGCGCAATAAAAGCGCTTAAATATACTTTAAAAAAAGAATATAACGCAAAAAAGGTGTTTTACTAGCAGTGTTAAATATCATTAGTTTCATAACAGCCATCACTACATATTATAAAACAAAGTCACCCAATACTCCCTATGTATGAGTGATTCAAGAGGAAGGTTTTAGTATATAATTTGCAGGCGGACGAAGCCGCGGGCATCAGCTAGTTAGTCATAAAACCTAACGACAATTCTACACAATATGTATATAAAGTCGCGTTGACATAATGCTTTGTTCAAGTAATAATAAGGTTGCTCCATAAATCCATACATACAAGTGTACAGTCAGCCCTAAAAAGATGTAAACATGGACAAGGAACCATTACATCGTCCTCAACCATTGAACCATAACTTTACTGTGTATAATTTGCAGGCATATCGTAGAACACGCCGTATTACATAACGGCGCGTCGGATTGCAAAACGCCGCTGTTATGTAATGCGGCATCTTCACGATCAGCGGGATTAAATATGGCTGAAATAAAGTATGCCGCATTGAATGAGCACTTCGTGTTTGTCAAAGCGGCATAAATGTGCCGCCCAAATACAAACGGGCGCATCGTCGATAAGCCGCTTTGAAAGCGAGCGAAGCTATAAAAATTTAGTTGAAAATGCGGTAGGTATCATAGACTTGGTAAAAAATTATCCAACACCCAAGTTTAACGACTATTACTGCTAAACTAATATATCTTAACTGCTACAATTTTCCTTTAAAGTTCATGAAATGCACTATCATCATGAATTTTTCCAGATTTTTCAAGCTAGCAGTTTAGCTTTTAGAGGGTGGGGGAACTTACTGGAACAAAAATTTGCACTTTAAAGTTTAATATTTCGTAAATGGACCATTAAATCGAAAAATAGTATTAGCAGCCATTTTAAAAGACCTATTAAACGATACCCCACACGACAGGGTGGACTACGAAAAAACAAATCATCCCCGCTTCACATGTAGACCAGGGTCCGTACCAGTTTGGTTTTTACGGAAATGTTGCGATCTTCAGATTTTTTCAAGCTGAGACATGGCGCTTTTAGCCATGCCAATTCTCCTGCGTACTTCCTTCTCGCAAGAACCATTGTTGCTGATGTTTGATATACACACCCCTTCAAAATTACAGCTTTCTAGTACTAACGGTCTCTTAACAAAACCTCGGACAGACAGACGGACATGACGAAAGTAAAGGGTTTGTCAGGACTACGGAACCCTAAAATATACGTCATTGACGTCATGCATGATTCTTGGACAGAAATAAGATTCTTGTTATTCTATCAAACGAAGTTCGAGGCATTTCATTCGTTGCAAGTCGTATGACGTCAATCTGTGTACCACGTTTTAGGTTGTGTGATAAGTGATAATTATGTATCCGGCCTTAGTTTTGGTCTAATTAATTGTATAATTTATGTTTTGTAGTACTTACGTGCATACAATGTTACGGAACAAAGATTGTTTATAATATAATGGTAACTTGTCCGTGTTCACATCGTTTTGGGGCAGACTGTACGCACGACGCTCAATCAAGTTATGCAAAACCAAATTAAGCTGTACTTAAAATGTCACTTACGGGATATCTTCCGTGATTATTGTTTATTTTTGAGCTCTAATAATCACGGACATCCCGTGACATTTTAAGTATGGTTATGAACCGTGAAAGCTTAAAACAGCGTTACAAATTAAGCTGATTTCTAATGGTACTGGAAGCGAACAAAGCAAAGACAAAGGACAAAGCGAGGTCAGGTTATACTAGATTTTTTAGCATTTACCAGTATCTTATACACAGTTATTTATGAAACTAAATAGTTTCGTGTCATATCAATTTATTACAATAAAAAATGTTGGGGGTCTGAGGATTTGAGTTATTACATTTACAACTCCTGTCATCTCATATATCTCGTCAAATTAGGATAATATGGCTACAAGATATTCTTTCTATTTTCAGGGAAACAAATCCTAGCTGGGATATTGAAATACGAGACGATGTCATTAGTGAATGCAATAAACATGGTGGGGTCTTGCACGTTTATGTAGATAAAGCATCCCCACAGGGAAATGTTTATTGTAAATGTCCAACGATAGCGACGGCGGTGGCTTCAGTGAACACCCTGCATGGCAGGTGGTTCGCCGGGCGCGTCATCACGGCGGCGTACGTGCCGCTTGTCAACTACCACTCTCTATTCCCTGATGCTATGACAGCGCTCACATTGTTGTTGCCGACCCGACAACGATAAACTACAGCCATAAGCATTTATTTTAATAATTTTGGTCTTGAGTGTATACCGATTATAATATCTAGTGCTGACCTAATTCTAGATAATAAAGTTATTAATATGTAAACTATTATTGCGTATAATTTTAGGGGAATAGTCACACCTTGGAACCCGTTTGATTATGTCATAATATGATAACGCTGTTTTTACAAACAAGTGATGCTTTCAAAGATAAGCATTTTTTGCTTAACCTATGATATAGGTTATCTATACAATATTATATCTACATATTTTGTAAATCATAATATATATAAAGCTCACTGGCTCTCATCACCACAATATTGAGCCTACTGTGGTCAGACCAGACTCAAAAAAACACAGCTGTGGCACTAATCTTCTTTAATGTTTGTTCAGTTCTCTTATTTTAAACTGCTCGAATCCAATCAATTTCCAATGTTGCTGGACCTTTCTGCTTCACTGGTTGATAAACTCCACCATACATTTGAATACCAAGACTTGTTATCTGGGACAAGTCTAATGTCTCATTATTGGTTACTCTTTTACCTCTGTAGTAAGCTTTAAACTCGGAAAATTTGAGGTTACGGATGGCAAAGTCGTCCTTTGGAGCCTGAAAATATTTAAAATTAATTATAACTTGATACAACATGTTTTGGTCTTTGGTGGCAAGCGCTGTTGCGCCGTCGTCCCCAAGTAATATGGGTAAAGGGCAAGAAGATTATGGTTGCAAGCACTACTGCTGAACTTGAAGTCCTCTGTTCGATTCCCAAGTCGCCTTTTGGAATCTACAGAAAACCTGCGGTGCGCATTTGTAAAGCTACATGCCCAAGAAAAATGGACACGAGAAGTTTGACGCTGTTCGCTCCGCTTACGCTGACTGGGCCCCCTTTTCAGCTGGGTGAGCGAACGTAACAAGACGACACGACGCGACGCGACGTTGACAAAGCTAAAGATATTGGAGTACGAGACCACTGTAATTAATTTATCGGCAAAAAAAAAGACTGTTTTTTGCCGATGGGTGCTGGGTGGGAACAGTCGGCAAGGATTTTTTCATTTCAGCCCGTGTCGACCCACTGCAGGGCAAAGGCCTCCTCTTTTTTCCAGACCTCTCAGTTTTGAGCAAGTGTGTCAAGTTCGTCCCGTCATCAACGAAAGTCGATTAAAGGTGAACGCACACTTATCAGAGCCGAAGGAAGCGAAAGAATCGAATTTTAGAATTACTTGTATGAAGTCCTATGTAACTTCGCACACTTCCGCACCGAATCGGACGAATTGATAACGTTATACGTATTATAGAACGTTTCGTTCGGCGCGGTCTTCTTTTGGCGCAGACAAGTGTGCGTTCACCTTAAAATTTACTGATTTGAAACGGAAATCAGACTATTTCGATGAAAATTGAAAAGGTGTGTTTATCTTTTCAATTTACTATACAGATAATTATTGTACAGATTCACGTACTTTATTTGCTCAGACATGAATGTGTGACAATATTTTGTATAGCTATTGCTGCTTCACTGCCAATTAAATGCAATGTGAGCACATGTTTTATGAGTTAGGTACTTATTACCTATAAATAGGTACTTAGGAAGGTATTTACCTGGAAATATTGTTCAAATGAGTAGTTGGGTTCGTCATTTAATCCTTTGTGACGTAAAGTAACTTTGAACCCATTATACTGTCCTTGGCCTCTACACTTTATTTGAAGTTTTGTGTGGCCAGTAAGGTTATATGACTGAATAGCTCGTATTCCAGCAAATCCGGCACCGTTTAGTTGAGGATTCAAGAGTGCAAAAAATATAGCTCTTCTAAACCCAATATTTTTATGAATAACAAATATGGCCTTGGACATGCCGACATCCCGCACGGTATCAGATTGTTCTTGCCAAACGTCGACGTCATCGCTCTTTGTGAAATCAAACAGATACAGCCCGTCATCGACTTGGCTTGTGCTGTAAAAGGAAAATAAAAATATTAATCAAGTCGTGACTTACATAGACCTACCCAGATACACAAAGTCTATTACTTATAAGGCACTTTTAAAGATTAGCTAGGCACCTATTCATTTATGAACCTACCTATGTAGGTCTACTTTTTATGCAATCTTCTAAAAAAACGCCTATAAACAGAGAGCTGCAGGAAGTGGCGTAACATTTAAAGTGCTAATAAATAGTGCGGGCCACCCAGATAGTAGGTACCTAGTTTTATGGGGCCCAATTAGTGAGGCCGGGCCAAGATGTCTGCCAAGCCGAAAAGACACCACTGTAGTGCTAGGCGGTTTAAAGAATTTTAGAAAGGGAAAGTAGGTAACCGTAAAATTTAGGTACCCAAATATTTGTTAATGGTAGGTCTGCACAGGAGTCTGGACTGGACTAATAAGTAATAACTGATGAAATAATGTTTTATCCGTCTTATCTAATATTTTATTATGGTACCTACTAGCTTTCTACAAAGTCGGTTCTAATTGAGTGTTACTTAACTTTCATTATCGGAGATATCGTCAACGTCGTTTTCACTTGTACCGCACGTGCTAGTTTCGATAGCAGCCATTTTGACTAAGTCAAGAGGTTAGCATAACAAGTGGCGACTACATAATTCTAAATGATAGCGAATCAGAATAACAATATTAGGTACTTAGATTCGCTTGAAAAATTTAAAGAGTAGGTACCTACTAAAGGATTATAGTAATGAAATGAAATAATAAGTACTACAAAATGAATAGACACTGACAGTGAACCCCATCTAGATGATAAACAGTTTGAAGACACCTAGAATACGATTCATTTAGCAAACAAAGATAGTGCACGGGTGCGACAGATGAACGACAGAGTGAACAAAAACATAATAATGGCCTTTGCCTTGGAGTCCTTGACACAGCTTATATCCAGCTGTCTAATAATCAGAGCAACAAACTCGCAAATTGGTTACAATATTCTAAAAGCATCCTGTTAGGTACGATGTAGGTCGAAGATGGAAATGCAAGGAGACGTGGTTTCTGAATTTTACTTTTAACTAGGGATTTTAATTACTTTGAACAAGGGATTTATTTATGTTTCAAGGTAATTTACAAAACGGATGTTAAAACTGTGACCGTGGCCTTGCCTAACTTGCCTTTGTGGTGGGTCTACTAAGTAAATTTGACATTGGAAAGGAGCATGCGCTGTAACGCTGCGTTGATCAACGCAAATGTTGGAATGGTTTGATTCGATTGGGGAAAATAGGGACACTGTTTTTATTGTGAAGTGTGCAACAAGAAAAATATCCTTTGTTCATATACTTACAGAGGGATTTTTATAACTGGGACAGTATGGGGAAATCCGAATGTTCATGAGATACCGGGACACATTTTTAGGAAATGGCTCTTTCTTGGTCAAGTGTGAGTTGTCTGCTGCTCTCTCTTTTGCTTAAGGTCGTTTCCTTATATGGGTAGAAAATAATTTGGATAGCAGAAGTGGGCCAAACAAAATAAATTATTTTTCCTATCCAAACATTGACATCTATCCATTTCAAACCCTTGTCTCTAGCTACTTCTTTAGTAAGTTCTTTGAATAAATATTTCTATGTAAGTAGGTAGATACTACTAACCTGTTTTCACATACACCATAAATGAGTACAAAACAAAAGAATAAATATATAGCACATATCACTTTGCCGCCATACATTTTAAATAAATTAATATTATTGAGTTATGAGGAATACAAATATTTTGGACGCAGCGCTATTGGTACAACTACGCTATGACTACGCTGTATCAAATACTTACTAATGAGTATCTACTCGTATGAATTATCTGGTAATACATTTATTTGAATAAACAAAATTAATTTATATGGTAGTAATGAACATTTGACACTGTTATCTTATAATAATGTTATTGACGTCTTGAGTATTACTTGACTTGGGTTTTACACCAATAAGTGACCGTTACGTAGGTAGGTAGGTACCTATTCAGAATATAAATATATATTTACAAGAGCGGTCCCTATCTGTATGTAATAATAATACCGGCTACTAGCTCTCGTTTAGTTTGTCAACAATGGTTTTTACTGTTGTGTTTGAAACACGTACGTAGGTTTGTTTACAAGTAAGTAGGTACCAACAGGGGTGTTATTCAGAGTTGTCGCCACAGGAGAGGGGATTCAAACCCGCCCGACCCCGGAAACATTTAAAATAAATAAAAAAGACCTAGATAAAAAACATTTAAAAAAATAAGCTTTTATGAAATGTTCTAAATAAAAAAAAACTTTAAATTCAATTCATTTGACGGCACTGTTGTTTGCGCAGTGGCTGAGCGACTAGCTGCTGTTGTCACGGGTTCGATTCCCGCACGGAACAATTTTTTGTACAGCCCACTTGGTAGTTGTTCCGGGTGTGGCTGTTAGTGTAGGTATGTGAGTTTATATTATGTGCACCCACGCGATACGGGAGAAATTCCTAATGTGGGGCTACGATTTTTCAAGAACCCATAAACCAATTTATTACTTATCGGTAATACATGTTTCCTATCAGTCCTCACACAATCCATCCATCGTTTCTTTGGTCTTCGCTCCCCATCAATCAACATTCATATCCATTAGGTACTCTTTTATTCACAAGCGTTTCGTTCCTCCTCATCACCATGACCATACAGAGACAGACGACTTACAGTATGACCACTTTAAGTGTGCAGTTCAAGGTGGCGTTGCTTGTTAAGAAAAAATGCAAGGATATGTCCAACTAGGTAGGTAAGTCAGATGCCAGCACAACAAGCTACTACAATCTGTCTTTATTAAAAGATCTTCAACTTTATCGCTAAAGCTTGAAAATAGTACATTTTGATACAAGTGGAGAAAGTTTGTTATTGGATTCGAGGCGGAATTAACTCCCGAGCCGCAGGCGAGGGTGTTTTTGAGCCGAGAACTGCATTAACAAATGTCCACGTGTATCAAACGACGTTTTTCAATACACTTTTGACGATATAAAATAAAATGATGAAAAAAGCAATCACCGCTGACTACAGGCATTACGCCAATTTGTACTAAGTATTGGTACTTATAGTTTTATCTGTGGCAATTTTCTGACACCCGCGTGCCGAAATTGGCTCCTTTCTGCACGCGGTGATGGAAAATAAAAAACAATCCACGTGTGTGAAATACATGGCATGTTGAACCTAATCGTAGTGTGATAAGAACCCGTTTTCGAGGAAGTGTAAGTATTGAAAAAAAAATTACAGTTTCGGTTCGGGTAGCTTGATGTGCCGTCTGTACATTTTACCTCTTCAAACTTCCCATTCCTTGCTTATATCTATCTATATATTCTTGTCACTGCAGCACACATCCATCTCAACATTCTCAACTCCGCTATATGTAATCGTTTATCATAAAAGTGGAGAAGCGTGTGTGATTTTGCGCGGTACCTACCTTTACGCAGTCGGAAGCGCCAGGATAGCCCGCGAAATTCAAAATTTCTTACGTTTCTTGCAATTTGATTTAGATCAGTGTCAGATTGTATGTTGATTAAAATATCATTCGCGACTACGTTCATTTATCCCATTGAATGAATCTTCGACCCAAAACACCTCTATAATGAAAAAAAATTAAAATCAAAATGTTGTACGCACGTAAAACCTTTACATTTAGTAGTTTACATTTACCTTTACATTTCACCATTTGGATGTATTTTTATAAGTAGGTATACCTACCTACTTATAAAAACGCTACATGCTTGTTGAATGGTTATCAAAAATGTTTTTAGGAATGTGGGGACTTTTCTGAAAACATGACAATAAATAATAAAAAAAGGTTCTTTCAAACATTTATTTCCCACCACCAGTAGTTACAGTGCGCTTTATAAAGCCAATATTTCTTAAATGTCGCACAATAAAAGGTGTAGCAGTCAGTGTTATTGCTATCCTGAAAGGCGCAAAAAACTTGTGTACAGTATATGCTACAACAAAGGTGCCTGCATTTGATGATGCTGCCTTCATAATAGTGCCTTCACTTATGTTAAAATACTTTAGCACTGCCACTAAATCGACGCCACTGAAAACAAAACATGAAAAATTATTTTCAAGTGTAATAACGCTTACCTATAATTATTTTATTTTTATTCATATAATCATGGTTACAAAATAACTTAATTAAATAAATAGTTGCATATGATTTGTGAATTATGAGATTGTTAAAGCAGTACAACATACCTAGATATTAGAAGATAGCAGGAACCCAATGATATCAGTGATAGACCAACATGAAATACAATCACTGTTGAACCATACTCTGTGATAGCCTTTTTCAACTTTTCTTTAGCACTCAGTGGAGGTTTTGTATCTGTACTCATATATCTTGTACCAACAGCTATGCTTTGAAAAAAGGTAAACAGAATATTAACATCATAAATAAGCAAGAGTAACTTTTAGTAATTTAGTCAAATGTTTGGTTAACCAGCAATGTCATGGTGTTTAGACTATCTGAAAGTGAATTTAAATAATCAGCTGACAGAAATAAATGCAACTGGTCAGCTGCCACATAGTTTTGGCAATGCCAGATACAAAACACAAGTATGAGTGGTTTTTTTAATAGATGATCATCATCTACCCTTATCTTAATGTTAGAACTGTAAAGATAGCTTTTAATTCAATCAGAATGTTTTTCTTCAACATTTATTCTATTAGATAAGCAATGCATTGTGTTAATTGAATGGTAAACATACATAAGATATTTATATAAAATATAATAAGTTCCTGTGTGCATTGGATTAGCCAGGTGGTTAAGCAGTATGAGAGGCAAAATGCAAGTTCTATCTTGGGTCTGAAATATGTCTAAGGTAAACTGGGTGTCGCTAACATATTTGATTCTTACCAATCTAAATAAAGAGAAGCTTCTGGCTATGCCCATGCTTCATGTTAGACATTCCTGTGATATGCATCGTTACAGATACTTCATAACACTTAGTCACATGTGCAAACAGACTTATATCATATCTGTAATTCAGTTATTATTATGTCCACACTATGATAGGTACATGGAACCTTGAAACCATCATGAAAGAAAAGGATATTGCCATGTGGGTAAAAAATGTACTTGTGTCAGTGATGTTAGTAAACAAACAAGGCATTATGTAACTGTATCTTTGTACATACCGTTACCAGATACTCCATTTTGGATTGCGCGGTACTCATTTCTAAGCGTCAAGTAATGAGCACTGTGAAGGTGCTCAGACAAGTACTTGTGCCCTTGACCCCACTGTGATCCAGGCATGTTAAGATGGGTATGGTTACCACTGAAGGGGCTGGGAACATTGCTTTGCATGGAAGACGACAGATTGACAGCTCCACGGCAATCATATTTATTAACATGAGGATCTGACTGTACAGTTATATCAATTTTTCCCAAATCAATCTGTTTTTTGTAACAAGAACTGATAACTGGACCAGATATATCTCGTTCTCTCAGTGGCGAAAATCGGCCTGTTTCTGAAGCGTTTATGTCAACTACATTCGTCGGCAATTTTAATGCTGCGGCCGGGGGGAATCTTAGACCAGTTGTGACGTGTATACGGCTATTGTCCTGGCCAATGTTAGTAGCAATTCCACCTGGAAAGGATGATTAAAAATGAATTATTCAGTTCTTGAATCTTGTCCCTTTTTAAACAATAAACATTCCTCAAGGTCGTGTAAAACAAAGTTAAACTTACCAAACAATGGATTAGCAAGAGGATTGCCGCCGAAATAACTGTTCGTTCTAGTATAAATTTTGTACATTTTAGAAGATTATTGATAATTAGAGCACGTATAATACGTGTTTCAAGAAATGAATAAGTTCTATGGAAAATTCCCCGTTTTTTAATATGCCGTACACGTAACAACACCGACAAAAAGACAGTGATGACAGTTCAAATGACAGAGTGAGAGAAAGGAAAACAGAAAACAATAGAACCCCGACCAAGGAAATTATATACTAACTGGAATGAGTGCGAATAACATGCTAAAAAAATAAAAACAACCCTATCTCAAAAGCTTAGAGTTTAAATTTGTACAATGGATTCAATAGAAAAGAAAAAAAACTAAATGTTCCGAGCGAGAAACCGACAAAGGTGGATGGTGTCCCTGTCTTGCCTTGTCACCGATGTAAACAATATGGCCGATACATTTTCGCGTTGAAGTAATTAAGTACTTTTAATGTATATAAGTGAAATAATCCGCTTTAAAAATGGTAAAATTGTGTTGTGTGAAGGGGTGTAGTAGTAAGGGTTTGCTGGTTGTGGAATTTCGTTTTTTAGGGAAGTGTTTTAACTTTGGTTGTTTATTACGACTAGGGTTACCAAGTTTTAGATTGACGAACGGGAAATATCCAAATAAATTAAGTAAGTTCGAAGCTTCGAACACCGTTGTCGTACATAGTAATCAAAAGTATATTATATAAATTAGAAACATCGGACATCGCATATGGTTTCGGTAGTACCTAGTTTGCTTTATAAATACAAATATTGAAAAGAAAAGAGTCCGCCGCACCATGCCGTGTCCTAAGGATTTTTCCATGCTTCTCCAGCAAAAGAATCCATTTGGCGAGCTGCGAGTGAAAATGAATGGTTTCGGAATATAAAATAAATATTGGCGAATGTTACTAAAACATTATAGGTAAACAGTCATAGCTTGAATATGCGATTTTCTATGTCTGAAAAAATTTATAATATTAACGGAGTCCTCGAATCCCCGAATACAAAAGTCGTCTCGATAGACAGGTTGCAAAATGGATAATTTGCAACTGGACGGTACAGACATACATTTAAGTTAACATAAAAAGTTAATGACATCCACTCTTGAAGCTATTTCGCCTAGAATGCTATTGAGTTGCAGGTCATCATCATTATATAATAAAATAACAGCTACTCTTAAACTGTCTCAAGAGTTAGTATGATTATTGGACACCCTATTAGAAAGAGACAACATCCACTCTCGAAGCTTTCTCACTCGGAACGTTATTGGCTTGCCCGTCCTCATTCCAGTTAGTATATAAGTTTCTTGACCCCGACTGACAGTTCAGAAAATCATAAAAACACTGATAGTTATTTTTCAAGTCCTTGGGGGTGCGTTCGCGCTAGGTTATCTGTGGCCTGCGGTTGATTGAAGGGCTAATGTACTAATCAAGGAACTAACTAGCTTGGTATTATTACACTTGTCAGTGGTTCACATCCCACAACCACATTCACTGGAGGTGGAGGCGACGAAGACTAATAAAATCAACTTGGTAATTATTAGTTCCATATAATCTTGTATGCTCTGTGGGAGTTCAGTTCATAGAGCATTCAGCATGAACATTATAATAATATACTCTATGGAATTCAAGACAAGAAACATTGGGTTTTGGATAAGGGTTGTTTTAAATTGAAAATCTGGAAAGAAGAGTTTCAATACAGGCAGGCATCACACCACAGTCATCACTTGACGTTATAATTTTCCATTGTTATCCCAATATTTATTACAAGGAGGTAAGTAAAGCGAGAATAATGATTTTGTTTTGCTCCATGTCCTTACCTTGAAGAAATTGTCATGTTTATATTTTGAAGAAATTATGGCATCTTATCTTATTGCTTAAGTATGTAGATCTCACAATCTGCGTAGTCAATTGTGAACTACATTATAAGTAATGTGTTTAGTAAAAAAGTTTTGATTTCAGGTTACACCATAAAACATGACTACAGCAGCAAGGCCTACTTTTGATCCAGCACGGGGAGGCACAGGTCGAGGTGAAAAGGATCTAAGTGCAATATCTCGACAATATTCTAGCCGAGATCTTCCTGGACATACTAAGTTGAAATACAGGTTAGCAATATGTAATTTTAATCAAAATTTAAAGAAGAAAGAAAGAATGTTGAGTCTGATGACATTAAACAAACTGCCATTGATGTAGTTGAATGTCCAATAACAATTAAGATTGATTGGTGGAGGATAATTTCTTCTATTATTAAGACTGATTTCATATCACATTTTAATTATTTTCATACCTAGTTAATGCCCTGCTTTTGCAAAAGATGTACCTAATTGTAAATAATCTCCTATTTTCAGGGAACAAGGACAAGGTACCACAGACGAGTTACGTTCAAGGGATTTCCGCAAGGAGTTAGATGAGAGGGAGAAGGAAGGAAAAGGCTCAAGCACCAGAAGACTTATTGAGCCCATTACCAAGAGACCTAAAATAGACCAAGTTCCCGCAGCAAGCTTGGATGCTGATGACCCTCTTGAGGGGGACTCTTCAGATTCAGATGATTCTGATGATGACACTGCAGCACTGTTAGCAGAATTAAATAAAATAAAAAAAGAAAGAGCCATAGAGCAATCTAAAAAGGTACACTCTTTTGTTTATTTGCTTTATGGCTGCACTAGATAGATTGGTACTTTTATCATAGAAACTTTGTGGGGTGTATCATTGTATGTAAATAATAAGAATATTGAAATTGGGGGCCTCAAAGCATCTTTATTCAAAACTAATTTATCACAACATTGGGCATAAATAATAAATTAAACCTGCAGATGTATGAACTCCCCAAAACAAAATTCATCTTAATAAGTGATTACATAACTCCCATAATCTAGAACATTGGGTGAGAACCCACTAACTAGTTCAAATTAAAACCATGTATGTGTGATGCATTTGAGTGCAGCAGCCTAAATCATTACACAGTATGGTGCAATTTTTTCATGTTTTTGTTAGTGTCAAATAAAACTGAAAAAGCCTTTTTTGATTACAGGAAGCTGAAAAAAAGCAGGAAGAGGAAAGAATTCGTATGGAAAATATTTTATCTGGAAATCCACTACTGAATTATTCTTCAGCAGGACAGAAAAATGATTTGAAGGTAAATCTGTTATTTAAATGTATGATGTATCTTTTGCTAGAGCAGTGGTTCCCATGATTTTTTCGACCAGGGACTTGGATCAGTGATTTAGACCTCTATTTTTTTAGGGGTTACCAAGCCTTGGATATCTTAGGTTTTGCCTTTGACCATTTATACAGATTTGATAAAATTGTAGTGTGTAAGAATGTGGAATGTGAAAGTGTGTGAAGCAAGCTTGAAATATTTGGAAAATGTCTATGTGCGAAGCGAGTTCATTTTTTTTTCACACCCTCCTAAATAGGATATGTTTTGTTTGTCCATTCATGCAGTTTTAAGAATAATGTTGTGTTATGTAACAAGTGATTGAAGTGATCTTGAAGACTTAAATCAATCTCGCCTGGGACAGATAAGGGTTTTCGTTTGTCCGTTCATCCAGAAATAATACGTTTGTCGATTTTGGTGGAAAAGCTTTACAAGTTCGCAAGTGCAAGCAGAGCAAGCTCTAAAATTTTAGCACCCTGCCTCTGATACGAACATGCACTATCAGTAAAATATTATACTATCATAATGTAAAAATAAAACAACATTTTTAATCCAAAGTTATATTCGGTTTGCATCAATGTGATTTTTGGGCTTGAATCTAAGGCACTTTAACTTTGACATAAATGTTTTGCAGACCATTATTTTAATTTTTAAAGTAGCAACATAAACAGAAACATAGTGATTTGAAGAAGTTACAACCTCAATAAAATTCTCCTTAAATATTTATGATTTGTTCCAGGTGAAAAGACGGTGGGATGATGATGTTGTTTTCAAGAACTGTGCTCGTTCAGAGCCTGAAAAGAAAGGCAACACCTTTATTAATGATTCATTGAGGTCAGAATTCCACAAGAAATTTATGGAAAAGTATGTGAAATAGTAAATCCTGAAATTATAAAAAATGTGAATTAGTATAATGTTTATTTTTGATTATTTAATTTGACACCTGATGATGGTGTACCAACATACAATTAGATAGGATTGTCTTTTCCCTATACGACGTGTTTCCGGACGATATCGATAAACTTCGACCGATCATTGTACTCATCATTATGAACAACTTTTACTATGGGACCACACCCTGAATCGACAAAAAAAAAGAAAAAAAAAATCTGTTGGTCCACACATTTTGACGAGTTATGCGAACATGATTGTAGGAACAGCTGATTTTTTTTCGTAAAAAAAAAGTAAAAGTTGTTCGTAATGATGAGTACAATGATCGAAGTTTATCGATATCGTCCAGACACACTTGTATAGTTTTTATTAATAAGGCATTGTGCAGACCTGAAAATTCCTATGTACAAACAAGTTCCGTTCAAAGGTGCAATTTTGTGACATTAAAATAGTGTGAGCTCTGAGAAATCCTTTGGCACAATTAGGTTTGTGGCTAATAACAATATGTTTCATTTAACTTACACAAATAAAAGCCCACTTTTTGGTAAGGTTATACGTTTTTTTATTAGACTTAAGTACCTCTGTAAGATTATGTTTAGATATGTAAGGAATTAAGGCTCTTAGTTCTATTTAAAAAAATAAATATTTGGTTAGTATTTTGTTTTTTTTTTAATGCTAACAAACTTTTTATTCATGGCGAATGAATGCGATGCCCCCCTGGAAGCTGGCTTACTTGACTGCTGTACAATGTTTTCTCTTTTATTCTCTGTTATAATGTTATTGGCTAATATTAGTCCTCCATCCAGCATAATAAATTATTCGTTTCACACGTTATACATTACATGCCATCCACACCTTTACTCTTACTGAGAATATTCGAATCGAAAAACGTGCGAAAACTGAACCGCCTGTATATTGCTGGTACCAATCATAAATACGTATACATATCAACAGATTGGATTATTCAGGGTTATCAATTTGAGGGAAGACTAAGAAATGAACATTTTCGATTGTTGTATTAAAAATACAGAACATTTTTTGCGTGTGCGTTAGTATGTTTCATTGCAACCCCTGAGACCTCTGGAACGCTTCAAAAATATTTGAACGCAGTTTGAGAAGAAATTGGTTAATTTCAATATTTAGGGTGTACCCTACCCTAGGCTCTGTATTTACCTACTACTTGTAACTTATTATTCTCCACAGCAGCAATCGTAATGTCGAAGCTCGGTAAGATTATGGGACTTCGCGCACTTCGCGGTCACGATCACGTCGTATCGCATCACCGGCCGCTACCTTGGATAAAACTGGTCGGACGTCAGGTCGACCAATCTTTTTTTCTGCACGCGTATCATGACCAATTCCATCTCCAAGCAATTCGACACAACAACAACTATGCAACGCGACATGTCTTGACTTCTGCCCGAGCATGGGGCGACCCGTAGATTCGAGTTTCTACGAAGTCAAAAACATACATTATTTCCATAGAAACGGGGAAGTAGCTAGGATGTTGATATTCTTCGAATCTCGATCGTCGTATCACTTAGTGTTCGTGAAAACGGGCATTAGGCTTGAGTTAGGTGTCACTTGGTGTTGGTGAAAACGGGCATTAGGCTTAGGTTACGTGTCGCTTTTAGGCATTGAGTTACGTGTCACTTAATGTTCGTGAAAACGAATAAGGTATTCAGTTAGCTAGTAGGACCCCGACATGTTTTTAAAATCAATATACTTAGGTCACTATACACTAAAAAATAGTAATATTATAAAGAATTTTGTCTAGGTCCGATGAGATGTGTACAAGGCCGTCTTAACCTATGCTAGGGCCCTTGGGCATACAAGAATTTGGGGCCCTTTTGGAAAGTAAAGATAGCGAATTACACCTACTAACATTTTTGTATAATGATCTTTTTAGGTAATCAATAAACCAATAATTATCTGTGGTGACTTTAATGTTAATATCTTAGAGAATAATGTAAATAGCAGTCGATTTTTAAGTCTCTTTAGATCATTTAATTTGTCAAATGTGTTTTCAGAACCTACTCGAATCACTACAAATACTGCTACATGTATTGATAATGTTTTTTGTTGCTGTGAGTACTTAGATAAATCCATCGTAAATTACCTTCCTTCTGATCACAGCGGTCAAACCGTTGCTTTCGCATCCAATATACAATTACAAAGAATTCAGATTCAATCTAGACAAATAACACCCAGCAATTTAGACAAGTTTAATAATAATTTAATTGGCAAGTTAAGTATACCGGGCCATATTATAAACAATAAATGAATTTTATGAAGAATTCTTTTCGGTAGTGCACACCGAGTTCAATAATACTTTAATTAAAAAAGAAATTTAAAACTATTGGCGCAAAGTTTATTTTCAGTGACTGGGCAACACAGGGTATTAGGAAAAGTAGGGAACGATTGTTTGAGCTGTACGGCCATAAGCCTTACATCAACACAGAATCTTTTAATGAATATGTTGCTACTTATTCGATTTTTTTTAAAAACACTTGCAAGGTAGCCAAATCCTTATTCATTAGCAACAAGATAAAATCAGCCGATAACAGAATAAAGACGGTTTGGAAAATTATCAACAGTGAAACGAATAGAAATAAAAAACTAAATAATGATTTCACACTAGAGATCACGTGGCCTTGTGAGCTCCAACAATGAAGTTGCTCAAGAATTTGTAATTTCTTTACCAGTATCCCACTTAAAACTACAGAAACCTTAAAATCCTCTCCCTTGCTCTCTATTGATTTATTAAAAGCGAACGTTTCAGCCTGTCCAAATGAGTTTGAATTTCAGCATATAAACCCCATAATAGTCATAAAAGCTTTTAAGCAAATCAAGATCAAATTAACGGAAGATCTATGGGGTATGTCTATCAAAGCTTGTACCTCAATTATTGAGACTGTAGCGCCGTATTTAGCCTTTTTATTTAATTTGTGCGTGGATCAAGGGGTCTTCCCGGATCTAATGAAATTCAGTAAGGTAATACCGCTTTTTAAATCTGGGGATAGTAAAGACACCAATAACTATAGGCCCGTATCCGTGTTGCCGGTTTTCAGCAAGGTGTTTGAAAAGATAATGCTCAATCAAATGCTTAACCATTTTAACATCAATAAAATATTGCACGAGCAACAGTATGGTTTCACCAAAGGACGTTGTACAACTGACGCCAGTGTCACTTTATTAAAACACATATTTACTGCGTGGGAAGAGGCACAAGATGCCATAGGAATCTTCTGTGACCTTTCGAAGGCATTTGATTGCGTAAATCACGAAACCCTGATCTTGAAACTTGAGCATTACGGTTTAGGTAAACTTGCGCTCAGTTTAGTAAAATCGTATTTGAATGATAGAGAGCAGCAGGTACAAATAAATGGTGTCAATTCAATGGGTTTAAAAGTAAAAATGGGTGTACCACAAGGTTCGATATTGGGTCCCTTCCTCTTTTTAGTATATATTAATGATCTACCCCGTTTATTTAACAACCATCCGCATATGGTGTTGTTTGCTGACGATACTTCTTTAATATTAAGGATAAACAGACGTGCCACTGATCTTGACGACGTAAATAACGCCCTACTGCAGGTCCATAATTGGTTTACCGCTAATAATTTAGTACTAAATGGGAAAAAAACTAAGTGCATTAGATTTGCTCTACCAAATGTCAAAAGTAGTGATTGTGACATAATATTGAATCAAGAGAAACTAGAATTTGTCGATAAAACGGTTTTCTTGGGATAACGCTCGATTCAAGGTTACAATGGGGTCCTCATTTAACATCTCTCGCAGGACGGCTGAGTTCAGCTGCATATGCTGTTAGAAAAATCCGTCAATTTCCTGATATTGATACCGCGAGGCTAGTCTATTTTAGTTATTTTCATTGTATTATGTCATACGGTATGTTATTAGGGGGACGGGCTGCATACATCGAGTCTATATTTTTTCTGCAGAAAAGAGCCATCAGAGCCATATATGAATTACGTAGACGCGATTCTCTAAGAGAACTGTTTAAGGAAATTAATATCATGACAGTACCTTGTCAATACATCTACGAAAACATCATGTACGCTAGGAAAAATCTGCATTTATTCAGTAAAAGAGGTGACAGACACCACTATAACACTAGAAATAGGGACCAACTAGTTCAGCCGGGTTTCAAGCTTGCTAAAGTAGATTCATCTTTCATGGGGTACTGTTTGAAATGTTACAATTAAATACCTCCCCACATTCTTCAATTGAATGAGACGAAATTTAAATCTTGTATAAAACGCACGCTATGTAGGCAAGCATATTATAAGTTGGGGGATTACATTAATGATAAAAATGCTTGGCTAAATGCTGGTCCTGCTCCACAACCATAGGGACAAACTAATTGTACTGGTCGGGCCTTATAATTGAGTCTATCGACACGCAAAGAAGAAGAAGAAGAATTGATTCCCACGTTAATGCATTGTGGAAGCTGCAGAAGATTGTAAAAATATACCTACTTGCATTGTATAGATTCCAGTTTTTAGTATTATATAATTGCATAGCACATGTGTGAGTACTTTGTACTGTTCAGCCACCACTTACATTTAGTTATCTTTCATTGACTTGAATATGCCTTGGTGGCTGAGAGAATGTCATGCTCACTCAAATGTCTCGCTGATGGTGGCGGGTGTGTCGGGTCATTTAGTTCCCTTAAATATGGTCGAGTTGAATGGCGCCGATACATGCGTCATGTTCATGAACGGGCGCTGTCAGTTGGGACTGGTCATCTCTTAGCTGCCAGTTCGTTCATTTTAATTACTTTATTTTTAAATTTTTGATTTATTATTTTACTCTGGACGCTCCTAATGTGCACGTCTTTCTACATCGTTCTCACATTTAAGTATAATCTCAACATGAAAGATGTAACCAAGATTTTGTAACAATATTTTGATTTAAAAGAGTGTCCATGGAGTTTCTTGCCCGTTCTTCTCCAAAGAGATCTACGTTAGGGAATGGGCAACTACAGTACTTTCTCAAGTTATTATGCCTTGTGACTGTGACTGTAGCTTTGCTTTTTTCGTATTTTCGACATTCAAAAGTGCCGTAATGGTCTAATTGAAACAAATGATTTGAGATTGAGTTAGATAACGATTTCTTTCGGGATTTCTGTTGAGCAAAATCTTCTATTATATCCTCAAAGTCAATTGTTTGAGGGATGTCACTTTCTATGCAAAAAAATTGTGTTCAAAATGGCCGCATCAAAACAAACAGTGAGTAGCTAAATTGTAATTGTAAGTCGCGCTCGCGCCAGCCGCGACTGAAGTATAGAAACATTTCTTTTCTACATTTTTCTCAATATTTTCTGCACTCGGCAAACATAACAAAGAACCTACATATATATAGCTGTTGCAAAAAATATATCAGAACAGCACAGCAGCCTAACGCCTAAGTACCACCGGGCCATCTTTTCCCATTCGGAGAGGAGTCAAACAAGGCGACCCGTTATCTCCCAAACTCTTCACAGCTACGCTGGAAGAGGTTTTTCAAGAGATAAACCCACACTGGCAGGGCAAGGGTGTTGTCGTCGGTGAAAAGAGGTTAACTAATCTTTGTTTCGCCGACGACATCGTTCTTTTTTCTTCCTCAGCAGCTGAGCTAGGCCTAATGCTCGATCAACTGAGCCACGCCTGTCTCCAAGTCGGGCTTTCAATGAATATGACTAAAACAAAACTGATGACGAACAGCACAAAGCGTACCTAACATAGAGGTTGGGGGTGTAGTGATTGAATATGTCCATGAGTACATATACCTCGGTCAGATAGTTTCTTTCCAGGCAAGACAAGAAAAAGAAGTTACTCGACGCACCGGGAATGCCTGGAAGAGCTAATGGTCGATGAGACATCTTATGAAGGGATCTCGCCCTCTCGTACTTAAGCGAAAACTCATGGACATGTGCATTCTCCCCACCCTCACCTATGGAGTGCAGACGTGGTCGCTTACAAATCATCAGAACTCCGCACTTGGGGTCTGCCCACGAGCTATGGAGGGAAGTATACTGGGTGTCAAACTTACAGACCGCGTCAGAAACTCCATACTTCGTTCCAAAGCCCAAATACCTGATGTTGGCCTTACAGCTGCTAGGTTGAAGTGGTACTGGGCTGGTCACGTCTGCCGCATGTCGAAGGAGTAATGGGCAAAAATTACCAGTGGATACCAAGTAGCAGGAAACGACAACGCGGCAGGCCCAGAAAGAGATAGCGGGATGAGCTAGACTCTTTCGCAAAGGATTGGCCTACAATCGCATTAGATTGCGAAATGTGGAAGGAGGGAAGGGAGGCCTTTGCCCTGCAGTGGGACAATATAGGCTTATAATAAATAATAATATTTTCTCTCTCTTATATTATGTTTGATTAACCATTACACGGGTCCATTTAAGCATTGCTAATTAACCAACCGCCGAGCGCGGGCTAACTAGCTCCTTCACTTTCTTGCATATTTTTATGTACACAAAAATGAACTCTGTGCGTGAACCGGTTATTTATAGGCTGATTAATCCTATGATACAGATTAACCCATACTCTAGGGTTTTTCGCCTAACCCTAAAAGATAACCCGAATCTCTATACCGGCAACCTTTTCGGCCCCTGGATCTACGTCTCGTGAGTTTGAACACCGGCAAGAACTTGGCTTTGTGTAGTCCATTTCATAGTTCTAAAACGACGAAGGAAACTATCGTGAGGCCCCAGAAACAAAAAAACGAAAATAATATGTAAGATTCACCAACTTGCACTGGGCTGTCCTGGTGGATTATAACCCACTTTCACTTTTCACAAGGAGGAGACCTGCGTCCCAGCAAAACTAGCGTTATATTATTCCGCTCTGATATCCAGTTCCCGCAGCCGATCCGAAAAATTAGGGCAAAAAACAAGGCAATGCATGGTTACATAATTGTTTTCTGTCTTCAAAAGCATCAATCGTGGTGTTTGCAGCGCGTTTATATACGGGCAACCGAGGCGAGGGCGCGATATGAAAATACCCGAATGCGGCTATTTAGTAGTATCTATTCTAGATACATAGTAGAAACCCAGGAATTATTAACACAAGAGTGGGTCTTATTGGGTAAAACTAAGAAAGCTAGCGGTCACTTTAAATTCCAATGACCCCAAACGAGGTAATAGGTACTACTTGTTATACATTGTTTAGTGCCTTACTAAGTTACGTGTATTTGCACCGACCACCGTACACTTCGGAAAATGAACATTATAATATGCAGTCAGGCTGGCTGGACGTGTCCGGCTCAATGTTTAGTGTTTACGTTATTAAAACGGACGATGTGTGTAAGGCGAAGGCGGGGAGGAATGTGGCAAGTGCGGCGGCGGCGGCGGTGTCGGCGGCGACCCACCTTGAGTGGGCAGGTTGACCGGCTGATCCCGCCGCGCGCCTCTGCGCACAGTTCTCGCCAGTCGAGTGAGCTCAGTGAGCGCTCCGACAGCGAACATGGCTGGCCAGAAGACGGCGTGTCTGTGCGCGTGTTTTATTTTGTTTACCGTAGCGGCTGAGGCCGCCCTCTCTGGATTATACATCGACAATGGAGTTGATCAGACTGTCATACATCACTCGATGACACGCCATGAACGGATGGTTGTGGAACACGAAATTCTGGAACTGTTGGGTCTCGGAGAGAGGCCACGTCGAGCTCGAGCGCCTCCACTGGACCGCTCGGCGCCTAGTTTCTTGTTGGACGTTTACAAACAACTGGCCGAAGAACATGAGCAGGCTCGCCCCACGCGCAGTTCGGAGATGGCTCTCAGCGGAGATGAGCAGCATGCCATCGACGAGAGCGACCTCATCATGACCTTTCAGAGCAAGAGTGAGTTTAATTTGGAAATATTTAACAGAATTAGTTTTTATTAGATGATTAAGTTTGGATTTAGAACGCAATGTTACGGGCAGGGTAGATATGCGTATTATCCTGTAGGCATAATTATTGTTTGGTAACTACTGAAAAAAATGGTTTGTCCCATATGTGTATAGAGTAATATTCGTATCTGTTTAATACAAAGGAAAACCTCATATCTTTTCACAGTCGTTCCAAATGATAAATACCTAACGATAAAAATACAAAATTTCGGAATAAATAAAATAACTTTTGTTCCAATTAATGAAGAGGATACCGCTTCTCCAAGTCATTTCAAATTACGGCGCGTTAAATCGCTTAACTAGGCAATGCCGGTAAAATAAATTGTTTAAAGTTAATGACACATGCTGTGAGAGCTCCGAGTGTGGCCCTTGTATGTTCCTTGTGCACCTTTTGTTTTAGAGACGGCATCACGAGTATTCCGTTATACTACCTGGGCGGTTCAGGTAACGATTACTTGGTAGACAAAAATGTTGAGTCACCACTTTGGTAAACATTCTTGGTATTGTGGATTCGATAATGACTTATACTGATGGCGCTTTGATCTGACCGTCGTTGCCGGCGCCGGCCGCCCGGCCGGTCCAAAAAACTGTTATTAGATCTTTCATGTCGCATTGGACACAATTCCTTGATCTCTTATTCTCATAATTATTACAAAGGTTTTTGTTATTGGCTGAAATTTTGTTTGTGCAGATGTTGAAAGTACTTTCTGGATTATCCCGGAAAACGAAGAACTTTTCACTCAGACGTCTTAAGAACACAAGCATCAAACCCAGGTCAAGCCAGGAGCGCAGGAGAGCACTCCTCCTGCGCTCCTGGCTTGACCTGGGTTTGATGAATAGATTATGATGAATGAATGTTATGATTAGTTTAAATAGGTACATGTTATTGTAACTTATATCATAAGTACTATATATTTTATACTTGTATGTAGGATATACTGGCCGCCGGTTCTTTGTGGAATGCAATGCAGTGCTATCAATTCAAGGAAAATAATGAATGGCTCGCACATAAACAATATTGTTATATAATTAAGTATTTATATGTTCTTATTACGTACTTAACGGTCAAAGGCCGATGTGCAATAAAATTGTGGAAGTAGTACAGCTCCCTCCGTGAAAACTCAACTGGTTTAGTATTCAGCTGTTTTCAGTCTATAACGACCGAAAACAGCTGAATACTAAACCGAGTTGGTTCCGATTAATAATTTCGATTTAATTTTTTTGCATTGTTTTGTGAGCAGTGGTGGCTCAGTGGTCACGACGCGCGACGCCGCAGCGCGCCGACTATTATTTACTGTAGTTGAGATTGTAATAGTCTTTGGCGCCGACTTACGAGTGGCAGGTCGTGCGCGGGTGCAAACCCAGGCGCATTATTTCGTGTACTTTACTTTACATCATCACTATGACTGATCTGTCTCACACGGTCAAGGAAAACATTGTGAAGAAACTGGCATGTCCTAGAATTAAAAATCACAGACATGTAACATTGAGAGGGAATAGAGAGGGGACCTGTGTTCCAGCAGTGAGCAGTAGGAACATTATAGGCTAAAAATAGTGATAATGCTAGGCTTATGTCACATTATTCAATAGTCAAGAGAACATTTATAGACTTCCCTACATACATTTTAATAAGATCAATGGTAAATCTTTAGTTATGAGATAACGCTAGTAAACTTGGTTTCTTATATTTTGACGACCCGAATAGCGCAGCGGTAGTGAGGCTGCCTTACGTTCTTAGGGTCCCGGGTTCGAATCCCGGTACGAGCAAATGTTTGTGTGATGAGCATGGACATTTGTTTCCGAGTCATGGATGTTTATATGTATAATAAGTATGTATTTACAAACAAAAAAGTATCTATGTAGTATAACAACTAACTGGTGTCCACGACACAAGCCTCGTTGCTTAGTGTGGCACTAGATGGCGATGTGTGTAATGTCCAGCGATATTTATTTATTATATTTAACTTATGTTTTTGTAGACAGACTGGCGCGACTGCGAACTTATTATATTATGTATGAATAGGTAATTGCGTACATAAATAGTAAGATTTATGTAGGTATGTAGGTTTTTGTAGACACAAGACGCGTTTGGAATGTTTTCTGTTTAATCATTTACCCAACTGACTAAGCAAGAGGACTGCATGCATTTATCATTGTAAGAATGCAGATCAGATAATAATGTAAAAAAGTAAGAAAAATCCTACTCATGGGCAAATTTAGATTTACGCGAAAACTTGTAAGTACAATTTTCCTTGTGATACCTACTTACTTTTATTACAACACTTTCTGAACCCAATTTGACATTTTCGAGCGCGCTCTTGAATCCTACGTTCTCTTCCGTCATTCGTACAATTTATTATTTTATAATGAGCCTTATACTGTGTGCCTTCCCTCTTTCCACTTTTCTCTGTTTTTGGCTTTGGGAGATTCAATCCATTCGGTAAGAGTCCAGCTCGTCACGCCGTCTCCTTCTGGGCCTACCGCGGCCGCGGCTTCTGGGTCTGTTGCCGCTTTGGCACAATTTTGATGCGACATTCGACATATGTGTCCTGCCCAGCTCCTTCTTTTTTAGATTCAAGCACTCACTGTAATCTTACTGTTCGTTTCGCGATGTGTTTTTCTATTTTTTTCTGGGCTGTCTGGAAAAAAACCCATTTTCATACAAATTCCCGGGGTTTTTAGTTTTGTCCTGCATCGTCAGTTTAGGGAATGGTAGTTAACCATACCTAAAGTAGAACCTACTGCATCACAGCAAAGTTCCTCGGTGTTTATTACGTTTGTTCTAGTCTCATGAATAAACATAAATTCATAATAAATTATGCATTATACATAATACTTGTTCGTCAAACTTTATGCTTCTTGCTTATTATGTACACCTGTAGTAGGAGTCGAATTACAACCGGATCACAGAACACCTGTTCACGATCCTTTCTTAAAATATGACAAACTATATTGGATTCTACGGATTTACAAATACGTATTATACATACCTACTTACTATAGTTAGCGAGATATTATAGTAGACTAGCTGACCCGCGCAACTTCGTCTGCGTTACGTAAGAGAGAGAGAGGCTTAGAGAGAGTGTGAGTCAACCTAAAAAAAATGCAGATAATATGCTTTAGCGGACTTTTTAAGAGGAACAATCCCGTCATACATGTATGATTGTTGAGTAACTTTAACCGTTTACGCAGCGCACGGAAAGGAAGCTCTCAAAAGCAATAATTTTTCGCTGTATTTGCAACAATTTTCATTGATGCTCCGCTCCTATTGATTGTAGCGTGATGTTATATAACGCATAGCCTTCCTCGATAAATGGGCTATCCAACACTAAAAGATGTTTTTAACTGGAATCAGTAGTTCCTAAAATGAGCGCGTTCAACCAACCAAACAAACAAACTTTTCTCCTTTATAATAATAAGTATAGATTCAAGTAGGTAACAATTTAATTTCTCGGAATTATATGAAATCATCGTTAAAATATTGTACTATGTTTTTCCAATTTGGGGCTTCTCTCGACAGCCTTAGGTTTTCATCCTTAGACACTCGATGACAGTCATACTCCAGCTAGGTCGAAAGTTCTCATCAAGGTGCATGAATGAGCCCAAACACGATATAGCTTTTTTTTTCGGATGGGAAATCATCAAATGACTCCTCCCGGACCAGGAGGAAGTGTCAGACTTTTACTGACTAAAACCCATCCATGTTCCTTCATCGCCCTTTGTGTTCCGGGGCCACGGTATCTCTTTCGAATAGTCCCACAGCCCCGGCAGGCATCGGCCCTTGCGGACCCCTTCTTTTTTGCTGACTCTCTTTGAGGCGCGCGTAGAACACGAACGCGCCGTCGACACGGCCTGTCGTCATGAGACGGACGGACGGCGAGCTAGCCCATAGCTCCTCGTCCACAGGCCCGCGCCTACGGTGGCCGGGGGCCAATACGTGGCTCCCGACGCCCGGGGTGTCTCCCGCTGTGGCCGGGACGTGAGGATCTCTCCCTCTCACGTTCCGCCACCTCCTTCGCTAGCATGACTGCTTCGCAGAAGGAGGTGATGGCATCCCATTCCGTCTCGCTCCGGACCATGTATTGAACCAGGGCTGGGAGAGAGAGGTCGCCGCCGCCGATCGCCGCTTCGAGGATACGGCGGTGCTCCGCCCAAGTGGGGCACACCTCCACAGTGTTCTCCACCGTGGCCTCCGGTCGATCCTCACAATGGAAGAACCCGGGCGTCTCCTCCCGCCCGAAAACACGATATGAGGCCAATAACAATTTAGCTGTAAATATAATCTACGTAAACTGCGTATGGATTATTGATTTCACAGTTCTTGCACGGCAAGAACACGTGGATTTATCAGGCTTCTGGTGTTCGTTGTACTTCTTTTTGGAGAAATCATCCTCATCATCATACTCCTGCCCTTATCCCAATTTATTTGGGGGTAGCATGATTGTATTCTTCTTCCATAAGTACAACTCTATTACTTTTTGGAAAAATATTTCACGAAAAAAATAAGAAATGCACACAACTTAAATACAAAATGAAATAAGTATAGGAAATCTCACAGCATCAAAAAAAAAATTAAACATCACAAAAAGTGAAAATAATGTTGGAGGGTTTGAACCTGCAACCCCGTAGTTTACAGAGCGGTCATGAAACCGCAAGGCTATTTACTTCGTTGGCATAAGCCACAAATAGCCGTTCTCATGTACTTACGTCATGACTGAAAAGTCAAACAATTGAAGTATACGGAAATATTGCAAAATTGCCTACCCCCTTAAGGAAGTAGCGTGATAATATATAGTTTAAATATTGAAGAATGCAGTAATTTAGACGTGATGCGCGCACAAACATTTCGTACCAACTACTTAAACCAAGGAAAGCTGATTTTCTTGAGTTCCGCTATTTTGTGCGTATTCACCTCAAAAATCAAATTTCAAGAAAACTGAGATATTATATTTACCTGTATTAGATATGGAGTATATGTAGCAACTTTGAAAGGTTACACTTCATTGGTTTTGATTGTATAGGTGTTTGAAGTTTATTAATTTTAAACACAAAACCCTCTTTTTTGCGTCTCTGGTTGAGATTTAAAAAAATGCCAAGACAGGTATTTCTTTATTTTTATTAATAAGTATTTATTCTGAGTTTCATGATTCTAGAACAATCTAATTTTTTTTTTTCATACAAACTTTACCCTCCCTTTTCACCCCCTTGTTCCAAAAAAATCCAAAATTTTTATAGCCTATATGTTATTCTGAATGTATTAAAACAGATTTGTGAACATTTCAACAAAATCGGTTTAGCAGTTTTTACGTGATGCGCGTACAAACAAACAAACAAACAAACAATTTTTTTTTAAATGGTTTTAATATGTTCAGTTACTTATTTCAAGTCACCCTGGCTGGTTTTTTTTTTTTAATCTTCAATGAACAGATTTTTTGGTCTCAACGATTTTATTATATGTATAGATAAAAGTTAGTAGGTCTAAGATATAGTGAGGACCGGGATGGGATCCTCAGGTTGGGGAAAGTGTTTTTGGGTTTTTCCATTAGGATTTTCTCAGTAGCAAGCCGGAGTCTAGATTTATGCCCGGTTTTTATTACATGGGCCTCAAACATAATTCTGACGAAATGTCGGCGTTCTATGTTTATCGTGTGGTTAGTGTAGACCTGGTGTCAGAGTTTGTATGCCGCCTATGGGCCACTGACTTAGCTTTATGCCGTCATGAAATATCTCTCAGGTACGCTGGTTATCTTGAGATCGAACTCGAGACCTATGACTTGACAGGCTGAAGGTCACATCACTAAAGCCTAGGCTATCACTGCTTTACATCGAACTATAAGTTATCGTTGTGCGTTCCAGGGCACCACTTGGGCGCACTACGCCACGGGCACGGGCGGCACGTGTGGTTCGAGGTGACGGGTGCGCCGGGCGACGCGTCCGCGCTGCTCTCCGCCGAGCTGAGGCTGCACCAGGCGCCCACGCACACCGAGGACCCCACCGCTCTCTACACAGTCGTCGCGCACAGGGTCATCAGCGTCGACAATATGGGGTACGATTGAGATCCTATACCGCGCTGTTTTAATTCTCTGTTTTCTTCGTACTGGATACTGAACTCTCGGCAGAAAGGCGAACGTTGAGAATTCAATAAAGTGCAACCCTAGCGCGTTGAAAAAGCGCTCTGGTGGATTCTCAACTCGGGAGTTTGTCGTTTGGCCAGAGCTAAACTGGCGATACATAAAATACACTATTATTTAAGTGTCGCCAGGTTAAACGCAATTAAACTAAAACTAAACTACCTAGATCGATCGTGTCTAGATATAACAACTGTGATAATATAAGTAACTAAGTAAAATGAAGTACAATGAACTTTTCAATGACTGTTGATAATATTGTTTTTCAAAGTGGCATTTGACATGCGTTATAAGTATGTATTTGTTTCATCTCTCCCTCAATCGACTCGTGACAAAACACGTGAATTTCGAATTTATTTTCGTGAATAAAAAAATAAAAAAACCCGTTAAAAACCTTTTTTTTTATTCCAGCTTTTTAGTTTATTAATGTGAAAGATTTTGCAGACTATTTAATTTTTTTCCTCTTTTTATACGATTTGTCATTTCAAAGTGTTTTTAAACATATACTTAAGTTATATATTCGTAATTACCTTTTAAAATCCTTCATTTTGATTTTTCAGTTTGAAATTTTCAGTTTTTTTTTTATTCCAAACCCATCGAGTGGGGTCACTCGATGGGTTTGGAATAAAAAAAAAACTGAAAATTTTTAAAGGTTCCATACCCGAAGGGTAACAAACGGAACCCTATTACTAAACCTCCGCTGTCCGTCCGTCTGTCTGTCAGCGGGCTGTATCTATGCTCCGTAATGGGTAGACACTGAACTGTTGAAATTTTCTCAGAATGTGTTTTTCTGTTGCCGGTAGAACAACAAACAATAAAAAAGAAAAAAATAAATTAAAGGGGGACCTACTACGATAGTACGGAACCCTTCATGCGCGGGTACGATTCCCACTTGGCCGGTTTTATTTTAACCACTTGCGCCACCAAGACGAATCTGACGACGTCCACACAACCGCCCCTGGCTGCATGTGCAGCCAGTAGCTGTTTTGCTAAATGTCCCTGGCTGCATGTGCAGCCAGTAGCGCATTCGTCCAACAAATGCAATAAAAAATCTACTAAACTGCTATTTCTAGAACTTATTCCTCTTGTAGCAATCTCTATACTATATTCCTCAACGTTCGGACCAACAATAGCAACACTATTCCATCGACAAATTTCAAAATAAAAGTAAAAACTTTAGTGTAAACAAACTCCGCCATTTCTGACGTGTGGCGTCGTATTTCAATTGTTCTGTTATGTATATTGGAATTTTCGGATAGTGTTATATATCAAATTAATCGTGAAAATCTGTGCTACTATATTATCATAAAGGAAATCTAGTTTTCGAATCTCAAAGTTGAGTATTTCGCCTCCGAAAAAGTGGTAGGTTTAAATACCTATAGTGATTGTGTTTATACAAGAAATAAGTGTTTTTGTGATTAAAACGTGTGTGTTAACGGAAAAACAGTGCATAATTAGTATTGTGAGCATATTATTAAATTGTATATACAAAAACAAGTGGCTTCGTAAAGTTATAGGTACGTAAATAACCGTGTTCAAAAACAGTCGTTGGCGCAGGCCGCGTCAAAATAAACAGTGAGTATCCAAATTCTAATTTAATTCTAATTAGACTATCGTAAATAAACTAATAAGATTATGGTCTTATTGGAAAGGAAATATAATCTAGTTTATTTTAAAATTATTTTAATTAAAATTTAATATTTCTAAAAATTCAAATTAATATTTTAATAGCGAAATATCCGTTTTCATCACTGTTTTTCATGTTCTACATTTTTTTTGAGTTTCAAATTAATATCAGTTTTTTTTTTTTTAATAAATAGATTCCATAACTATTCAGCTATTCACTGTAAATTTTATTTAGCTATAACTCTTGTAGTTTGCGATTGTTTATCTAAAGTGTCAAATAACATGCGAATATTTCGCAATTTTTTGCACGCGTGGCGGTTTGGTGCAAAAAATTCGCGCGCGGGGCTGGTGAGTGGATAATTTATGCGAATCGGTTCATTAGTTTAGGAGTTACGAGGGAAAAAGAAACGGACATACATACAAACATACAGGTCAAACACAAAACCCCCGTTCCGTTGGCGTTTCTATTTTCATCGACACGAATGGCCACGACTTTTTTAAATAAATTAATACGGCAGTAAACGTTTTTTTACGTGTTCTAAGCAAGCTTTTTTCATAAAATTCTATAATTCTGACCACTATCACTAAAAACATTTTTTGAAACCCATTTTATCAAAAAAATGATTAAAAAAGAAACAATGTTTTAAGGCATTACCTAATTTCTTTGACACAAAATAATAGCCAGGCCTTTTTTAATTTTAAGGCTGCTTAGCATTAGGGAGAGATCCTCACGTCCCGGCCGCCGCGTGAGACGCCCCGGGCGTCGGAGGCCACGTGGTGGCTTCCGGCCACCGTAGGCGCGGGCCTGTGGACGGGGAGCTATGGGCTAGCTCGCCGTCCGTACGTCTCATGACGACAGGCCGTGTCGACGGCGCGTTCGTGTTCCACGCGCGCCTCAAAGAGAGTCAGCAACTGTGAAGGGGTCAGCAAGGGCCGAAGCCTGCCGGGGCTGCGGGACTATTCGAAAGAGAAAAAAAAAGGCTGCTTAGCATTAAACCTCTTTTATTAGTTATGCCCTTTAACTAAATAAAATTATTAAGTCGTCACTTTAAAAAATTAGGAAACATGCAATTTGCAGATTGTTAATGCGTCTGTTGTATGTATGTATTATGTTGTATAGGGATATTAGCTTCTGGATAGGGTAGGCCATTATACATTGCAACACATCTTCAATGGTCTTCATGATCTATGTTTCGGTTTGCAGAAGTTTGCAAATGGAGCAGGTGGCGGCGGTGAACACGAGCGCAGGTGCCGAGGGTTGGCTAGAGCTGAACGTGACCAGTGCGCTGGGGGCGTGGCTCACGTCTCCAGCTGATAACAGAGGCTTCTTCATCACGCTGCATCCTCACGCACAACCTGGTACGGTTTCCACTATAACACCGAAAGTTGCATAATATTTTCAAAGTGAAAAGCATGATTGTGTGGTAAATAAGTACACAGCATTGTAAATCTAAAAGGGAGTCGAGTGACTTTTTAAGCAATGTACTTATTGATATTTATAGTACACTAGCGGACGTCACGCGGTTTCACCCGCGTAGTTCCCGTTCCCGTGGGAGTACGGGGAAAATAAATAAGGAAATATAGCCTATGTTACTCAGTAAAGAAGTGGCTTTCTAATGGCGAAAGAATTTTTAAAATCGGCCCAGAAGTTTTCGAGTTTATTCATTACAAACATACACAAAAATAGAAATCTTTCCTCTTTATAATATTAGTGTAGACTAACTTATGCCTGTGGTTTCTCCCACGGACTTTTGGTATTTGTCCTACGGGATAAAAAGTAACCTACCGGGTTAAACAATATCCTATGTGTTAATCCTGATTACAAACTATCTGTGAGGCCCGGTTTCCACCAAAGCGGAGACGAGCGGAGCGGAGAGGAGAAGTGCAAGCTTCAACCAATCACAGGATAGACGAGAGACCTGATGTAGATTTCAACTACATGTGATTGGTGGGTTTCGCACATCTCTCCGCTCCGCTCGTCTCCGCTTTGGTGGAAACCGGGCCTGCTGAGTCACCAGTATACGTCACCGGCGAGAATAAGTAAATGAAGTCTCATGAATAGGGGAACACGGGGGCATTAGCGCCAGCTAAAACTCCAATAACTTTTTACAATAATCACTTCTTAATTATTATTTTTTTTGTTTTTATTATAGTATAACTAACCAGGTTTATCCTAACAACATTTAATTTTTAAAAAATCCAAACTTAAATAATTACACCCATTTAAAAAAAAAAGTAGTTACCTTTGGCTCCCATTGCCCAAGAGTACGGGGTAATAAGAACCACGGTAAGGGGTAATGAGATCCACTGGGGTAATGGTAGCCCAAAATATGATATACTCTTATATAACATTTTTCTTATGTGTTTTCGTATAACTTAAACTTATTTTCATATGAAACGTAAATCACAGTTAGTTTTATATATAACAATTATTGTCTCATACAAAAATCACAAACTTAATCTTTGGTGAAATCACTTCCTGAAAATTAGCATGTGCCCATTTATCACAGGCCCTGCATCTATTATGGTACAGAAGCAGGGCCTATCTGATTTTTTTTCTGCCTCATCTGATTTTACAGATTCAAAACAAATCATACACATGTTTAAATCTTCATCAACGTAGTCACAACTATCATCATCGTAGATATTATGAATTGACTGACTCAGACGATGATGGTCTGAAATAGGGTTTTTTTATCTTTTTAATTTGCTTTGTTATTAGTTTTTTTTTTCTTTTCCTCTCTAATGTTTCAGCCCCTACCTTTTTGGTGTTTTATTTTCTTTCATGAGACGTTCCTTCTTCTTCACTGTAATTCTATCCCGTTTTCAAGGCACCTGGAAGAAATTGCTAGTAATTATAATATGGAGTAGCTCCTTTTTAAGTTTTCATTTTTCCTTAAATGAAAAAAGAAAATTGGATAAAAAGGATAATTTCAGTAAATACTATAGTATTTACTTAAGGATAATTTAAGTCTCTTTTATCCAATTTTCGAATAATAAAATAACGGGTTCAAAGAGGCAACACTTGTAATAAAATAGTTTTAATATCACAATTTGTCCTTGAATATCGTGAAAAATTAGATCGATCTCCCGAAAAACCGATGTGCGGTCTTTTTATGCCAAAAGTAAATTAAATAGCGATGCGACTAGTCACACGTGGGTCTTCCGCGTCCTTCTATACTATGGTAAAACAAATCTGGATCTAACTTAGATACACGAAAACTAGGGTTGTTCTCAGTGGCTCCGATCCCCCCGTGTTCCCCTTCGTTCGAATTCGAAGGTGGTCATAATTTGAGTAGTAAGGATGAAAAGTGACAATTTAAAAGAATGAAATATGTGCAGTCACGAGCATTAATATACACTAAACACAAGCTTCCTCTACCAAATGAAAAAAAACAATAACTTACATCGGACCAGTAATCACGGAGGCACCGAAATACATAACTTCCTCCTTTTTTAAAAACTCGGTTAAAAAATTAAAAGAACAGCGTATGCATAGACGATTCATTTTATTTTCTAGAACGTCACGTGAAACCTGAAGAGATTGGCTTGGAGGAGCCGCGCGGAGTCATCGTGGAGGGCAAGCAGCCGTTCTTGGTGGCGTTCTTCAAGAGCGGGCCCAAGCTCGGCAGCGCGGACGCCGGCGCGCGGAGAAAGCGAGAGGCACGCCGGTGGCGCTCGCACGGATACTCCGAGAACTATCTCAGGAACCCACTCACAGGTTTGTAGGGTATTACGTCACTCTCGAAATTAACATAAACATGCTACCGTTAAAGAGACTTGTGTATATATCCAAAGCCGAGGATCTGGGAGGCAACACTGCACATAAGAAATAATGAAAATCCAAACAATTAATTTTACGCAATTAGTTCTTCAATGCGGCAACAGCTC
The DNA here is from genome assembly GCA_963853795.1 of Xestia rhomboidea. Lineage (NCBI taxonomy): Eukaryota > Metazoa > Arthropoda > Insecta > Lepidoptera > Noctuidae > Xestia > Xestia rhomboidea. The sequence goes on along the minus strand of OY970764.1, from coordinate 9,785,973 downwards.
GAATCAGTTCGTAGAGATTCTGGTAGCATTTCCACGGCTATTGGAGAATATTCAGGAAAAGAAAATTGTGGCCCATCGGGCTGCAAGCCCATAATTTTCATTACTTCTAGCCAATCCAAAATCTGACAGCGTAAAAACAAACAATACTGGTTTCAGCACTCTTACTTGATTCTCTTCGTTAACGAAAATTTACCTGAATTCCCCGATTCACCCTCCAGCTGAAGTGATCACATAACGTGACATTACACCTGTAGTCCCTGAAGGATTAGGCAGAGGTGTTAACTATTAATGCACACACATTTCGCCAGTTACGTGCAGTTGTTTGCGTCTGATCAGTCTTTCATTAACAAGAATACGATGAGACTCATCGAACTGTTGCCTAATTACTGAGCGATACCGACGTTGCTTTTGATCAGGTAGGCGCACGATTGAAAATTCTCATTGGTGTGTTAGGCGTGTTTTCCGTTACCCGGATAGGCCTATCTAATTTCAAAGTACAGTCATTCCTTTGATAAGTGACCATCGACAACATTTTATGACAGGGCTGAAAGGCATAAACTACGACCTCCACTGACGCGGATCATCGATGACTAATGTAATTGTAACTAATCTGATGTTACACTTGCTGCGTTAATATGTTATCTATCGTATCACATGTAATCGTGACATGATTATTGTTACTCATAAATGTTGGGAAATACTTACAAGCACAATAAATCTAACTGTTCTGTATGCCATTTCAGATACGTCGCATTGGACGACGAGAAGCTGTGAGATACAGACACTCTACGTCAGTTTTAAGGATTTGGAATGGCAGGTTAGTGTTGTGGCATTTGAATTTAACAGCGCGCGGTATTTAGTGTAGGACCTATATAGAAGCTCTCAGGCAGCATGCTAGGTGGATTGACAATCATAGGAGCTGAGGATGAAGAAAGAAGGTCAAGGTACGATTGGTGAGCTAAATGTCGAGCAGTTGTCTGACTTAAGGTGAACGCACACTTATCAGAGCCGAAGAAAGCGAAAGAGCCGAAAGAATCGAATTTTAGAATTACTTGTATGAAATCCTATAAAACCTCGCACACTTATCCGCGTCGAATCGGACGAATAGATAACGTTATACGTATGATAAAATGTGTCTTTCGGCGCGGTCGGTTCTTTCGGCGCGGATAAGTGTGCGTTCACCTTTATGCAGATTTGAATTTCATGGTAAAACGATTTACAACGTCCAAGACGACATAAAATACAAAAATGATGTCGATAGAACAAATTAATTGGGCCAGACCCTGATCAAAAATTGATTTTTTACAGCCGTTCGGCTATTTTTTCTGATTCTGACATCAGCTAGGGAAGACTTGTTTTAGAACATTAAACACCAGTTTTTACTTGGTTTTACTTAGTGGAAGGATGGTAATGGAAGGTATAATGGAAGGTAGGATGCGCAAAAAAAGAAACTACATAATGATCATATGAATGTTTAGGTGTTTTGTTAGAACATAGCTAACATTTTGAATATGCATATCAGGATTGGATCATAGCCCCGGACGGGTACGGCGCGTTCTACTGCAGCGGCGAGTGCAACTTCCCTCTGAACGCTCACAAGAACGCCACCAACCACGCCATCGTGCAGACACTCGTGCATCTACTTAATCCTACCAAGGTGAGAGCTGTTGAAGATTTTTTTAAATCCCCTAGGTATTAAAACTTCTCTCATGGATGGAGTAGCCCAGAACCAACAATTCCAAGACATATGACATCAAAGTATTTACGGGAAATGCCATTTCTAACGTAGGTGACGTTAAATCCGTGGAAGGTTTCGCCGAATTTCGTTCTGAAAACCTAGAACCAAAAATTCGAAGACATGTGACATCTACCAATCCGCACTGGGCTTGCATGGTGGATTATAGCCCACTCCCTCTCATAGAGACGAGGCCTGTGTCCCAGCAGTGGGAACATTAAAGGTTAATAAAGCAGCTAAGTTAAGCTCATGTAATAGGGGGTGAGCTTTCTGTTCTTGTATTAAGCCTTTAACCGTTGTGCAGGTTCCAAAGCCGTCGTGTGCGCCGATCAAGTTGTCGCCGATATCGGTGCTGTATTACACGGACGACTCCAACGTCATCCTGCGCAAGTACAAGAACATGGTCGTCAAGAGCTGCGGCTGCCACTGATGTTCAACAAATGTATTCAACAAAACACTAGTCTCTTAACATTACGCTTCTGACACTCGGTTTATGAACTGAGAATGTTAAGGTGAGAGCTTGTCAAACTTTACTTTAATTTTACTTAAGAGGGAACAGGTTCTGCGAGGAATTTGAAAAATAGGTTTTTTAAGGAATTATTGCCGTCGCGCTGCGTCAAGCCTGCCCCCGTAGAGTGCGATAGGGACAGCTGCAGCTCAGACCGATTATATCACAAAAATCTTGACGAGATCGACGTTTCGTGTTCCCTTTTTTTCTCCTTGAAAACTGAGCCAGTCCAATTATTTTTGACATTAAAATTTTAAGAAAGAGTATGTCTATCAATTTCAATTACAAATTTTATGTTAAAACTTTTTAAATTTGTCTGGTAGTCCTTAATCAAGGCCGTATAAATGGGGCATATTTTTGTCAATTTTGGAGGATCATATTATTTTACTTATTAGTTGCTGAAAAAAAGGAAATGACGGGGAATTGTGTCATGTTGCTCTAGAGTCGTTATTCAGGAAGAAAAAAGGGGAATACATTTGCATGGAAAATCGCTGCCCCTGTCTCTTAAGGGCGAAGCGCTAGGGTAACCCGAGAAACTCAACATTTTCTTAAGTTTTTTGCAATTTCCAGGTAATCCCATTGAATGACTATTATTACACAGTAATTCAATGGTATTAAATGAACTAATATAATTGTTTTTACGGTCTGCATTTAAAGAATCGCCTTAGAAGAGAAAAAGCTAAAGAAGAGTTTGACAAGTGCTTAATTTAAAATTCTGAATTCACAATTCTGGTGTTTGTTAATTAAGATGAAGCTGTAATTAATGTAAGTTTTTGTATTAATTTTAATATTAAAAAATGAAAAATCTTACGAGCCACATCTTGCATTTTCTCTTTATGATAATTACGTATAGTTGAGCTTATTTTTATGTTTTATTATACACAAAGTTACATAATTATAAATTGCATTGATATTATAGTTTATGTCCTAAGGCAAGCTTAACTCCGAATTGGGTTCTCTAACAGTAAATCTTATTGTGATACTGAGGTTTGCGAGAATACCTAATACGAGTACACAACCACAGCTCATTTTAATTATGAATTGAACTAATTTGTGTACAATACATATCATGTTAATCATGTAACGTCAATATATCATTGGTCATTCCTAGTTTGGGGTGTACTTACCTATTAATTATAAATTTCACATTTTTAAAACCAGTGATATTATTTAAAACCAGGTATTCGTAATGGCTCCTTTTTGTTTTTGTAAGTAATATAAGTAAATACATTACATCACGCATGTAAATCCCAGAGGATTGAGCAGGGGTGTGCCCTTTTATAGTACACACCCATTTGGTCAGTTTAATTAACGCTCTTATATGGGGCTATATTCATATATTATTTCATAATAAGTGATTTAAAGGACCGGCACTTGTATTGTTTGATCTATTTAGGTCGCTGAGACAGTTGAAAGAGAGTTAAAAGCCGTGCAATAAGCCCTTCGTCCTACTTGGATACAAAATTTACATTTTTATAACTGAAACAATCATTCGCTTGTTCAAGCAAGAAATCGAAATGTGTTGTTTTTTTGTCGCACTGCTTCCATGTCCTAAAATATTTTTCTCTTTTTATTAATCTTAATGATGAAATGTTATTTTCATAATGTTTTTTTTTTGTATAAACTTTTGAACTCATAATATTGATGTAGTTTATTATGTGGAAAAAGATCTTACCTACTCTTCAAGGATTAGGTTTTATTAAAAAAAAAGTCAACGGTTACTTCTACATTGGAACCTTTTTAGGTCAATTTATATTAAGATTTGTCGATTTGTACGTACAAAGAATATGTTTTATTTGTTGCGAATATTTGAATACAATTGATACACGTGTCCCACGTTAAGAGTTTTATAGATACCTACTCTAAAGTCTTACTTATTTAATATCGACATCAATTACATGTTTATGTAAATGTGTATGCACCATTGACCGTGTGAAGTATCGATTTCCGTGAGCACAATTTAAAATATAGACAAATGACGCTCTACTTCTCGTTCAGTAGACAGGGTGCGTGCATAAGATGGTCAGGCCGGTGCATCAAAGTGTGTTTCTAACTTATTTCTAAGGTGTGCTCTTCATAATAACGAAGTAGCATAATATATGTCTTGACCTGTGGTCTGACGACAAGTTTATTTGCTTAAAAAAAGAACCTCCGTCTATAATATCCGTCCCAAGGAAGAAGGTTTAGTCCTGAATTCCTGTTGCGCTGACGTCGGTCGTGCGTACGAGTATACATTGTGTTCTATATTATAGCACCATACTGCAACGCTGACGTACGCGACCGACCGTCAGCGTGACAGGAATTCAGGCCTTAATTGTTACGTCTCAGAACAGTCATTTCTGATTCCTTACTTAAATGTAAGTTTTGATAAATATTTTTACGTGATTTTTACCTACAGAGCATAACTAAGTTCAGTTAAATGCAAGCTAGCTTTACTGGTCTAAATTTTGCTGTTTTTTTTTTCAAATATATGATTTACTTTAAACATACTGTTAACCAATGCATCGCTCTAAGAACTAGTAACTTTGTGTTTGCAGTAAATCGATTAGACTGATAAGAATATAACAAGTAATCGACTACTTTTGTGTAGGTAGTGCAGTGTAGCAAGTCAACTTTGTACTTTGATAATATCACGTGTGCTCAACGTAAGATAATATTGCACATCGCGACGACAAATAAAACATCAGACTTTAGATGTCATACATTTACCTAGTTGAAGTGCACTTCTATCTGAAGAGTCAGGCTGAGGATTATAATCATCATTGACTTATAGTGAAATAAAGATAAACGAACTCGGACATTTCTATTGGTGTGGGGAGTGCCATAGTCTTCAGGAGTGCGTCAGAAAGTTACTGACGCGCGTTTCTGTTGATTTTAATTATACATTGTGCAGTCGGCTTAATACGCCGAAAAATCTTTTCATAAACGACAGCTGATTTTGAGAATTTCATTTGACTATGTTGGTAAATTAACTCTAATTACGTTATATTATGTTCTTGCGTTGAAATCCGCTTTTGCTAAGTAATCTATGTGCCAATCGAATAAGTCCGTTTTTTAATGAATATTTACACTTTTTAGTAATTATTATTATTATGTACAATTTTATATAAAAATAAATAAATAAAATTTTATAAATAAAGAAGTTTATTTTTTTAGACCTGTATTTTTATTAATGATTCTCGTTTAAGTCTGGCTTGGAAAAAGTCGTTTTCCTGAGCTTTTAAAATAACTGAGGTTCCCAGCACGAATATGTTCAAAGATTACGATAACCTCGCCAAACAAATATTTTCAACATACGATTATTGTCATAGCGTTATGACTAACTACCTACCTATTCACTTGCAGTCCTAGAGAACTGGGGGCCTAAAATGGCCGCCTTAGCACAATCTTAATATGAATCACGTTAAAAATGTTATTTCTTAAAATGGACTTTATAATTATATTCATAAGGTCTATTTTAAGAATATAACATTTTTAACGTGATTCATTTTTTGATTCTGTTAAAGCGGCCACTTTAGACCCCCTGGTCTATTCACACAGCTAGCCACTGCCAACTGTCTTAGGTAAGCCCCCAGATCACATCTCGTCTACCTTTTTAAAGATGAATCAACGTGTTTTTTTTTATGTCCCGTAACTATAAGGTTATATTCTATAAGTAAAAATAATACAAAAAGTATATATAATTATAATTAATTCATATCAAAGGTCAAAGGATAGCAATTATAATTAATTTAAGTTTCATTGATAACGACGGGTCATTCATTTTTATTCAAACCAATCATTCATATAAAGCTAAGAAAATGCTGCCATATTTTCTCTTGAATCACTGTATCTATTAAAAAAACCCGCATCAAAATCCGTTGCGTAGTTTTAAAGATCTAAGCACAGACGCGGCGGGCGACTTTGTTTTATAATATGTAGTGATGAAAAATGAAAAAAAAAAGATGCTTAAATAAAAATAAATCATACACTACACATACATACATAAACTCACGCCTTTTTCCCAGCGGGGTATGCAGAAATAGTAAATTTTGATACAAGTGGAGAAAGTTTGTTATTGCATTCGAGGCGGAATTAACTCCCGAGCCGTAGGCGAGGGTGTTTTTGAGCTAATAACTGCAATAACAAATGTCCACGTGTATCAAACGACGTTTTTCAATACACTTTTGAAGAAATAAAAATTAAATAACGAAACACATTTTTGAAAAAATGAAAAAAATCGTACGCGTGTGAAATACATTGCATGTTGAACATAATCGTAGTGCGTTATGAACCAGTTTTCGAGGAAGTGTATTGAAAAATAATTCATATGCCAGTTGATTCTTTGAAATGGTTTCATTCATACCCTAGAGTTATGTGACATAAAAAAAACACCTTGTATACGTGGTATAAGCGGGCCCTTCACGAAGCAGTCGACCAAGCATAATGTTATTCTATACATCAAACTAAGGCTACGCTGCGCACGACAAACGACGAAACGACTTTTTCTTTGGTATGAAAACTCGCGGCTTACGGTAGCGCACCCAAAATATTGGTTAAAAAAAAAAGAAAACCTATGAAAACACGTTGAAAATTTGGCCTCCAAAATCTCCGTAATAAGAAGTTTCCCAGGTATGGTCCATAACACAAATAAAACGTAATGACGGAAATAACAAGTGCCTCTCGGTTTCGTTAAGGGAATCCTGTTTTTAGGGTTCCGTAGTCGTGACATTAAGGAACCCTTATAGTTTCGTCATGTGCGTCAGTCTGTCTGTCTGTCTGTCTGTCCGAGATTTTGCCAAGAGACCGTTAGTACTAGAAAGTTGTAATTTTGTAGAGGTGTGCATATCAATAACGCCAAGAAAGTAGTAAAATAATATTTTGGAAAATATTTTTTTTAGGGTAGCTCCCCTACATGTGAAGTGGGGGTGAATTTTTTTTTCGTCTTCTACCCCATCGTGTGGGGTATAGTTGAATAGGTCTTTTAAAACTTTTTGACTTGAGGGTTGCTAATAAAACTTTCCGATTTAATGCTCCATATACGAAATATTAAACTTTAAAGTGCAAATTTTTGTTCCAGTAAGGCCCTTCCCCTAAAAGCTAAACTGCGGGCTTGAAAAATCCGGAAATATTCATGATGATAGTTCATTTAATGAACTTTAAAGAAAAACTATATCGGTTAAGATAACTTTATTAGTTTAGCAGTAATAGTCGTTGAACTTGGGTATTGGATAATTTTGTACCAAATACAAAATCCTTAGACGAGAGATGAAGTAGTTGCTTGTTTATAACGTGTAAAGACAAAATCAAATCAAAATCAAATAATTGAAAAACAAAATCTAAAATAAAAAAAAAAACATAATAAATTATCATAAGTTTCGCAAAGCTGCCGCTAGATGGCGCTGTACTTACATGTTCGTTCTATATTGTGATAACGAACTACTACGGAACCCTACATTGCGCGTGGCCCGACACGCACTTGGCTGGTTTTTATATTTTTTTGAGGTTATTTTTACACCCTATATAAAACAAGTAAGGTGTAACAAATTTATTAGAATATGATTTATTACCTACCTTACTTATGGTAAATGATTTGAGACTAAACTATTAATCATAAACTTTAAAATGATTATTATTTTTCATATAGAGCAGGAAACTGTTTACAAACTGAAAATCTATCGCGGAAACAACCGGACGTACAAGTGGTTGGATGGTTCTTCATTTTTAGCACAGCAAAACCACTTCCGGTCAGTTTGGCTTGGGAATTTAGGTCAGGACTTAAGGAGGCGTAGGTAAAGCTGATAATAACCAATAGACCAAGGCTGCTCAACTTATTTTGAAGGTGGGCCAACATTTTGTTCCTGTGTCAACCGGCGGGTCATCTAGTAAATAAAACTTGCCTATAGAATCTTTTTTGAACTAATTTCTGATGACTATTGTGGCTATAAATACACTTTTAGTAAAAAAAGAGATTTTTGTAATTTCTAGCTTGATGTTGGCTTACTGAGAATGGGTTCATGTAGAGAAACAATTTTTTTTCGATCTGGTTTAAACCTGTTTTCAAACGACTGTTGTCAGTGGACCACTGTTAGCGGGCCAATTCAAATGCGTTGGCAGGCCATATTGTGGCCTCGACATCTAAACTGAGATTTTTGATGTTTGATTATGGTTTACATCCACAAAATTAAAAAAAAATATGCCCGAGAAAGTTTGATTATTTCTCTAGGGAGCGCTTTACATAAAAAACATTTTTTTTTTCTTGTATTTGTGTGTTAGACTCTTAAAACACTCAAAAACAAGAAAAACTGTAATAGCCCTCTTAAGATGTCGATACTAGATGGTAGAGTGTTGTAAGAAACGACATATTTACAATTTAAGAATCTTCTTATACGGAAATGACGTCAACACATGTATCGAAAAACACGAAAACATTGAATTTTGTAACGCTTATGGAACATAATGCTTCGTAACCTAGTTAAAGTTGATTTGGTACAGGAATACCAATAAGGGCCCTTTTTATTTCAGCAATGCGAATAAACGGTCGAAACCAGTGAATGTGAATATTATATAACGTTGTCATGTTTTGCAAACTGACCAACAAAAGCGTCCTTAGTAGGAAATAACTGCACTTAATTAATTAATTCATTGACCGTCACATATGCTACTTTGCGTGTGATGCATGGAACTGTTGAATATTAATGTGATGGCGCATAAAATGTGCATCAAGTACCTACATGTTTTACTGTTGCGATTTATGTTACGTGTAGCGCTTGCAGGGACAATACTTACGTGCACTACAAATGTATCATGAATTGTTTTCATTTTATCATTACCTACTTTCAGCTGAAATTAAACTAGTTATCAATATATTATCAATGATAGAAATAGAATATTTGTTTACAGTTTACACTTTAAATTCTAAGTATACAATCAGTCGTTTCAGGTTTTTATCGGCAGATATCTGATAAACATTTGAGTCGACGTCTTTGTGCAATATGTACGCGTGACTCGCGACGCGGACACGATTTGTATTCCCGAGGAGTAGACCACCGTTTTACAACATTATTAAGGCTATTTAGCTCCTTGTTTTTTCTGAGTTAAACTATAAATAGTGTGAGTACAGTGGTCTGTAGTGATTTGTATCTGGTCATTTAGTGTTGTGGGTGCTCGATTGTTTCGTGACTGGATTTCGAAAAATAAAAAGAAACCGCAAGTGTAACAAAAGCTCTAGGCCGCGCCACCGACGGACCGACGGACGCACTTCAAGGGCGCAGCAGCCTCCACCGGCCGGCGCTGATCACGGCGAGCCGCGAAGCCGCATCATTGCGCCGCCGACGCTTTGCCACAACACACGGTTCGCACGTCTGCCTGCAAAAATAAACAATGTTCAGCACGCCGATCGACACTCACCACCTGTTGTGAACATTTGTATGGCGATGTTGGTATCGGCGCCACGAGCTCCGGGTTTTTTAATAACAATGTGGCTACTAATTGTTGCGAGTGCAATTGTCTACGCCAGTGCCGATATCATCCAGGAAGCCAATGTGTTTCATAAGTGTTGTCCGAAGACTCAAAGTTTAGTAAAAGTGTCTGATGGTGAAGACTTTGAAGCTTCCTACCAGTGTATAGACCGCAAAAGTGCACAGAACAGTTATAACATAAGTATTACTCCGCTTTTTGTTGGAGAGAATGTACCGGTGCAGCACGGCATTCCTGAAGAGTGTGATGAATTACAAATGGTGCAGATGACATCGTCAGAACTAGATAATCGGTTGCAAGCTTTAGATAGCTGCTACGACCGGCTCGTGCTAGAAGTTGTAAACGGCACACTGAAACCAATCATTCCTGAAGTTGTAGGTTTAAGCTGTATTAAAAATGAAACTTTGAAGACACCGAGAAACAAACTGATTGTACACCACTATCGTAAATGTTGTCCGACAGGACAGAGTTACGATAGTACTTTCCATTTGTGTAGAAAAACTGACATGAACAATTCAGAAGGTTGGTTACTAAAGCGATTGAAAATGAGAGATCATGATATTTATGAAGTTGATACTGGGTTGAATTGTAAAACAGATGAGTATGGTATGGAATTGAAAGAGCAATTCTTTTCAATCGAGGTAGATGGAAGTACTCTGAAGGCTTTAAGTAAAAAAGGAGACGGTGGTGGTGACTCGCCGCCTGGAGAGTGGTGCGTGGACTGGGAGTACTATAGTGACGAGCTGGTGGCGCGCGTGTGCTCTCAGGATTGCTCTGATTACGGCGCCTTTTGTGTAAGGAAGTGCTGCCCCATTGGATACCACTATAAGCCTCGCCGCTGTGGCAGCTTCGTTAGCAAGTGTATGGCGAACCATGATGACGTCTTTTTTAACATATCTGACTATCTGGAGCCTTTGCAGGATAAAGATGAAGATTTAACAGGTAAGATTTTTGATAATGTCCTTCTTCCTCCCAGATCAGTGACGAGTTATTAGAAAAGTGGTAGCGGGGCTGACTGCCCATAGATGAAACAAACGCAACTCGTAAAGGCTCTTTTAATACACCCTAAAAAAAATACTCTTTATAAAAAAATGGACTGTTAAAAATGTTGTTCATCAGCGCTCAGCAGGGCGAATACACCATGTAGCCCTAACCACGATTGAGATCAAATGTTGGTTATAAGTAGGTACCTAATTTATACTCGTAAATGACATTACATTTTCTGTCATTAAATATCACTTTCCCACAATACTGTAAGTTTAATTGGAAACAAAGCATAACGTTTACAAACAATTTGGGGTTGTTGTGAAGACATAGCATGCAGCTGATAGTTCAAATTCACCTGTTATTTATTTATCTTGGAATTACAAACAATGGCGAAATTTATCAATGACTAATACTAAGAACAATCCTATTCAGTGTCCGTTTCTACACTTCACGATCAAAAGTATTTAATGAACACTCAAGATTCGCGATTTAAATCATACTCATGATTTCACTGCGCTTCAAGTCCAACATGACAAATTGAATAATGCCGTAGGACGTCGTAAATCGTTTAGGATTCTTCCTAGCTCCCCCTGCGTTTAATCACAACCACAGTTGTTCAGATTTTCCCCCTCATGAGCAGTGGTCAAGAAAGTAGTACTATGTATTTTCCTAAAGTAAACGAACAAACTATTATGAGGACAATTACTAAATCTATCACATGCTTGTTCCCGTTTACCACGCCACTCATTAGAGATAATGTCTGTCTATCGATCATTCATATCTTTATTGCTTTGCAGAAAAAATAACCCAAATAAAATGTTGCTGGAAATCTCAATAAAATCAATTGCATAATACATCCGGTCTTGCTATTAATCCCAAGAGTTCCCCGTAAAAAAAACCTCAAAATTAGCGTCTGTATACCATGATTGCGTTCATGGGACGGAAAACAATGATTTGAACGTACAATACAATAGTATGACGTACATTCCGTATTAGCAAAAACATGTCTCAAAATCTCACATTACAATTACGCTTACACAATTGGATTGCTCCTACTAAATAAATAGGCATGCCTACGCATAGAGGGGCAAATATTTTGATGAAGAGGGGATTATTTCATAAAAATATTAGTCAATATGTTTGACGAGACGGGCATACAGGAAGAGACGGAATGACCGTGACCTATCGCTGCAAAAAAGGCACCAACATTGTACTGAGACTTTTTCACAAAGAGGCAATGACTACAGGGTGACCGTCCATTTGGAAAGGGACATTAACATTTGCTTATGCTTTTAGATGTCCTCGGGGTTCGCACTGACTTGCACTGCCCAGAGGGTCGAGTGGTGCTGAACAAGTCTGTAGAACGGGACCGGCACAGGTTAACTTCCGACGGCCGACTCATCTCGCCCATCAGCATCGGCGATTCCTACTGTTTCGAAGCCTTCGACAGCCGTAACTGCCCTAATGGCAATATCTTCGTCACCGCCGTCAACTGTTTCGTAAAGGGGCCAGAAATGGTGAAGAACTTCCAGATGTCCTTCATCGTAAGTGCTCATTCATCACGATTATTACATATGTTATTGATCTTCATGATTTCATATCTTCAAACGAAAAATTGATGATAGATTCCTGAAGTTGTTGAGATTATGTGACGGAAATAGTTGTTATTTGTGAATGCGATACATTTTTTTTTAAAGTTTGTTTATATTGGTCTGCGAGTCAATAGATCACACGGATGGATTGATTCGTTGCTGATAAACAAACGATCAGTGACTAAGACGTACCATGCTTTCGGGAAATTACTTAACAAGAGATTATTACATTTGTATTAATAGAATGAGTTTACACAACGCCTACAGTTCTTAGTAAGTAAGTTATTGCTATTGGTGTCACCGCTTCCTTACTCTGACGCAGCCGTTAAGGTAAACGTCCTGACTTTCGCAGCGTTTATAAGTCCATGTTTAGGTTAGCATCGGGGATGTGGGCCATGAGGGAACCATCGTACAGAAACATAAACAAAGGAGGTGAGGATTCGGCCCGTGACGTCATTGCACAGCGGGTAATCATAACCCTCCGTAAATTTCTCTGTTCACACATTGTAATATGATAGGAGTTGACAGATTGCGGAGCTGTTAATGTTATGTTAAATTAAGCTTGAAAACAGTGTTAGCATCAGGAGTTGCACCAGGGACTCGCTCAGTATTTTTGAGTTATTAAAATGTCCAAGATAATATCTTTTAATTAAAATAATTGAAAACCTGAAAAGGCGTGTGGGTACTATAACTTCAATTACATTTTGTGCAATGCAACGCTCTAATTTGGTCTCGCTCTAGTCTGATATCTATCTATGGCAAAAATAACCAGCTAGCTAGTCTGTCATGCGAAATCTGGATAAATACGTAGTAGTCATTAAAATAATTTCGTCGTCGTGTTAATATATTTTTAGACGGTATGTCGAAGTGTACACACTTGATTTTTTTGTGTATTTGTTTAAGTGATTTACACCTACAATCTAATATTGGTGATGACGTTAGACTCCGAGAATATGAGCCAAAACTTGGGAAATTTCTAAATGACCACAAACCATTATCTTCTAAGTCAAGTATGTTGTTTGTTGACCAGCAGACGTCAATCTATTCTCCTAATTTACACGCACGTGCACAATTTTTGTCTTTGCTGTGTAATTAGCAAATATCATTACAAAAAAAACATAACGCTTGCATTTTCTTTCTTTAGATCCACTTTAGCGAGCCTATATTGCCGCTAACTGGGCACAAATCCAGACTCTGGGCTGCTACAAGAAAATTATTGTTGGAAAAACTTAATAACACAAAACAGACGCGAACAACGTAATTAACAGACATGTAGTACCACTTGACTAGCGAAGCGGCACATTGGCTCTTGGCTTTTCACTTTTTCATAAAAGACTGGCAGATCTGTTTTTCAGACAGTTTAAATCATGTGATCATCATAACATCGCAGCTTTCAAAGCAGTTTTTTCTCTCTGGATACTAAGTTTAACGTTTATATTTCCGTGGCAGCTGATCTGCATCTCGAGCGTCTGCCTGGCTCTGACGCTGGTTGTGTACATGTCGCTGCCGGAGCTGCGCAACCTGCATGGCCGCACGCTCATCTGCCACGTCAGCATGATGCTGCTGGCCTTCAGCTGCCTCGCGCGCGTGCAGTACAGCCGGGTGCCCAATGACACCACCTGCACTGTTCTCGGTAAGTCTTACATTTATAACACCATGTTTTTAGAAAGAAAATAACAATGTAGTTAAAATTGAACGAAATCAAGATTAAGGATTATGTGAAAGAATTTAAGGAAGGATAACGTAAAAGGATTATGATTTTAGAAAATACACCGAAGATAACATCAAAATCTTGTAAGCTTCTATCAACTTAGGGGAAACACCGAGCTCTTAATTAGCAGTCCTGCCTCCTTGTCATATTTACAGTCATGATAAGCTTCAGTCTTGTAAGTACTTAACAGTTAACTTGAGGGAAACACCGAGATTCTAATTGTCACACCTACCTTCTTAATCTATCGAAATATAGGAAATACAGAAAGTATCAGTCACGCAAATAAAAACAATAAAGTGGATGAACGATAAGATTCATTTTATGGTCACGATTAAGAGGTTATTCGAACCTAATACACTTTGTCCCCAGTAAAGAACAGTTTGGGGTTAAAAGCCTATAAACTGTTTCATGACGGAACAATCTTCCCTCGTGTACCAAAGAAAATGTATTGCGTGTGTAAACAAAGTGACATTTTATAATAAATTAAGAAAAAAACTGTTTCACTTCCTGAAAATTCTCATCTTTCGATGGCGCGCGAACTCTTTATTCCATTTTACCGTGGGATGGTTTTCATTGTTATACTCAAAAGGAAAATTAATAAACGAAACGATAACTTATATTATGTTTCGATGAATGATAGTCGATAGATATGAACTCGGTCTGTTTTGAATTAGCTTTATCTCGTAAGTACTTGATAACATCTGGCTGTAATAAAAATCGAAGATAGAAGTGGCGACCTTATCTAAATCATATTTTAAAGCGTATTATTAAAATATAATGCTGCAGAAATAATGCACTTGCATATAGTTAATGAATACACGATCATTTTGCATGAAAGTTACGTAAATCGCTATATTTATTCTCAACTACATAATATCCAAATGTTGAGATTGGCACGCTGCACTAATATTATGCAAATGATTCTCGTCTAATTGGTCTTCTTAATCGAGTTCTATACGTCTGTGTTAATTATCATAAGAGGAAACAATAACATGAATGATATCTATCTAATATTCCCAAACACCGACATGTAGCATAATAAGCTTGTCGTATTTTTTGTGAGGATCTCTTTACATACAGTTTCCGTTTTAAATCAGTTTTCAATCACGAGGTAGACCAATATTTGTTATTGGGATTCCTGGAATACATGGTAATCTAACCACATTATACGACCAATGCCATAAATTTAATGTCATCTGAAACGTAATAGAGTTCAGGACCGCCAGTCTCGACAGAGATAACGACAAAATCGCTAACTTTTGATTGCTAATTACTAACGAATAAATTCGGTTGCAATAATGATGCTTGCGAGTAACGCATCTTGGATGTAGAGACTAACGTTTCCCGCAAGCATCGTTATTGCAACCAAATTTTTTCATTGTTGTTTTCGCGTTATCTCTGTCGAGACTGCCGGCCCAGTACATCATAATACTCCATTATTCATGTTTTCTAGTAACAGACTATGTTTAATGTTAATAGTAAAGGGTTGGCAATACCGAGGAAAAACCAAGTTCAAATGCTCTTTAACAAATTACGAAGTCTTGGTACCAGTACGCAACCCTGAGGCACTCCATTTATTCAATACCGCTAACTGCCCTCAACTTGTCAAGCATCGACAAATGAAACACTATTAGCTTATTAATTGTTGTGAAATTCCCGGGAGTTTGGCATCGCTTTTTGAATTAGTCGACTGCCTTACAATGCAGTAGTACTGAAAACCTTTGCCTTGTCCATACTTTTAGCAGTATGTCTTTATATGGTTAGTGTTCCGTAGGCCATTAAAAGATGAGCAAGTGTGTCATTAACTCTATCAGTTTAGTTGTCATTCTTATATTTATTTATTCAGAGGATTTGACAAATTATTTCCAATTCATTAATAGCGATCACTTTGTCATGTCAATTTTCCCATAAAGTTTCAGCAGTTTATTAAGCTGTTTCAAATCACTAGTGTTAAAAGAAGACACTTACTGTAGGTACTGATTGATGATTCACACGATTTGATTCGCAATTTATTCTCTAATACTTGGCGAGCATAAAATTTAACGGTTTGGAATGCTGTTAAGTTATTTATAGTTAATTGTTCTCGCACTTCATTTTATTCAATTGTATCATCACTGCAGTTACGAGGATATATTAAGTGATTGATTCATTCACAAATGTCGTAATAATGTCATTACATGTCTGAATCTGCGATCATTTGAGCTAAAATACGTAGGTATGTTTAATATAAATATTGTGCCGTAGTTTACTTCTTCATAATAACATACCTGCGTTATCAAGAAAATCTATATAAGTTTTGTTTACGTCATCGAAGAAATAAATTGCCTAAACACACATTCTAAATTGAGCCTAAGTATGGAGATCGCAGCCCTTTATTTTTATTAAAAGCATAAGGTTTATGTATTATTAGCTCTTACTGAAGTGGTATTTTTTGATGTTTGAAATATGCGTATAAAACAAATTAATGGAACCAAGAATGTTCACTTCAAATGTTAAAAGCCCTTGAAATCTCTTACACTTATCCATTTCGGCACAAGTGTCATTTAATCCAATTTTTCATGGCATTATGCCGTATAAACTAAAACTAAGTTACTCCTGTGTTCAGATTTCAGTAGTCTCTACTTTTTAATTTCCGCGTCTGCTAAAAAAATCCTCTTCAACTAATTTATGCACAGTTTCAACATGTAGCTATTGGGTTGTGCTTGTGATTAATCAACGTTAACGTAGCAGTACGTAAGTGAGATAATTTGAGAAGCGGAGTAGTTCAGTAGGAACGTTGCCAGTCATAGTTGATCCATGACATGATCGCTCTTTGTTTGCACAGGGTACGGGATCTACTTCGGCTTCGTGGCCGCGTTCGCCTGGCTCAACGTCATGTGCTTCGACATCTGGTGGACATTTGGGTAAGTTTGGTTAAGAATCAACACAAACATTTAGACTGGCTACAATGCAAATGACGTGTGAATTGAAGATGCCTACATTATGTGTATCATCATGTCCCTCGACACGACAGTTATGCACATCTACCGCGTAGTCAACCCAGTTTAACAGGCTGTTGGCCCTGTTACCATCACTTTTAGTTTGATCACATGCATCTGTAGTGTTATTACAATTGTAAATGCTAAACAAATAATTTCCTGTGATCAAAAACTTCGTTTCGAACTCCTTATTTCAGATTGAGTACACATCGCGGGCCCAGATAGCGAGAGTTTGTTTATATCATAACGTTCAGGAAAATATTCGGCCGTGTAATGCGCCAGACACAGCGATGCATTCAGTCTTGAACTATATTCCGAATTGTTTCAATATCAAGTTCAGTCTTCAGTCTCAGTTAAGTCAGTACTTACATAGCAAAAACTTTGTTTCATAAACGCTCATATATTCAAAGTTTAACAGCTTTTTATTGAAACTTTTGCGGTTCAATGAATGAAGATGTTTAAGCTTCAAAATACTACAAATGCAGGTGTTATTTATTCGTATAATAGAAGTTCTCAAAAATACGAGTACGCAAATGAAATATTGGGTTGTGATAACAAGTCAATCCGACAGCCTACACAACCGGATTTTATGGATGCGTAATGCTGCTATCTGTGCTAGCCGCGGTTTGGCTGGGAATGCCGGGGGCTGGGATACAGGCGATGCGCCTGCGCTGTCGTGAATAATGGCTTGTTAATCATGAATAGGTACAAACACTCGTTTCCAAACTTGTTAAATTTCAAGTCTACGTTTACAAAGAAATGATTTGTTGGTACTTTAATGTCATCATTGATTAAACAAATGCTTGGAGTGTTGCTCGCAGTCGTTTGTCGCAATGTGGGTAAATGTTTATTTTGTCTTAGTTATCGATGAGTTTACACACCGGCTCTTTGATATTTGCACATGGCAAGAATCCCCGGGGCCGCGTTAGGACGTTTAAAATAAATATACAAATATAACAAATACCGCAATGATCTAATATAAGTTAAACAATATTATAATTTTAGCAAATTATTGTTATACTTGTGTATTAATCATTCGTAGGTACATTTTATTCGATAAGCGGCGCATTTACGTAATAGGGTTTAGGATGTGATGTGATAATACATAACATAAGTTGTTATCGTATAGAGGATGTGTGTAAAATTACTGAATACATTAGTAGTCGGCCAATTCATGTTATATTCCTAGTAAAAATGTTATGATTGCTTCTGGATTAAGCTATCGCGTTGGCCTTTACAAATGTTTGGCACGTTTACGGAAAATGGGAAATAATCAAGATAACTATAATTACCTAGATACTTTTTCTACTGGTATTTATTAAGAGCAGCGGTGGCCCAGTAGTGGCGGCCTCGACTTACGAACAGTAAATCGTGGGTTCGAACCCAGACAGGCGCCATTACTTTGTGTAATTTATTTCATCACCACTGCTCTCAAAACGGTGAAGGAAAACATCGTAAGGAAACCGGCATGTCCTAGAACAAAAAAAATCGAAGACATGTGACATCTACCAATCCGCACTGGGCCCGCGTGGTGGATTATAGCCCATTGCCTCTCATAGAGAGGAGGCTTGTGTCCCAGCAGTGGAAACATTAAAGGCTGATGATGATGATTTATTAATAATTAAATCGAATAATTCGGTGAAGGAAAACATCGTGAGGAAACCAAACCAGCATGTCTGAGAGGCCCGGGTAGAACAAAAATTCTGACACCAGATTAGGCACTAACCACACGAAAAAGCAAGAAAAATTAGAATCGAAAACTAATTTTTCGATATTTTAATTAAGAAATCAACTTTTCACTTGGCACCTAACATTGTATTCAGCATGCAACTATACAATAGTAAGCATTCACTATTGTTAATAAACACTATTACACTAAATCAGACTGTATCCGTTGAGAAAACCTGTTGCATTTTCCAAGTTTTAGCCACATGCTATACAATAGACGATTATACAATAGACGACTATGCAATAGACGACTATGCATGCAATAGACTATAAGGCATAAGGAAATGGGTTAGCCCTGTCTCTAAGAGTCCTGGTCTAGGCATACGATGAAAATTGATTTATCCAATGCTCTGTGACCGTTGTTTACAGAACCAAGTTTTTTATGAGTACTGTTAAAATCTAGAATGTAGGACAAAAAGCAGTTCCCTGAATTGTTTTATCATTTGTTGTTGTTTCATTCGTTTGTACGTTTCTATCGTTTATAGTATTTTCTTTTCTGAGAAATAATGAAGTTTTCAGTACTTACTTCAAAAGCAGTACCTGCCACGAAGGTATAAGTAGCAGATATTTTAATACACTCACTATCTTGAGTTTATTTTAAGAAAGAGTATGTAGAGTCGCATTAAAACAATACATGCGGCCCAAACATTTACTTTTTATAATAATATGATTTATGAGTAGGTAATCACGATTATCACCATCACTATCGTTCTGAGGATTTAAGAGGCTACGCTAAAGCTACTTAAAATGAGTTCTAAAGTACTTATAAATCCACCTAGAATTAGTTTTAAGTACCAAGGGGTTAGTTGGAAGTAAAATAATCAGGCAGTTAAATTTTTAATATTCTCCTCTTTTTCACATTAAGTGAAAATAGAGAAAACTAATTTTCCCAGATATGGGACCTAGCTCCCTTATTGCAACTTTCATCGAAATTGTTACAGTCGTTTTCGCGAACGTGATTAAAAATATTGTTCATTTAATAGTATTGGATGATTCTTTGAATGTTCATGAAAAGCTTATATGATACGATAACTAATGATGTTTTTTATTTGCATATAATTAAAAAATTTAAACACACATCTCAATCATATGCATTAAGTGTTTAATAGGACAATAATATTGAAACCCAGTAATTAATTTGCAAAAAACAGAACATAAAACGTCTAATTTTCAAACAATGTTCAGCGCATTTTCAGAACTGCGAAAATTTTAATGTTTCACCATGACACAGATATCTGACAACATTATGGGCAAGAATATTAAATTGGCAAATACCTACAGCTCGCGACATACAGACAAAGTTACGATCATTTTGTAGAATTTCAACTAATTAGACTTTATTACAGCGAATGTGAAAGCTTAATTTGATGGTTTCTAATGTGGGATTGGGCAAGCCAAGCGTGCAGGTGACGATTAGGTCGCGTTAATGAAAACCGACAGGATAGAAAAACGCACTTAATGTGGCTCGGTGTGGGTGGGGCTTAATTAAGACGCGTCACCGACCACTCCAACACAATACCGCGAATAATTACAATATAGAATAAAAATAACACAAACTTTATTATAAACCAACTCAGAAGGTCAAGTAAAGTGTACTTTTATAATTAGGGTACTGTATTGCCAAGGATAACTCTGTTGATGATCTTGAACTGCTTTGATTAAACCATAGATATGATTTACAGGAAAACTAAACGAAAATCTTGTGACTGATATAAAATAGATTTTGGGGTAGGTATAAACAAATTCTTCCTGCAACTCAAATGTGGTTGGTGGACGATATTCAGATCTGAATTTTGGCTCATTCCCTCAGATACGGAACCTTTGGCGAGCCAGTTCGACTCGTTCTCCATCATATTTTATTTTAAATATGGTTGAGTAAGATAACATTCATAAACCATACGTATGGTAAATGTTAACACGTTACAGTGTTGTTTACAATTTCGTAGTTCAGCTGAAGTATACATGATTACACGATTAGAAGCACACCCGGGGTATCTGTGCGCCATAATGAACTTATTATGTTCGGAGCTTTAGTTATCCACGGATTAATTTTTATCTGAAGCCGGGTGCTTGTTATCGTATATTTTGTCACAGTACTTTATCCTCGTGATTAGCTAGTCAATCCCCATGACCCGGCCGACTTAATGGGAGCAGTAAAAACCAATAAAGACCCCATAGGTACGTGCTATTAGCTCACGTCAGGGCCGTTACGACTTCCATGTTTGCCGTAAACGCCATAAAAGTAATGGGCCTAGAAGCATTATTATTTTTTCAATAAAATGGATGACTGTGTCTAGTTACTTATTTACTGATCTGTAAGTGTCTATCAAATCTGTGGCAGTGTTGGAATATGCTCGTTATATAAATAGATATTTTTTTACTGACATTGTTTAAGATACAATGTCAGTTAAGACTTCTCCGTAATGGATGTGATCTTTAGAGTATTTCTGAGACATTGCAAAAAAACTTAAGTGTGTTTGTCGATGTATTAACCTATGTAAATGAGTGGATGCGATTGTTTCTTTGCTGAGGACTATCGTGGAAATTGATGAGTCTATTTAATTGGAAGTACATAATATATAACTACCTATATGTACTTGGAAAAGATTAACTTAGATCGCGTCAGGAAGATTATCGGCATTTTTAAAGTTTGTTTGTTAAAGTACGCCTTACCTTTTTCTGTATGTTTGTTACTGTAGGGATTTCAGTGAAACTTGACATACAGGTAGACTCTGACCGGGATTAGAACGTAGGATTTCTATCCGGTTAGTATGTTCTAGTATTCCTTTGGGATAATTCACGCCCTCTCAGCAGTTCTCCTACTGGGACGGCGTGAAAAAGCTAGTTTATTATAAACTAGCTGATGTCCGCGACTTCGTCCTCCCGCAAATTATATACTAAAACCTTCCTTTTATAGATCTAAGCATACATAGGGACAGACTTTGTTTTCTAATATGTAGTGATATTTACATGTTCCTAAATGTTTTGTCCACCAGGAGCGTGCGCACGGTGCAGCCGATGCGCAAGGCGGACGCGGAGCTGCGCCGCTTCCTGTGGTACTCGCTGTACGCGTGGAGCACGGCCATCATGCTCACGCTCGTCATGTTCCTCTTCGATAAGTACCCCGTCGCCGAAGCCCTCGACGCCAACATGGGAGCTGGCATATGTTGGTTCGGTTCAGGTAAAGGATTTTTGAATGACTAAAGAAGGTATTATTAGTATATATGATTTTTGGCTCTCCTTTTTGTGTAGTGGTCGCAAGCGCGACTGTTGAGCATGAAGTCTTGGGTTAGATTCCCAGGTCGGGTAAAGTGTTATCGGGTTTTTCCATCAGCGATCAGCTGCCACGGATTCTACTATAGGTACGGTCGACCAAGCTATTTGATTTACATTTTACAAAGTAATTTGGATGTTAAAATGTAAACCAAATAGCTTGGTCGACCGTACACCTCTTCATAACCCTTCTGGGACAACAGGCGTGATATTGTGCGTAACGTAAGATTTTTCCTCTGTGCCAGTCCCCACACAGTTAGGCGTGTTATTATGTGCATAGATATGCACATAATAATACGCCTAACTGTGATGATGATGGTAGATACCATCATCCTCTTGGTTATAAGCGATATCTTTTGGCTGTGGACAGTGTATCTATACCCGTTGATTATGGAGGCTACGGCTATCCATGACGTATCTAGAGAAGTACCTGTATCTTCTACGTATAGTTATTTTTACGTAGGATGGGTTTTACGTATGTGTGTAACCAAAAATGTGTACTTTCCATCGACACATCACATTTCTTGCAATATAAACTCTTTATGAAATCACTCCAGCCAACGTATACCTACTCGTTTCCCGTAATCCCAGTTTATCTTTTATTTGTTAGTTTGTACATAAACAATCGAAATATCGAAGATTTTTATAAAACTATCGAAACATTAGATACATGGGCGTAGTATAAATATTATAATAACTACGCACGTACATATATCACAGACAATATTGAACATTTGGTTAAGATTTACAAAAGTTTAAATAAAGACATGTGGACGATGTGTCGACGTGAATTTATTTTATGTGTCAATTATTATAGTCATGTGTTGAAGAAATATTTAAGAGATTTATAAATCGTTTATCAAGCAGATTTAGGAAGATTTAGCTTGCAGAAATACGTGACTCATAGATAAATATGTATATAAGTACAAAATATTGTGAGCATTTCTTTCATGAATGTTCCGTCGCTGATAAATGTGTAGTTTTAGTAAACGCCCGCGCTTTTAAAGTAAACTCCCGGTCCAGTTCTGCGTACAATAAAAATAATAAACAAACCTATATCGTCATTTTTCTTAAAACTACACAGTTTTCACGAATCAAGTTTTTTCATTCATTTACCACCTTGATGTCTATATGAAAATTACAATTCTTATGCATTGTCTGAGCCACGATCCGGACAGATTTGTGATTATTTTCGTCGTAGTAATGACTACAACAGCTCTGCTACGACGCCTACAACTCATCCTTCATGAAGATTCCTGAAACATAGTTTTGTGTAAATATACAACCAAGGATAATGGTTGACCATGGCCATGAGTTACATGAATATGACCCCATTATGCACGGTTTACATGTAGGTGGGCTGCATGCTGTACTTATAGAAATAAACAAAAGTCATGCATACATATTTATATAATATTTCTAATTAACTTCGTAATTGTAATGAAAAGAAACCCTGAAAAATGAAACCGACTGAGGAATTAAATGTAATTTACAACTCGCTAAACGTATTAAAAGTGATACAAATCAGTGATGACTTTATATAAAATACTTTGGACTGTAGGTAGGTAATTCTCGTCAATAAATAATAATTATCAAATATCTAGTTTAATGAATATACAACACGGTGCCGGGACTGCCTATCGCGACTGCTGAGAATGTGGTCCTTTTTTCTTTTTTTTTTTCGGATGGGAAATCATCAAATGACTCCTCCCGCTCTGGGCGGAGTATAAGACATGGATATGGGTTTTAGTCAGTAATAGTCTGACGACTATTACTGACTAAAACCCATATCCATGTTCCTTCATCGCCCTTTGTGTTCCGGGGCCACGGTATCTCTTTTGAATAGTCCCGCAGCCCCGGCAGGCTTCGGCCCTTGCGGACCCCTTCCCTATTGCTGACTCTCTTTGAGGCGCGCGTGGAACACGAACGCGCCGTCGACACGGCCTGTCGTCATGAGACGGAAGGACGGCGAGCTAGCCCATAGTTTGATTTTCGGGTCGGGCTAGTTTTTATTGGGTTTTTCGTTCAGGAGTTTCTCAGTAGGAGCCATGAAGTTTGGATTTGTGCCCGGTTGATGGCAATAGGCTCGCCCCCTAATACAATGGACATGAACATAACTGGCGATATGTGGGTGTACTATTAGGTACACCTCTGCCTAACCTTTCGGGGATTACAAGCGTGATGTTATGTTATGTTTAAATAGAACACGATCTTAAACATCATCACCTAGAGTTCAACTCAACGCTAGAGCGTTACGTTGAACAAGTGAGTTTAGATACACCTCGTCGTCAGTTACAGGTGCTAAATGAATGTCTTATTTGACAAGTAATAGCGAAAATCTATATAAATATACCAAGCGCAATCAGATCTTTGGGGAGGAAAAAATAGTTTAAGTACATCCATCCTAAGGCTATACTAAAGTTAATTAATATCTTAACTTACTAAATAAAAACTTTTATAAATACGAAAGTTTGTGAGGGTAGAATGTAGATGGATGTGTGGATGGATAGTTTTTAGGTACTCTTTCACGAATAGGTACTCAACAGATTTGGATGAACTTTGGCACACAGATAGTTTAAGGCCTGAATCAATACATATTGGATATTAATTATCCCGGTACTACGACCCTTGGGACAATAACCGAACTCCACTCGATCGAAGCCACGCGGCATAAGCTATAGTATATAATAATCCAATATATTACGGAGGGATTGTACTTATTAAGCACAAATATTTGGACGCTTAGAAAATAGGGCGACTAGACGACGTGTGACCCGCCTCATAATAATTGGTACACATATCTGTCTAATTGATAAAGACGTCTACATGTACGTAGGTAGGTATTAATTTGTCTGCGATGAAGTTAACAGGGAAAACGTCACGGTTCCTCGTCATCAACAATAGTAAAACGCTTCGCCAATGTTGGGCAAGACTTTGAAGACTGTAATAGGCGAGACGACAAGAAAAAACTAACTAGTCCGACAGTTAGATTATCAAAAAATATTTGACCCGTGTTTTTTCTTTTGTTGCGTAAACCAAAATTGACGAAGATATGACGCTTTTAAAATTCTCAATACGTCACGCCATGGTATAATTTTTAGCTAGTTCTGACGTCACAAGCCCGAGTACCAATACTCTAACTGACGGACTAAATAGATTTGCAATTTTTTGATACTGTCGTCATGCCTATTATAACAATAGCGGTGTTGGCAAGTCGTTTAGTAATGCTAGCAGACAATTTTATAATTAATCGGTAAGGGAAGATATCAATTTGCTTTATTGGTTCTGGAGCATTCAATTACCTTACTTACTGAAAGAAGCTGCTTTCGGCTTCTGCGATAGCAGCAGAGGTCAGGGGTGACGAGGGAGTGGGGTACAGTACAGGGCAAAAAACAAAAAAGAAAACTAAAACGTCATACGAGTAGGCACAGACAAGTTATCAGTTTGTTTTCGTGTTTTCAGACCGCACCTAAT
Source organism: Xestia rhomboidea (assembly GCA_963853795.1). NCBI lineage: Eukaryota > Metazoa > Arthropoda > Insecta > Lepidoptera > Noctuidae > Xestia > Xestia rhomboidea. Next base: position 9,760,529 of record OY970764.1, on the reverse strand, counting down.
TGGAAACTTCCCGACAGAATATATCAACAAAATATTGCGGTTTAAAACAATCGAAACTATTGTTGAGAAAAGAACCTAATCATTCCGATTACGTTATGTTATGACGTAATTTTTGTTCCTACAATTACTAATAAATAATGAGCAGTCATATCCTTTTGTGAACAAACTTTTTGTGCTGAACTTCAATTGCTCTTTATCATGTCAATCTCAATTTGATTTGGTTTAAAATTCTGATGCCCGACTCCTATAGAAGTTTCTATAAAAAGATGACTTTACTTACCGTTACCAGTAATTAAATTTTAGATGGGATTACGAACCATGGCTTATGCAAAAAGCTTCGAGAAATATTTTTTGTTACGGTTATCTGTAAATGAAAAGGTTACAAACGTGTTAGTTTCAATTCGAAATTTTAGCATAGGCCATCGTTCATAATGAACTAATGTAAAGTGTTTTTGCTTCTAGTCATAGCATTTTTAAAGGTTATCAGTAACGGAAAAGTTTATGAACCTTTTAATTTCAACCAATAACTGCTAATTCAGGGTTAGAATCGGGGTTAACTACACTGGCCTACAAAACTAAGTATCACACTTTTAAAATTGCAATAACTTTTTAAGTACCTACACAAGATATGCTTTCGAAACAAAAAGGACTCGAAAGACAGTTTAATTTTGTCTATAGTTTCAAAAAAGGCTGATAAAAATTGCTATAAACGTTTTTTCTTCTTCACTTAACTTCTATAGTTTAGAAAAAATATAAAATAAAGGTGTAGTACTTAGTTTTGCAGGCCAGTGTATTTGGAGTACATGTGACGAACTGGGTTAGTTCGGGGATTTAATCCCCGAGATATTATGTGTTGTTGCTGAACTTACATGGAAGTGTTAATATTTATACTGTGATTTCAGCTTGTTTGTGCTAAGAAATGACTTAGCTTCAGTGACTTTAGTTCCCTTACGGTTGTTATTTGTGTTTACAGTTCAGAACTCAGGTTCAGACTGGCCGCATTACATATTCTTCGTGATCCCCATGGGCCTGGTGACGTGCACCAACTTCGTGCTGTGGGTGCTGACCGCTCGCCACTGCGCGAGGGTCAAGTCCGAGGTGCACCGTCTGCAGGCGGGCTCCGTCGGCGACCGCGCTAAGCGACGCTTCCGTGTCGACAGAGCAAAGTGAGTTTATTGACATTTTCTTATTTTTTTCTCTGCATTTTTTTGTTGTTACCGTTACTAAACGGTAACAACTTCGGTGTTTTCTGTACAAAATTGATGTCATTGATGACAATTGTTATAATATGTAGTTTGTTTGCCCATCATTAAGGCAGTTTTTCAAATAGACATAATATAAGGACCACTAATCTTACCAAGTGGTATCGTTTTACCCAGTACTAACTGGTTTGTGGAGGTCAGATAGGCAGTCGCTCCATGTAAAATATTGGTGTTCAGCTGCTTACGGCTAACGGTCAGCCGGCTTCCAGCCTAAACTGGAAGCTGTCCCCAACATAATGTAGTTGGGAAAAGGCTACGCAGGTGACGATTAACACATTATTATAAGGAGCACGAAGTCAAATCAAATCAAAAGCATTTATTTCAAGTAGGCCAGTTACAGGCACTTTTGAATTGTGGAAACAAAGATGAAAATTAAATGTAGCTACAGTCCGAGTCACAAGACATAAAAACTGTGAAAGTAATGTAGTTGCCAGCATTGAATAATAGATATGATTTTCATGTGACGCTAAGAAACATATCAGCTCCTTTCTCACTACAAAGTAGTAATCAAAAGATAACCCACCAGGTTTATTGTTATCCCTTGATCTGTTCACGAAGTAGACACAATAGTTAAACAATGGTGTCTCGAACAAATCGGTCCTTTGACAGATCATGATCTCCTAACCAGCGAACAATTTCAAGCTACTCGTCACCGTATACAGAAACCGTGAGATGTTTTCAGTATCCGTAAATACCTACATTCAGTGTTTGTTTGGGTTTCTACCGGTAAGCTGTTTATACTACAAATACCTATATATTTTATACTCGTAGATAACTTCATTGTTATATTTTTGTAGTAAAGATAAATATTTGATTGAGGTTTCCGTAGATTAAAATCTCTAATGGTGTAGATAAATATAGATAAGTACTAGAAATTGTAATTTAATAAGTATAGGTACCTGTGTTAAATGAAATATAGGTTGATTTTTAAATAAGGATGTTATGTGTTTAGTCGTGTTTCACGGACTTTATTAATTAATGAAGTAGATGACTGTGTGACTTCACGAAGGGCAATTACCCGCCTTGTTGAGTAATCACTTGGTGTAACTTAGTAGGATTGCTTGAGCATGATTGACACGTTCGCAGTCTTTAGAGTGAGAGAGTCTCTATCTTTACGAATTTTTGTGTCGCTTATTCTTTCTCTAAAGATTGGTTCGTTCAAACGGTGCCAAATTCACTATCATTTGTTCTAAAACAAATGAACATGCCTAAAAAAAAAGTGTACAGTCAAATTGATAAAATCCTCCTTTTTAATTCGGTTTTTGGTGTCGTTTTGACAATGGTAGTGAACTTAACAGAATAGCACTAATAATCGTAACAAAGCTGAAGAGTAGGTAGGTACTATATTTTGGTATACATTTTTAACACTTAGGTAATCCGTAGTTCCGCTTCTAAAACGGACCCGATGCACGATGAGTCAAGGATTTTTCTCGTATCGATATACGAGAAAGATCCTTGACTCATCGTTAAGGGAAGTGCGCACGTTAGATAATAATGTTATCATGGGACAATCTGGTAAATCATTGTATCCATACATTAGCTACAAACTATCAGAACAGATTACTAAATAATATTAGCTGTTATCACTGGAAGTGCACTTTTCCTAGTAGCTTTTTTATATTTTTTCCCGTTAATTGTTCTATAATAATTTTGTTAATTATCAGACTAGACGATGTCATCAGCAGTTTAATGCTATAACAATGTCCATGGGTTTAACAAGAATTTAATGACCCAAGGGAGATAGGGACATCGTTATAAACCGTTTTATAATGAAGTAGGTAGCTTTTACATTAATGATACTTAGTTTTTATTATATCGCGAAACATTATCTGGTTTGACCTTTTATTTATTGTATTAAAACAGAACGAAGTAACGCACTAGATAAAATATTAGGTATATGGAATACCGGTCTTTTGATATTATTTGTTAAGTCATGGTATACAGGAAGTTATTGAAAGCAGACACTTTGTGCATAAAAACAAATGTGTTTTTCCATTGTGCAGTACCTAATTACTTACTATACAGGACAATTTTACTACATTTATTTTCACACCAGTGTTGTGACCACAGCTAGTTTTCACAAAAATCTTAGATATTATTTGCAACCCTTACTTTTCTTTGCTGTAGGTAAATGGCAATTGTAAGCGCTAATAGGCGAGACGACAAAAAAAAATCTAATTAGTCCGTCAGTTAGATTATCAAAAAATATCTGACCCGTGTTTTTTCTTTTGTTACGTAAACCAAAATTGACGAAGATACGACGCTTTTAAAATTCTCAATACGTCACGCCATGGTATAATTTTTAGCTAGTTCTGACGTCACAAGCCCCCACTCCCGAGTTTTGATGCGTTTTATCTTTGTCAATATTCATTGATTTACAAAAACAAAAAATACGTGTCCTTTAATTTCCAATACTGTAACTGACGGACTAAATAGATTTGCAATTTTTTGATACTGTCGTCATGCCTATTGTACTTCGCATTCAAATATTAGACTCATAGACTGAGAGCTTTCTGAACAATAAGTAAATTATATAAACCAGATAGATAGAATAATCTTGATAGAAACCCAGATGTCAACTTCAACGTTAAACGTTAAGCTCGTGTTAGACTAGTTGTCCTATTTTCTGAACACCCCGTTTACTTCGTAACCTTCGATATAATTTCATTAACCATTATCTATATGATTCGGCCATATTATTTTTGTGACGTAAACACATACTTGAGGGAAGGCAATTAATTAGACCGACTTGCAATTAAATAGTGAACGGTTTCGATAGGCACAATGGACGCGGATATTATTTGAAGTTTTTTTCCTTTATGTGCTGTTGTGTTTTGTCTAGGTACGGTATGAGGTCGGTTTTCCCTAAGAACAGGTTAATGGTATAAAAAAGTCGGGAGACTCAAGGAAAGGGAATGCATTGCATGTATGCAAGTCATGTCCTTGCGACATAACAATATTTTTTAGTTTTTCTAATACGTACCAGTACTTAACTTCCGTAATAGGCCTTGTTTATAATCATTTAGGCATGCCTAAGATTGTGCTTAAATTTTAAAATGGCTTGAAATAGTCCCCTTGCTCTCATCCTGTCCACCATCTCTGCCAAACTCATCGGTGAACATTTGAGAGGTTGTAAAAAGGCATTTGAATGACTTTAGAAGATTTTGTCTCACACAAAACATGTTTGTTATGATAGCTATTGGTAAATACATGTATATTATGCGAAAGGGGAGGCCTTTGCCCAGCAGTGGGACACTCAAACAGGCTAACAAAAAAAAAAACCGCTATTTTGAAAATAAAATGGCGGAAGTTAGGCAAGCGCTTCAAATAAGAATCTTCCAACACCTTTGATTGCGTTGTGATGTTTTGCACGCTAGGATGTGTTAATTCAACTTTCATTACCAACCCAACGACACCTACCTCTGAAAACAGGTGGACTGACCTGTTGTCAAGACGAATTGGAATTAGAAATATTTTGCACCCATGTGTTAATTTAAAGATAAATCTGTTAAAACTACAGTGATTTGTGTTTTTTATAAGAGATTTTGATATTTAGGGTCCTGAATCCTTTTTTACATAATAGGCCTCTTGTGGAATTTCTCAGTAGCAGCCCGATACTTAGTGGTATAAACTTGCACTGGGTGGTGGCAATACGCTTGCCACCTAGTACATGGGACCTACACATAACTGGCAAAATATGGGTCATGTGGGTGTACTAGATCTATACACCTCATATAGGACTAATGGCGGTATGTGAACCTCTGTGGTTATGTGAACCTCTTGGCGCCTCTTACGAGTATAACACGAAAGCAACAGTAGTCCTACATAATAATTACAATGACACGCAATTAATCCATAATATTGAGTTGATAATTCGTAATTTACATGCAGTACGGCCTAATTCGAAGCTATAAAAATATTTAGTAGTTATTATAATATGATTTTAACGTTACCAATACCACTTAAAGAACTATAAAACTAGAACCATTTAAGAGGTATGATATCAGCTTGGTGACTGGCGTTTTTAATGGCTTTCCTGTACAATTGTCTTGTGGTAGATATAGAATGTTTAGAAGAGAACACATCACATCACGCCTGTAGGTAGGTAATCCCCGAACGGGTAAACAAATGAGTACCCATAGTGCATCCTTTTTTTTTTTTTTTTTTAGTATGGGAAATCATCAAATGACTTCTCCCGCTCTGGGTGGAGCAGGAGGGAGTGTCAGACTTTTAATGACTAAAACCCATCCATGTTACTTCCTCGCCCTTTGTGTTCCGGGGCCACGGTATCTCTTTCGAATAGTCCCGCAGCCCCGGCAGGCTTCAGTCCTTGCGGACCCCTTCCCTATTGCTGACTCTCTTTGAGGCGCGCGTGGAACACGAACGCGCCGTCGACACGGCCTGTCGTCATGAGACGTACGGACGGCGAGCTAGCCCATTGCTCCCCGTCCACAGGCCCGCGCCTACGGTGGCCGGAAGCCACCACGTGGCCCCCGACGCCCGGGGCGTCTCCCGCGGCGGCCGGGACGTGAGGTTCTCTCCCTGTCCTGTTCCGCCACCTCCTTCGCTAGCATGACTGCTTCGCAGAAGGAGGTGACGGCGTCCCATTCCGTCTCGCTCCGGACCATGGCACGAACCAGGGCCGGAAGCGAGAGGTCGCCGCCGCCGATCGCCACCTCGAGGACACGGCGGTGCTCCACCCAAGCAGGGCACACCTCCACCGTGTGCGCCACCGTGTCCTCCGGTCTACCCATAGTGCATCCTCAGTTCGCTAGGGGCTAATAGAGGGCAAGCTTATAGCTACCAACTGGGCACAAATCAAGGCTTGCTTAAAAGTTGTTGTAAATTTCTCATGGAAAACATTCAGTTACACTTTGAAGCAGTTTGATTTTAGGTAATTGATGAAATTTCTCATTTCGCTGACCCACACGGTAACAATTTGTCTGACGAGTGGCCAATGTTATTTGTATGAAACACCCACCACGACCGCAATATTTGCATGAGTAATACTAGATACAGGGTTTCAGTACTATGGGAAAACAGTAGCTACAAATTTATTTATTAAATTTAATAATGTTCATTAAACACAATTGAATTGATTGATAGACTGATGTCGCTGACTGTACCTACCTACCTACATACCTACCAATACATACTAGGTAGCATCCAGTAGGGCGAACTGCAACGTGACGTCATCCCGGAACTTACGATATTTCTTGACACGCGAAATATTTGTAAATGTCATAAGTTAATGTTAAGTATCTAAGTTACTAGGACGGCTGAATACTTATGTAAATCTGAGAACAGGGGTCTAAAATGGCCGCTTTACCAGAATTCTAAAATGAATCACGTCAAAAATTTAAAATTCTTAAAATGGACCTTATGGTTATGACCATAAAGTCCATTTTAAGAATTTTAAATTTTTAGGATCAAAATGAATTTCTTAGACTCAAGGAACCTACTAACTACTAACGGGTGTCACTCATTATCATCTTCCTGCCTTTGTCCCATGTTACTTGAGGTCGGCGCAACACTTTTTTTTTCTTCCATTCTCCCTGTCAACCGTCACGCAATCATTTACACCATTAAGGGTTCCGTAGTCCTGACAAGGAACCCTTATTATAGTTTCGCCATGTCCGTCTGTCTGTATGTCTGTCCGAGGTTTTGCTAAGGGACCGTTAGTACTAGAAAGCTGTTATTTTGTAAAAGTGTATATATCAATAACGCCGACAAAGTGGTAAAATAAAATTTTGAAAAATATTTGTTTTTAGGGTAGCTCCCCTACATGTGAAGTGGGGATGGTATCGTTGAATAGGTCTTTTAAAACTTAGGGGTTGCTAATACAACTTTTCGATTTAATGCTCCATTTACGAAATATTAAACTTTCAAGTGCAAAGTTTTGTTCCAGTAGGGCTCCCCCCCTCTCTAAAAGCTAAACTGCGGGCTTGAAAAATCTGGAAAAATTCATGATGATAGTGCATTTCATGAACTTTAAAGGAAAAATATAGCGATTAAGATAACTTTATTAGTTTAGCAGTAATAGTCGTTGAACTAGAGTGTTGGATAATTTTGTACCAAATACAAAATCCTTAGAATAAATAAAGTGACTAAGATGAAGTGATTGCTTGTTTATAACAAGTGAAGACTTGCATTGAAAAACAAAATCTAAAATATAACGGGCTACTACGGAACCCTACACTGCGCGAGGTCCGACACGCACTTTGCCGGTTTTTCTTTCATATCATTCCTCACACAATCCATCCATCGTTTCCTTGGTCTTCTTTGTCACTCTTCTATATATATAAAAATGAAACCTTGGTCACGGCATCACGCGTGAATGGCTGGACCGATTTCACTAATTCTTTTTTCTCTCTCTCTCAGAAATATTGAAAAATATACATTTAATTTTGCATATTTAAAAAAACGCGCGTAACGAATGTCAATGTCATTCACCGCCATAGACTATATTGAAAGAGCATTGTTTGTTCGGAAACGTGGTTACTTAATTAAATTCGAGCATCATTTGTTCAGAAACATCTTTTAAGGGTGTCTCACACTCTCTCTAACCATCTCTCTGTCTCTCTTATATATCGCAGACGAAGTTGCGCGGGTCAGCTAGTTATACATAAAAGTCACTTCTAATCTCTTGTTTTAGTTGCCCTAACTATTCAGAGGCCCGAACAGTTAGTAAAAAGTTTTGCATTTTGCTAATCATACAGTTTCACTGTAATTGGGTTTTATAGGTCACCTTGTATTCGTTACATACATATTACTAGACTAAAAACGGAACTAAGGTGTGGAAATAATGTCTGTTTTCGCTATTACTTGGAGGTATGTAGGATTTTCGTAAAGCGTTGTTATTCCAAGTATGTGCAATAATATTAATTAGACATTCACATTGTCATGATGATGCTGGTGGAATAACTTGGGTCTAATGTATAATCAATGTGTTCGCAGGTACGTGTTGACGGGGAAACTATGGGTAGTGATGGGAGCCGGCTGGATCTCCGAGCTGCTGTCGACCCTCGTGTCGCAGCCGTGGTGGCTGTGGACCATCATCGACCTCATCAACGAGCTCCAAGGAGTCTTCATCTTTCTCATTCTAGTTATCAAACCCAAACTTTATTACCTCATCAGAAAGAGGCTAGGTAAGGCTGTTATTTATATTTTATGTGGTTCCAACAATAGGCCCAAATTCCCAAGTAGTTTACTCATAAAACTTATTATATGGCAGGAGTATTTACTGCTGAAAGAAAACACGTAGAGATCGGTACAAATCTGTTATATAAGAATATATGTAACAAAACAAAGAAATAAAACATGAATTACCATAATAGGAAACCATAACATAACAATTCATATTTTTATTTCATGTCATTAAGTTATGATTAACTACATCTAGATGAGTAGAGTAGAGCGTCATAAAGATGCAACGTGTTTCCCCTCATAATCAATCATTATACCAAGAAAAATGAACGCCAAATATTATGTTTGTCATAATTTATTTTGAGTGTAAGTAAGTAGTGATTGTGAACAGCTGCTATCTACATTCACAGAATTGTTTGTCTCAAGAGTCTGAGTCAGACTCGATAAAATGTTAACTTTATTTTGTCATTGTTTTAAAGTTCACGTTCAGAGTACACTCACGACCACCAATAAGTATATACTTATCTAAATTTAAAAGCAATTTTTCGCGAGAAATGATTGTACTTGGAGATTTAATAATACGATTTTTTAGACGCCCTGTAACCGTTTTGTGACTTGTACATATTTTTATTACTATATAGAGTTATAGTTTGTATATTATAAGTAGTGTAATTATTGAAATAAAAACTTGGAGATAGGATCTTTTTCATAAAGAAATATGAACTCCAGAATACCATGTTCGTAAGAACATGAAATTTTAATAAGAACAGTATGAGAAAAACACTTTTAAAAGTTGTTAAGTGTTTACATATTGGTGTTAGTGACTGTGCAGAGTCACATCATGTGTGAAAGATGATTTTATTGTTTTCAGGTTGTTCAAGGATACCGATTGATACAAGTATATATTAGTGAAAATATTAATTTTTGAACGTTGTTTTGTCTGATGTAATCTCCACTTTTTTATTAACTAGCAACGCCACTATTAACGTGGTCTGCCTAGCTCGTTGTGTTGAACGATTCGCTTGATTAACTCACAAAGCTAACATTCCAAGTTAGATTAGGTTATGCAATTGTTGACTTGTTGTAAATGATTAATTAATTAATTTATAATAATAACGGTATCTACCGTTATCTACTTACCTAATTCTAGTTAATGTCTGTCTGAATGTCCTTTCTAAGTGCACCCTCAATGTTGTCGCTAGGTCTTCACTTGTTTGCCGAGTTATTTCAGATACATGGTGTTATTAATATAAAAATCAAATAGGTACTCATTACGAATTAAAAACAAAAATGTCTTTTGCACTTAGATAATAAGTTATTATTAATAACACCATGTAGATGCTATTACCTAAATATATATGTTTATTAGGGTGGGTCATTAAACTTCGGAAAAACAAAGGCTGATCTATAATTTTCTTATAATTGTACATCTTTGACTCAGTTAGATTAATTAACCTGCAGTGAGAATATTGAAAAAAAAGACAGTTCTCGGAACATTTACGACCAAAGTATGTTAGTGCGACAACGTCCCTTGTAAATGAAACCCATAGATTATATTTATTTTAATTGCAAAAGAAATTACCGCACTTCATTTTCAAAAATCGAAAAGACATTTTTTTTATCTATGATGAGCAGTATTTTGAAGAGTATTTTGGCCCACCTAATTCGTTTGCTAGCTACTGGTGACTAATATTACACTAATACGACAGGGTTGGAGAAGCCGGACGCGCAGAAGAACGGCGCGTCGTCGTCCGCGCGCACGTCGTCGACGTTCCTGTCACGCGCTCTCAGCACCGACGAGCGCAACAACACGCGGCTATCGCTGCAGAACAATGTCAAGCAACCCTAACTGAATACGATACACTACAATCCTTTCACAGCTGTTGTTTTATCTCTGACAGCAGCAAGAGCAACCTTATTGTTACGAGGATAGAGATCAGTGTGAGTTTGACAGTAACGCTAAGTCAGAGGTAATGTAGCTGTGAAAAGACTGATCGCAGTTTTAGCAGATACCTGGCGTAGTCTGTGGTTGACGCTGAGGCCGAAGCTAGTGCAAAAAAGCTACAAAGATGTTTATTATTAGTTAAGGTTTTCCTGCAGGAATTTGTCAATTTCTTCAAAGGATATTTTTCTTACAAATATCGTTCTTATTTAGAAAGACGTTGACAAAAAAAATTATAATTGGACGATTTCCGTTTTTCTTATTTTAAGCAGCAGGAATGAACAGTAATGTGCACAGATAAATGAAAAAAACTTCGGCCTCGGCTTGGGGTGTCTCCAACACAAGCTCTCAAAACAATAACACGCTTACCATGGCATGTTCTTGTTCACATTCACCACGTTCATTTTAATAACTTTTCAAAATTAAATATATTTTAATATTGGTCTAGTCATAGAATAAGTGATTAATAAACTGTCATCATTCATTATGTTTAGTACTTACTTGAAATGTTTGGTTTGAGCAATATTGCTTTGAATGAATGCTAGGCTCTAACATATACTTAGTTTTGGACGAAGTGCCTATATGTTAGTATCTTTGTGGCTATGATGAGTTCATAGAGGCTGTTTGCTAAAGTAGAATTATTACAATATTAGTTTCTTTAGCAAATTACAACACTGTTTAACTTATATTACCTAACTATTCAATATTATTCACTAGTTATTACCTAACTATTCAATATTATTCACTAGTTATTACCTAACTATTCAATGTTATTCCACTAAGATTTTGTCTAGGGGCGCGAGAGTATGCATTGAAAATACTTTTTTGATTCAACTGAAACCTTAAAACAGCATTGAATTAAAGATTTTCAGTCATTCATACACTCGACAGACCGTGCTGTAAGTTTCATACATTTAAGTTATTGTAAATCATTAAGTTTTGCACTTTTGTGGTATCCTGACCTGAAATGTTTTGAATAAAACGAGTCCCAGCAGTGGGAACATTATATGCTGATTATGCTTATAATTGTTTCTAAAGCATTTCGTGTTTCTGCGAGAACTACCAACAGCATTGACGTAGGTACTGATAACTTCACGGTTAATCCAGTACCTTATTTTTTTGCTTGTCCATTATCATTTTCCCATAAGTATTGGAAAAACCTACTGCAAGTATTTTTTAAATAATGATCATGGAGAAATATTTACGACTTATAGAAAATATAATCAACAGCTATAAATAGCAGTGCTACATAAATGTAAAGTTATTTACTTATTTAGGTAAGTAATCATATAAATTGTAAGTAATTATCTCTTAATCTTATAACGCTGATACTTACTTAAGTTTTTTTTTTAGTTTTTAGCTATTTGACAAAGTATCTGCCTGTGTGTCTCTGATTTTGTTTTGTGTAAGGTTACGTACGCACTGATAGGTGAAAAGAATATTTTAAAATTTTCGCACTCGGCTGAACTGCGCGCTTGGCGCCTTCGCTAACAAAGTAACAAGATAGGCCAGGCTTATGACGATGTGGTCACTAGGCCACGAGTACAGTAATATTATCGGGTACTAGGCGCTAAACAAACTACCTGTCAGTGCGTACGTAGCCTAAAAGTTTTATTGTATCTCTCGCAGCTACTTTTGTTAGAGAAATATGAATGCATAAAGTAACTACACTGACCTGCAAAAATAAGTACCTACCTACTACACTTTTAAGATTTAAATTTTTCCTAAACTATAGAAGATAGATTTAAAATAAAAAAAAATTATCAGCTTTCTTTGAAACTATAGACAAAATTAAACTGTTTTTCGAGTTTTTTTTGTTTTAAAAGTATATCTTGTGTACTTAAAAAGTTATTGCAATTTTGAAAGTGTGATACTTATTTTTGCAGGCCAGTTTATAATTAATCGTCACAGTCGTTAGTACCACATATTCACAAATACTGCCGTATTATTGCAAATAATGTTATATCACTTTAGAATAATTTTAGAAATCACAGTATTTCTTAGAAACTATCCAGTTTCCGAAACTTATGTTTTTCTGGGATCTAAACCATTAGACTGAAAAGTTGCAAATGGGCGCACCTGTTATCATTTTACATCAAAAATGAAATGTAGTGCAGATGCTACGAAAAATATAGATGGATTGAAATAATAAAAAAAAATGTACAACACAGGTGCCTTATTATGAAATGTGTGAAAATAGTAAGATTTTGTATGTACGAATAGGATCAGCTTAAAGATGTGTTCCTGTTGAACGTTAGTTATTATGAAACATTAAAAAAAAATGGTGCGATAAATATTAGGTTGAAATGTTTGGCAATCTTACAGGGGTTGAAAATACCCACTCAAACTGTAAACCACTTTTATTACGGGGCCAACTTTGAAGAATATGGGGTGTTCTATTTCGCTGGTTTAAAGTTGATCCCACGCCATACTAAAAAACAATCAAATTCATGAGTAGCTCTGTAATATTAAATATGAATTAAAAATGGGAAATTATTAACCGGGCGAATAAAAATTTCATTGGCGACTAATATACTGAATGGGCGACTAATGTGCCAAGTAAACAACTAACTTTATCCGGTCATTGCGGCAAGGAGAACATAAGAAGCAAGAGCGAGCTCAGGCCTTGGGTCACCCCGACTCTTCTCACCTCGACTCTCAGACGTCAACGTCGACTACGCCTTATCTACAATATAGTGGTTAATAAGCTTGTTTTAGTTTAGTTTAGAGTCCTTGAATTTTCACACTGATCGTATTGAACAACTAGTGACTCTTTGTATTTCCAAGTCGCCGTTTTAAACATTAATTGTATTCGCCCATTTAGTATTTCAGTAGCCATATATTCAGTATGTTTGACACCTTCAATTTGAATTTATTTCGCTCGTTTAAATACTACTCATTAAAAATCACCCTGTAAACCGCTGTCCGAAGAGGATTTTTTTTGTCTTCTAGAATTTATCCATTAATGAAATGTATTTTTACACTAAATATTATGTGGATGATCAAACCACGTTGACACTAGAATTAGTTTGTTCCAATTAGGTACGTATAATATAGCTACCTATCTACGTACAGTGCACAATTTATGTATAGTTTTAATATTTCGATAAATATTATTACGTTTGTTAAATAATACAATTAAGAATGTATAATGCCTTCACGAATCTTTATTTTTAATTAGTAAGCATAAAAACGTGGATTAGAAAAAGACGAAAAAATAAAAACATTCTTCATTCCACTTCTATGGTATTTATTAATTGTTCGGTTCTTCTCCACTGCAGTCCACCTGTTCTCTATTACCTAAGACCATCATAATCCAAGGACTGCATGGCTTTGATTACTTTGATCTTTCCTTGGGACGCCACGAAATAGCGCGTTATTCCCATCTGCCCCTACCGGTCTGCTCCACCTAGTGGTAGTTGCAACTATTTTTTCAATACACTTCCTCGAAAACTGGTTCTTATCGCACTACGATTAGGTTCGACATGCAATGTATTTCACACGCGTGCGATTTTTTTCTTTTTCCAACACGTGTGCGGGAATGAAATTTGCCACAGATAATTATACCTATATTTAGTCCAAATTGGTTCAATGCCTATAATCGGAGGTGAATGTTTTTTTTTTAATTTCGGCAAAGCACTAAGCGTCTTTAAGCGTAAATATTTTTTGGATATTCAAATTGTGTTTATAAATAGAATATCTATACATATAATAAAATCGTTGAGACCAAAAAATCTGTTCATTGAACATTAAAAAAAAAAAACCAGCCAGGGTGACTTGAAATAAGTAACTGAACATATTAAAACCATTTAAAAAATTTTTGTTTGTTTGTTTGACCGCGCATCACGTAAAAACTACTGAACTGATATTGTTGAAATGTTCACAAATCTATTTAAATACATTCAGAATAACATATAGGCTATAGAAATTTTGGATTTTTTTGGAAAAAGGGGGTGAAAAGGGGGGGTAAAGTTTGTATGAAAAAAAAAAATTTGATTGTTCTAGAATCATGAAACTCAGAATAAATACTTATTAATAAAAATAAAGAAATACCTGTCTTAGCATTTTTTTTAAATCTCATCCAGAGGCGCAAAAAAGAGGGTTTTGTGTTTAAAATTAATAAACTTCAAACACCTATACAATCAAAACCGATGAAGTGTAACCTTTTAAAGTTGCTACATATACTCCATATCTAATACAGGTAAATATAATTTCTCAGTATTCTTGAAATTTGATTTTTGAGGTGAATACGCACAAAATAGTGGAACTCAAGAAAATCAGCTTTCCTCGGTTTAAGTAGTTGGTACGAAATGTTTGTGCGCGCATCACGTCAAAAATACTGCATAGGCTTCTTCAATATTTAAACTATATATTATCACGCTACTTCCTTAAGGGGATAGGCAATTTTGCATTATTTCCGTTTACTTCAATTGTTTGACGTTTCAGTCATGACGTAAGTACATGAGAACGGCTATTTGTGGCTTATGTCAACGAAGTAAATAGCCTTGCAGTTTCATGACCGCTCTGTAAACTACGGGGTTGCAGGTTCAAACCCTCCGACATTATCTTCACTTTTTGTGATTTGTTTAATTTTTGATGCGGTGAGATTTCCTATATTTCATTTTGTATAAGTTGTGTGCATTTCTTATTTTTTTCGTGAAATATTTTTCCAAAAAGTAATAGAGTAGTACATAAGGAAGAAGAATACAATCATGCTACCCCCAAATAAATTGGGATAAGGGCAGGAGTATGATGATGAGGATGATTTCTCCAAAAAGAAGTATAGCGAACACCAGAAGCCTGATAAATCCACGTGTTCTTGCCGTGCAAGAACTGTGCTATGCTATTCGCAATAATCAATAATCCATACGCAGTTTACGTAGATTATATTTACAGCTAAATTGTTATTGGCCTCATATCGTGTTTTCGGGCGGGAGGAGACGCCCGGGTTCTTCCATTGTGAGGATCGACCGGAGGCCACGGTGGAGCACACTGTGGAGGTGTGCCCCACTTGGGCGGAGCACCGCCGTGTCCTCGAAGCGGCGATCGGCGGCGGCGACCTCTCTCTCCCAGCCCTGGTTCAATACATGGTCCGGAGCGAGACGGAATGGGATGCCATCACCTCCTTCTGCGAAGCAGTCATGCTAGCGAAGGAGGTGGCGGAACGTGAGAGGGAGAGATCCTCACGTCCCGGCCACAGCGGGAGACACCCCGGGCGTCGGGAGCCACGTATTGGCCCCCGGCCACCGTAGGCGCGGGCCTGTGGACGAGGAGCTATGGGCTAGCTCGCCGTCCGTCCGTCTCATGACGACAGGCCGTGTCGACGGCGCGTTCGTGTTCTACGCGCGCCTCAAAGAGAGTCAGCAAAAAAGAAGGGGTCCGCAAGGGCCGATGCCTGCCGGGGCTGCGGGACTATTCGAAAGAGATACCGTGACCCCGGAACACAAAGGGCGATGAAGGAACATGAATGGGTTTTAGTCAGTAAAAGTCTGACACTTCCTCCTGCTCCGGGAGGAGTCATTTGATGATTTCCCATCCGAAAAAAAAAAGCTATATCGTGTTTGGGCTCATTCATGCACCTTGATGAGAACTTTCGACCTAGCTGGAGTATGACTGTC
Source organism: Xestia rhomboidea (assembly GCA_963853795.1). Lineage (NCBI taxonomy): Eukaryota > Metazoa > Arthropoda > Insecta > Lepidoptera > Noctuidae > Xestia > Xestia rhomboidea. The sequence continues at coordinate 9,744,561 of OY970764.1, read as the reverse complement.
ATCGAGTGTCTAAGGATGAAAACCTAAGGCTGTCGAGGGAAGCCCCAAATTGGAAAAACATATACAATATTTTAACGATGATTGCATATAATTCCGAGAAATTATATTGTTACCTACTTGAATCTATACTTATTAAGGAGAAAAGTTTGTTTGGTTGGTTGAACGCGCTAATTTTAGGAACTACTGATTCCAGTTAAAAACATCTTTTAGTGTTGGATAGCCCATTTATCGAGGAAGGCTATACGTTATATAACATCACGCTACAATCAATAGGAGCGGAGCATCAATGAAAATTGTTGCAAATACAGCGAAAAATTATTGCTTTTGAGAGCTTCCTTTCCGTGCGCTGCGTAAACGGTTAAAGTTACTCAACAATCATACATGTATGACGGGATTGTTCCTCTTAAAAAGTCCGCTAAAGCATATTATCTGCATTTTTTTTAGGTTGACTCACACTCTCTCTAAGCCTCTCTCTCTCTTACGTAACGCAGACGAAGTTGCGCGGGTCAGCTAGTCATAAATAAACATGATTATTTAAAACTAATATTTACTTTAATAACAAATTAATATTTATTTGTGTTCTACCATTTCGGCTTCATACCTTTGCTTCTCCTTCAACCTGGCGAAAGCAAGGCGCAAAAAAAAAAAAAAACATGTTTCTTATTAATTCATGACAAAAAAAAATTTTGTTCTTTCATTTTATTTCTTCAAAAGTGTATTGAAAAACGTCGTTTGATACACGTGGACGTTTGTTATTGCAGTTCTCGGCTCAAAAACAACCTCGCCTACGGCTTGGGTGTTAATTCCGCCTCGAATACAATAACAAACTTTCTCCACTTGTATCAAAATGTACTATTCGCATCTCCCACCACCGATGGAGCACCATACCATATCGTTCCCATTCCTTTCCGCCACTGACTGGACAGGTCCACTCAAATCTGTGTGGTTTTTTCTTCAAAAGACCATCTCGGACCATCTGCATAGTTCTCATGTGAGTTGACCAAGGTTATGTCTGGACTTTAAAAGAGACCTCTGAATTTGTTTTGGCTGTTTCTTCTCAGAGTAGTCAGGTACGAAACACCGGTCCCATCAACTTTAAAAAAACATCGTGTTAAAGTGTTTGTAAAATCCTATTTGCAAAATTAACATCATTTATCACTACTTCTTCCTGTAAATTAAAGTAACTGCGAACAATAAGATTTAACTTTACAGGACTTATTTAAGTTGGTACAATATAAGTATTTTAGGTATGTTGTGTGAGCCACTAACACACAAAACTCAAATAAATGAGTGTTGACCTGACAAATATTTGTTTGGTGTTCGAGGATCAAACCCGACCTTGACCTGCAAATGGTACTATCAGCAACAAAAATCGGTTAACTGTATTTGCTTATACTATTCGATCTCATCTTTCCCTATAGTTTTTAAGATCCTGTATTTTTTTTGTGTTTTGCTTCATTGCTTCCATCTCTTGTATGGGGCCAGGAAACGTGTTTTAAATTATAAAAGACCTATTTTAGTTACGTCTTCTTCTTCCAGTTGCCTGGGTGCCTTTTTTTTTTTTTTTTTCGGATTCGAAATCATCAAATCCCGCTCTGGGCGGAGCAGGAGGGAGTGTCAGACTTTTACTGACTAAAACCCATCCATGTCCCTTCATCGCCCTTTGTGTTCCGGGGCCACGGTATCTCTTTCGAATAGTCCCGCAGCCACGGCAGGCTTCGGCCCTTGCGGACCCCTTCATAGTTGCTGACTCTCTTTGAGGCGCGCGTGGAACACGAACGCGCCGTCGACACGGCCTATCGTCATGAGACGTACGGACGGCGAGCTAGCCCATAGCTCCCCGTCCACAGGCCCGCGTTGCCTGGGTGCCTAACCTGGTGTTAGAGTTTTATGCCGCCCATGGGCCTCTGACAGGCTTTACTTACATGCCTGCGAGAAATATGTCTCGGGCATGCTGTTTTAGTTTCTTCATGATGTTTTTCTTCACCGACGCAAGTGATAACTTTACAATACGCACATCAATCCAAAAAATCAGAGATACACCTCTGATTTTTTGGATTCATATGTGTTAGTTTAGATCTTGAGACTTATGACTTTGGCAGTCAGATGGTCACACCACTAGGCTATCACTGCTTATTTTAGTTACTGACTGTACGTAGGTACGTTTAATATGCTGAAGTGATCTGCTGTGCGTTTAATATGCTGCAGTGGTTAAGCTGGCTGGTATGGTCATTTAAACATGTATGTTTCATTAACAGCCATTTTAATTCGGCACTGAGTGTAATTTTTAGACTTCAAGGTTTTTCACTACATTTATAAAGTACTTACGGGATGATTGATTGATTGATTGATTGATTTTCTCTTACTGCTATGAGCTCCCGATATTTCGACGCGAAAAATCGCGGATATCATCCTGTAGTGTCTGTGAGTGAAAGAGAGGGAGGCATTATGTCGTCTCTAGCGCGCGTGCGGTGGGACGACACTAAGGCAGTCAGTTAGCTTTGGGCCGCAGTAGAGAATGGACGTGCGTGCGAATGAGAGCCGATAATATAGAGGGAAATACCACACACCCCTTAAGTACATTAAGTGACAGTACTTTTATCTCGCAGGTTGATTGATTAACTAAGTAGACTTTTCATTTTCACCCACAATTTTCAAAATGTTGAGGAAAATACTTATAACTAAAATAAACATACAACAATCGAGTATCTTTGTAAATATTTTATTGCTTTTATACTTTTTTTCGATAATTTCATCATGATATTTTAAACATCTTTTCATAAAACGACTTTTTAAAAGTGATAAAGTGTAGAAAACAGACAATGATAACCTTATAAATATTATTTAATAATACTTTTGTGTTAAGCGATGTCTGCTGTTTGATATTAGTTATATTTTGAATTTATTCATTTGTGGTATTATTTAAACATAAATTGGTCCCACAGTTCACTCTAAAATAATTGATTTTCACGATGCATAATAATTACTTAGATAACAATGTGACTTGCAGTGTTATTTACAAATTATACAATACAAAACTAATCAGTACGTAGTGGTATTCGTACATGTTTAAGTGAAGAAATATTTTACACATAATATACAGACTACCTATTCATCTAAAATACATATCAACAATGAGCAATGGATATGCTGCATCGAGCCTTACATTAAATAGTTAATTGTTTGTACCGAATAACATTAACAATATCCGTTCTGATACCTAAACTAAATTGTTTTCATAAATAATAGCAATACTGATGACCACTATGCAAAATAAAACTTAAATATAGGAATATAGTAGACAAACGTACATACTTATAAGTTAAATATGTTCTTACAGCGGTAATATTTCATAATAAATTGTAATAAGTAAACTTCACTAGCGAGGTTTTTAAGACACCAAATAATTAAGTATACACCTTTATCACATGAACGTTAAGTTATACAACTACAAATATCTTACACTAAACCCTCTAAGTACCTAAATCAAATTGTTAGAAACAATGATTTCAAAACTATGAAAATTGTTTAAGAAATATTTTACTGGTCCATAATTTTTCTCACGATAGTCATTAATAAATACTAAGATACTTATAATATATCAACAAAATTTAGAATGTTTTTAGCATGATTTCACTGAATATAGTGTAACAACTTTTTTTAAACAATAAAGAACAAAATCAATCTCCACGAAACGGCGTAACTCCTATGTAATCGTTTAAGCATCTTTAGGCAATTTTTGCTCGAGTTCGTAACCAATCTCGTAAACTGAAAACAAATGGATGAGACTAAGCGAGACTATATTTTTGTTAGGCAGAAAGGCATTTGAATATCTTTCGAAGAAAGTGTCTCATCGTGGCGCGCGTCGCCAGCAGAAGGGCTTCGTGTGAGAATCGTCTTACTAAATCCCTGTATCAAGACATATACGAGACCATATAAGAAGCTAATAGTAAAGTAGGTCGGTTCGAACGTGGTCGCAAATGGAATGGCATCAAGGATCGTTGTGGGGCGGAGGTGACGGGAGTCAAGAGCTATTGTTCCCGGGCTGCACGGTGATGGGCGCCGGCGTGCTGGCGGCGGCGGCGCGCGCCTTGGGGCTGCTCGGCCGCGACTCCTCCGCCTCCGCCTCCGCGTCGGGCTCCGCCACCTCCTCCTCGTCGATGATCGAGATGTCGCGGATGGACGGCCGGTGGGATCGTCGCCAACCTGCACAGAACATACATTAGTATAACATCACGTCTGTAATCCCCGAAGATGTAGGCAGACATTTCGCCTATGAAAGGAGCGAGTCGCGACATTAACAGTCACAATCCAGACTCCGTGGCTGCTCTTGAGGAATTCCTGATGGAAAAACCCTATAACACTGCCCGACCTGGGAATAGAACCCAGGACGTCATAATCAGCAGTCACAACTAGAATAAAAGTATTCACTTTGACATATCCACATGAGCAAAACATAAAATCATATAGGTATCTATAGCAGGAAAGTAAGTATAAAACTCCAAACATTTAGATGTACAGCTCATTACAAACAAGTTTGACTAGTGAGCAGACGAGTCTATCTCGCATAGCGTGAATTGTAAGATAAATAAGGTCGAAGTTTATCCGATTATTATTTTGTGAGTATTTTACTTATGTCCGTATTCAATAGACATTAAAATGTTGAGGACAGTGCACGGTGCCCTTATAGCTATAATAGTGACAGTATTATCGAGTGGTGTTTGTGGTTTACGAATAAACCAAGAAGATGCAGTGGCCGTGACCGATAAGTTTCCATACAATAATTTGGACTTAGAATCTCTCCAACTCGTTGAGCCTTTGATAGGGAATGAAAACGATGTTGAAATTGTACCAGAGGACTACATCAACACAATATTGAAAACTTTCGAGGAAAAACAGCATGAAAATGAAGATTTCAAGAAGGATACTATTTTGGGAGAGGCGGATGACGCAGTCAAACCGAGGATAACACGGCAAGCGACTCACCAATATACACCGCTGTACCCACAGCTGCCATCAGGGCCTCCGTATCATCCGTACCAACCACAACCTAGCAATAATCTTCCTGGACAACCTGGTTATAATCCTTACGCTTCTAACCCGAACCAACAGCAACCAAGCTATAATCCTTATACTCTAAATCCTAATCAACCGCAACCTGGTTACAATCCGTCGGGGCAAAATTCAAACCAGCAACAACCAGGTTATAATCCTTATACTCAAAATCCAAATCAAGTGCAACCTGGTTACAATCCTTCCGGACAAAATTCGAACCAACAGCAACCCAGTTATAATCCTTATACTCAAAAGCCAAACCAACAGCAACCTGCTTATAACCCCTACGGTCAGCCCACAACGCAGACGACTTATAATCCCTACGTTCAGAACGCAACGCACCCCACTGTTAAACCTCCTGGTAATCAGAATTACAATCCTAATCAAGGTGCTTATAACCCTTACACTGGGCAGAATCCGTACAATTCTAGCCCCAACGTCCCATCCTATAATAGCTCGTCTCCAGGAAGTCCGTACAGACCACCCAATGGACAATATCCTGTCCAAAACCAAACCTATCACCCACAACCTAACTCAGGCGGCTACAGTTCTCCAAACGCTTCAGGATCTAGCTACACTCCTCCATTAGCGCCTTACAATCCTAATTACCACCCCTCAACTGGTAACAGCTACCCTGTCCAACAGTTCAATTCGACTAGCCAACGACCTCCTTATTATAATCCGAGTCAGCCAGGCTCTACCAACTCCCAATATCCTAACTACGCCGGCGCGGGACAAGCACCAGGAACTTATAATGCGACCAGGACGCCTCAAGTTTCTCCTTACTCCCCAGGAGCTGATGGAAAATATCCCAGTAATGCTTATAATCCTAGTATCCCCAACTATCCTTCTCAGAATAACAATCAGGGCCAAAATAATTTCTACTACCCTCAAAACAATAGCAGTGCATCGTATGATCCCCGAAGAGTTCCATCGCAGAACTTCTCTTATCATTAACCGTTGGTATTAAAATTGTAAACATTTTGTACTTTACTATCTTTGTGCTTGTTCTATAAATAAAAACCTATTTGATCTTTGTTTCCGATTATTATCATGTTGTTATGTCTCTGCGCAGATATTATGAATAATAAGTGTGTTTGATCTAGAAATATGGAATTAAATAATTGATGAAATAAAATGTTGTTTGTTATTGTAATGCAATTAAAAGTCAAAGGAATGGAATAGGACAGGCATACTTTGCCACAGCAATTATTTTTCAATGTTCTGCTAAGTTTTGCAAACGACATCATTGTAAAAACTGCTTATCAACAAACGGAGTTTAGTACACATGAGCAAGTATAGCAATACATTGTATCTAGCGAATATTCTGAATACAAACATAATTCTAATAATAACGAAAGTATTGTTCATATCACACTGAATAATTAAGTCTATGTCTCACAAAATAAGGCCGTAAATGTGTCGCAAAGTAAAATAAGCGCACAAAAATGTCTTACCTTCCATGACAGGCGGCTTAGTTGTTCTTGAGAGCAGTTTGGGCCCTGTGAGAGTGATGACGATAGCTCCGATGGGCGCGGTGATGACGATGGACATGATGCACACCGTGATGACGGTCTCTGCGTACTCTATCATCACTGGGTCAGGCGCGCCGCCGGCCATCTTGCGCACTTCATCCAAAGCAACTGGACCTAGAGCGGCCTGGAAGAAGAATGGTCGCATAATTTAGAATGGTTTGTATAAAATAAGATGATTTTTTGAGAACTTGTCTTTAATACGACAAGTTGGATACTTTAAATTGCGATGTAGATCTTAAAACTGTATACAATGATTTATTAAGGAATATATTTCCGTGGCCACGTTGACTGTTGATGCCAGCCGACTTTCGTAACTCTTAGACGGTCGTTATAGGGAGTCAGAATGTCTGACAGGCAGCCCTACTGAGGGATTGGTCGTGTTTCGTGAGACCCTGGTTTATGTAGGTCAGATAGGCAGTCGCTCCATATTAATTAATGGTATTCAGCTGCATTCGGTTATCCAGGAAGAACACGTTAACATAGTTTAGAAAAGCTAAGGCAGATGCGTAAAGGCCACTTTTAATTTACCTGTACTGTAGCTTTGGCCATCCAGGCGAGGCCGACGAAGATCTTCTCCCTCATGTTGAGGTTGCTGCGCACTGCACAGGCGCTGGTGAGAATGGCTCGCAGCACCACGCACGCCACCAAAATACCACCGCCGATCAAAACCAAGCGAGGCTCCAGTTCTGCAATCTGAAAACGAATCGTTTTTACATTAATTTGTTTTTACTTCATTTATTTGAATTTCAATAACTAGTTAGTTTTTGGACACGTGGTTGACCTAGATTGTGTCAACAAGGGAAATAAGTATTCTCCATTGAAGGCAAAGATGTCTCTCGAAGATTTCCTATATGACTAATATAATAAAGCTGAAGACTTCAAGAGAGAGAATCACTGGAACTACCCAATAATTCTTGAGGAAGGTTATAGGCTATTTTACAGCACGCTACCACCCTAAAGAGCCCAGCAAGAGAAACGGCGCCACGTGAAAACGCGAGGCACAGCTAGTGGTTGATAAGATTACGAGTTTACCACTGTAGAACAAACGTCAGTTCTAACTTCACATACCTATATTATTGCATCTCATGATTAATGTACAAACTACAACCCTTTTTTGAAACCCATGAGTATGAGTAAGTCATCGTAAGTAGGCCACAATAAATGATATTGCATTGATTCTGAAAGACAGTGATGTAATCACAAATTCCACACACGAGCGTACGAGGTTATCCTCAATAAGTAGATACCTACTTATAGTGTTTAATAAATAGTGATGAAACATCACTAAATCTAATTGAAGAATATAAACATTTAGGTACTTGCGATACGTTTCTGTTACTCGTTTTGACTATTGAATCATCGTGATCTATTGTTGACGGTGATCTCAAAATTAACTCTACCGTGCACTGTAGAGACAGTAGGTAGATCAGAACCAGATTAAGTGGACGACGATCAAAAAAGTATGGCAGGTAAGATCTTGATGAAACGAACACATACCAGGGAAGTATAGCACGTAAGTGGCGAGGCCTGTAAATGCTCGGCAGTGGATGGAAAATATAAAATGGAGAAAGATCAAAGGAATGATTGGTGTTTGTGAATAATAAATATTTTGGTTAGACAGAAGATAGATAGTGAAGAAGTCCGACCTGATGAGAAGATAATGATCATGATGATGATGATGATCATTTATGTTCTAAACAACATTATTCGTATCATGTAGGTATACGTACAACGACTTGAGCACCGGTAACTGCAAACAACATAGGTTCGAAAAACATCCAGAAGATTTCGAAGGCGGTGGCGACAGGGTTGTCTTCCAGCTCCCAGCCGAGGTCTGTCCAGTTCTTGCAGGCCACGAACGCAAATGCGATCACGGCCAATGGTCCTGAAGAGGTAAAATTATTGTAAGAATTACAATTATTATATTAGAAGTAACTGCACCATTTTAATTCCTATTAAAATTCAATAGAGCAGAGTGGAATTAGAAGCATGTGCTACTTCAGTGTTCCAGTAAACATCGGCACTTCATCACATTATTAGGATAACTCTTTGCATTGAAATACTTACTTCTCCAATCACATCAAACACAAAACACGTGTCATAGCATAGGCATGTAAATATTAAACAGTGGACGAAATAAATCATGCGTATAATATGATACCCTTTTCCAATTCACATTGTTTCCTTGACTTTATCGGTTGTCAACACAGTCATTGACTTATAACAAGGCATTGTTTGGTGAAAGCTAAGCACTATACCGCGGAAAACAATCATCCGTGGTTGTTGACTACAGTTTTTACAATTACTCAGATAATAAGACCAACGTGCTCGTCTTTACGACTACATAAATGTGTTTGTAAATTTTGCGAAATAATGAGTTTTCTTTTATATAGCGGGGAACTGAAGTTGATCTACTGTTTGTTGCCGACTGTGGCTCTGAAAGTTTTTAATTAGGAATATTTTGCCAGGTATTCAGTGCTAAGTTTGGATTACAACAGCTTTTATTGTTTTCCTATTTTATACCGGTTTTAAATTAACATTCGCTTACCAGCACCACCCCAGCCGATCTCCTCGGAGCCCAGCACCATCATCAGTCCACCAGCCAGCAGCAATAGCACTCGCAGAGGCACCAAGAAGGCGTCATTGCGCTCAGGGACGAACTTCACCAAGTATCCGCATAACACGCCCAGTACTATGCCACCAATCACACTAAGTGGGCCCTGAAATAAAAGTAAAAAGCACATCAGCATATAATGTTCCAACTGCTGGGACAGAAGCTTAATTATCTGTGAGGAGTGAGCTATAATAAACCACGCGGGCCTACTGCGGAGTGGAAGTCACACATCTTCGATATTTAGGGTTCCATAGCCAAATGGCAAATAACAAACCCTTGTGGATTTGTCTTATCTGTTTGACCGTATGTGACAACCATTTTACTCCGAGACAGCTGGCACCACACAGTTGTTTGGTTTTAGGTCTTGCCGGTTTCCTCACGATGTTTTCCATCACCGTTTTGGGAGAAGTCGCCACACGAACTTAAGACAAGTATATCGGGGCCGTTACCACTGGGTCTATAGCTAATCCGATCACAGTGGGCCTTGCAAATAAACGTAATGCATTTCATTAATTAAGGTTACATACATGTCATGGCATCGATGTCATGAATACAACGTCAAACGCACCCTGTTCTGTCTGGGTCGACCTTAGGTTAACAAGGCTGGTAAACAGTAATTACTGGCTTATCTTTTTATCAGCATGAGCTTTCTATAACTGAAGTCGACACAATGGAAGAAGCAATGCGTCTATTTGTATTGGCTAAATGCGATCAAGCCAACCGAAGCATAAATTTTAATGTGCTCAACAAAAATGCGTGGCTATTCCAGTAATGCCATCTATCGGTTCTCAAATAGGTTACATAAATAGCCACCCGTGATCCAGATGTTTGCAAAGATATGTTTACTTGTTGTTTTAAGGCATTAATTTAGGGCAGCATGTCTTCTTCTTCTATACACCTCTATTACTCGTCATCTCATCAGACACCTCCTTTCTTCCCTTAACATCATTTAAACAGTCCATCCATCTTTATTTTGGTCTTCCTCTACTCACATTCAAGTTCAAAACTTTCCTCACGACATTTTTATCAGTGATGACATGACATGTATAAGAAGTATCGAGTAACTCGTAAGTAGCAGATTCAATAGTATATCGACGTAACAGGATGTCCGTTTGTGCACTAATCATAGCGGCAGCTTGGTCTATTGTTGTAAATCATACACACAGCACCTACTTGCCACATGCTGTGTAGTAAAAACAACAAAGACTTCATAAACTCCCTTTAATGCTTTAGTATCATTTAGTACTTAGATAAGATTACTTTTGCTCGCGGCTTCGGCCGTGTAGATATCGGAATTATTGTATAGAGACCTACTGTCGCGGGAGCGATAAAAGTATCCTATGTCTATCCGTATAACAAACTTCTTCTAAATCTGTTCAGTCGTAAAGGTGAAGAGAGCACTAGAGAGTACTTTCGCATTTATTTATAATATTTAGTATGGATGGCTTCCTATTGTGCAATTTTAATATGTTTTCCACAGGATCCGGTTTTGTTCAATATAGCTTTCTGGGAACTCATCTGTAAGAATAATATTACTTCAAAATGTGTATATTTTGTCGTAAGCTTTGTATGCAATTGAATGTTAGAGTGCTAAAGCATAATGATTTGCAAATCGTTTCCGTTGTTGCGGATTTAATATACTTGTGAATTACTTTGTGTAAATGTGAAGGACTTTGTGTACTGAGAGTTATAGTGAGGTAACTTTGGCCAACGAAACAGAATGAAAACTTTGTGCATTTTCTATTTAGAAAAGACAACAACAAAGAATTCTGTACACATTTTTTTAGTTAGCCCTTATTGTCCCACTCCTGGGCACCTGGTGCCTATTCTTTCTTGTTAATTAATATTACAGTTATGTTATATTATGTTTTTAAATAAAAAATAAACAAATTTCAATGACTAATATTGCAGACCACATCTACATACCTAACTTGAATATTATCATTTAGTCAAATATATTTATCGTTTTTGAAGTCGTTTGTTTTCCGTTTTCCCTGTAAACCATCGTTCGTCAAGCCTCGCAACAAACAACATTTAATTAGAGCTGCAATTATTGCTAAATTTATAGTACCCATATTTTATAAATTTATCATAATTAGAACTGTATAATTTTCATGATAATAACTATGCTCATTTCCTCAATTTCAATATCAGACATAGATCATAACAGTAAATCTAAATTCTACTTTTGCATTATAATTTCTTTTCTAAATGTCAATTACAGCGTCAGAAACGTTCTTGATTGGATAACTCGTTAAACTCGATTGAACTCGTTCCGTTGCTCAAAATCGTTCATTAATCTATCAGCAGTATTATGTAATCGTCGCATTTCAATTAATTGGTCAGGTGACATAGTTTTACAGTTAATTAAATGCTGTTAAAAATCTTAAACTATTGGAACACATTACTATACGACTTTTAGCAGAATTTCTTGAAAACCTACGTGCATGCAATCAGACGCCTTTCAACAGGCTTTCAAAACTGGAGCCATTCTACCTTGAGGCAACAATTTGGCAAAATTAAAGGACACACCTCATTAATAAAAAAATCTTATCATAATTTTAATACCAGTTATGCCGTCTATGTTTTATCAAAATATTAAAGTCATACGTACTTGAACAAGATTCATAGTAAGCGAAGCACTGGAGAACATGATAGACGACACGATGCCGAAGATGGCGACACTGGCGGCGTCGTCCACGCCGGACACGGCCAGCACCAGGGTCGGGATGCCCTTGGACACCCCGTAGCCCTTCTCACGTAGACGGAACAGGCACGGCACGATCACCGCCGGGGACACAGCCGCGACGATTGATGACAGAAGGAAAGCTGGAATGGTAAAACGAATCTTTAAGGTTTTTTCAATGAAGGAGCCAGCACGAAGTACTATCTTGCCAGTGCACCCTGGATGGTCGCGCTTCCAATCTACTTAGTACTGACGGACAATATAATTTTACCCACAGTATGAGTTTAAGGTCTCGTATTGCTCATAGTAACACAAGTAAAGAAAAAGTCGTTTTTTTCTGATACATTCTTATCAAAATAGCCGTATAAAATTCAGTATTACTAAAATGCTAAGAACTATCTAATAATTATGTATCATGTAGCTGTTGACAATACCTTCCTAAATCATTCATTGTGAAGATTTCACGGATCGTTACTCGATCTAACTGGGTCTGTCGTGTAATTCTATTGTTTTCGAGTCACATCAATATTTAGGTTCTCTTTATCTACGTAAATATGTCTAGGAAGAACTAACGAGGATATCCAATTTTAATGGTTTGCAAATACTTTTTGGGAAAATACAAGCGCCTATGGTCACATTTTAGGAACACTGCATCATGTAAAAATTACTACACGAGTATGTATTAATTCAGGACGGATTGGGATAAAACTTTAAACGCAAAGATACCATTTTATTAAACAAACTATATATATTATTAATTAAAAACTAATAAATAAACTAAAATAAATAAACAAACAACAAACTATAAAAGTGCTTCGAAAAACTCCTCCTCAACGCTGTCAGCTGGTAATGTGCTCAAGAGACTGGCGGCGTTGCCACGTTGTATGGCAACACTTAGCCACTGGCCAAGGTAAAAGCCAGCCCTTGGGTCACGGGAAGCGTCAACTAGGCGCTTTAAAATTTACTTATGATTTTTTGACGTGATAACGTCTTTAAAATCGTTTTAGTCGGGTGACATGTTCAGAAACTTGTGTCACACCAAAACCTCACGAGCGCGATCGCAGGTATAACGAGAGAGAGACGGACCGATCTCCCGTCTCATCTCGAGCGCTGCCAGTCATTCCGTGAAACTTGTCACGCGGAATCCTCACGAGCGGAGGCTGGCATAGCGTTCGAGTGAGTGGACCGATCTTCCGTCTCTCTCACTCTAGCGGCATACAAACGAATGGAGATTTTAAGTTAAAATCACTAATATCAGAAAAATGACGTTATCACGTAAAATTATCGTCCGTAAACCGACTTTACAGGCAACCATTTTTTATCCTAACCTGTCATGATTTTTATGAAGATGCAGTTACAAACATCTATAATAACTTTCTCATTTATAATACCAGTAAATAATTGAGAATGCTAGCCACTCACCCCAATCCCAAGGCAATCCTAGGAAGAAGTAAGCAAGAACGGCGCACAGCACACACTCGAAGGTCCAGGGAACTAGAGCCAGCTTGATGACGGTGAGGAAGTATTTCTTCATGGCAGTCGGGTCCAGATCCAAACCAGCTCGTGTTAGGATTATGGTTAGAGCAATTTTTCTGGAACGCATCAATTAATTCATAAACGTTTTGATAAATTGCACCTCAGTACCAAGAAAACGTGTTTCTTTCTATTAACGGAACGGATAATGCATAAGTCATTATATTCTTTCAGCGAAACCATGGTGGACAACTCAACCCAATTGCAAGTACTTGTAGAAATACGAAACACGCTTTGACAACGATTGCCACTGGGAACGTAATTTACTCAGAATTACGAGTTTTCTTAGCTTTCAGTAATTTCACCGAAGAACCCACGATTATTGGGTTTACTGCAAAATTATATCACAAGAAAATAAACTTAAACCGTCAAATAATAAATGTTCTTATAGATAAAATTATTTTTTATTTACCTGACATACGACGCCACGTGTTGATACGTCTCGTCAAAGTTGACGAGGCCAACGTTTTTCATGATGATGCCCACTATAAGCATTCCTATAAGCGCAGGCAAGGTGGTGATCTTCAGCATGAGCCAGCCCCCGAAGTAGGCGACGATGGTCAGGACGGCGAAGGAGAACAGCTGCCCACCGGGCGCGGCTGTGTCGCCCATCACGATCCATACCGTCACCCATACTAATATGCCTGCGTAAATAATCATGACATTATTATCACACCAAGATCCTACGAACACGTTTGGGAAAACCCCAGAGGTGTATTGTTAACCCACACCAGCAAGTGAGAAGTATTTACATGAGGAAAATTCATAACTCTGAATTTGAGTCCCGTTCGGGAAAGGGTCTTAAAATGGACTGAAATCCAGACTCCGTTATTTCCTAAAGGAAATATCCAAGGATATTAGCTCAGCATTTTTTAACGGTATCTAAAAATGTTCATGATTGAATACAGTCGTAGAAAACCTAAAATAACTGCACTGCTAGACGTCATATCGTACGTTCTAGAAAGTTAATTAAGAATTTAGCATACACTCATTAATAACCCAAATAACACTAGTTTTAATTCATGGGCATCTCCTATCTACGTGTTCATGGGCACCTTCTAATTGATAGCTTCATGGGCACCACGTTGTGAATTTTTAAACACTGCATAAAAATAGTCGTAGCTTACCAATAATTAATACTGCGATGTTTTGCGCGAACTGTCTGTAGGAAGGACATAGTGGGTAGGGGCAGACCTTCTGCCAGTTCGGTGGCTCCCACGAGGGAATGCCGGATTCCTCTGAATGACACTTTGCGCAACACGCGTACCACCAAGATCTAAAAAGATGAGTTAAGTTAGCAAGCTCATAATTGATCAGAAATAATCGAATAATCCAATCAATCTGGGAAAAACAACACTAGTACTAATATCAAGCATTCCATTAAAAATTAGAAAACAGTTCCTTGTATTTATTTGTGATATACCAGAAAGAACATGAAATGCGAGGAATAAAGTAGTGCAAACTATAAATAGCTCTTCTATCATCGATACTTGTCAAGGTTTTGAAGTAGACATCACTACTTGCCACAGACACTTTGTCACATACCTTTTCCAAATACACATAGGGAAGCTTACTCTAGCCCATACATAGCAAGTAATGGTGTTACTTGGCTTAAGTTAGCACTTCACTTAAAGCTAAGCCAATTGTGGCAAAACTTGTGACAAGATCGGTGCTGAAAGCTGAAATACAGGTTTGACCTACGTAGATCGACCTAGATACCTTTTAATTAGATAGTCTACACACTATACAACTTCTGCAACTCGTGTAATTTACTTTCAACAACTTTGGCATAGTTCACCTTTCGCGATTGTTTTGGACTATGGCCAATCGATTGGTATTTGAGTTGAAAGCGCCACTTTCTATTGGGTTTTCGAAAACTTTCAAAATAACAATAAAATAAAAAAAGAACATGGATATTGAATACCTTTCGATGTATTCGCTTTGTTGTGATAGCGCCTTCTTCGAGTAGACGGAGGATGTCGTGGAATATTTCTTAAACCTGCCCTCGATGTGTGCCTGGCGATCTGTGACGGAACAGTGGAGCGTCAGAAGGCGAATGTGAGCCAGCGTGGCGATCGATCTAATCGTGGGAACCAGCAGCTACATGTACAAGACACCAGCTGTTTCTACATCGTACCCTCATTACTGCCTGTCTGACCTTGCAATTGCTTTCATTTGTGTTTATAGTATAAATTGCTGTAAAGTTTATGGAAAATTGTAACAAGGTCTCAGAACCTTCCACCAATCTGGGTTATATTGGTTCCGGTGCGGTGGTTAGTTGGTTCTCAAGTCAGTATCATATTTTTTTGGGTACACTAACTTCTAAGTACTGAAGTGGTGGGAAAAACTGGTACGAGTGGAAATTTTTGTTAAATTGATAGATTTATTATATTGAACCTCGAATAAATCAAGTTAACTACTAAACGGGTACAGTCACGTTTCACGTCTCTTGCAACATAAAGGACTTAAATAATTGCATTTAAAATTAACTAAATGTCATTCAAGTATTCATTCATCGTAAATGAAAGGAAAATTACCCCAAGAGGAGTCCATGTCTGCTGCCATGGCATTGTGGAGGTTACTTTTGCGGCGCGAAGGCCCTTCCGCTTTTGCTGACACGCTTCCATTCCTGTTGATAATTAATACACATTATTATATATATTAGAGTAAAAAGTAATATCGCAGAAAGGGTATATTTAATCACCGAAAACAGAAACTCCACCTTTTTTGAGTCTGTTGTAGTAGGTAAATACAGTTTTATGTGTTTTTTTTTATGCAAATTCAATTTGCTTTGTATAGTTACGCTTCAGAAGCACCCGGTTACATACGCATGTATATTTAAACTGTCACCACAAGTTTTGACGCCTGGTTACCAGTGAACGGCTTATATTACAATACGCTATTAAGAATAATGGAATCCTTTATATCACGTGTTGGAGTTTTGTCTGAAATGAATTGCTGTTTACTTGGTAAACGCGTCAGTTAACCGCCAACAACATGCAAGTAGTATTTTTATTTAACTATCAAGTGAACAATTGGAGTAATGAAGGACGAGTTAATGAATTACCCGCATGTCGAAGTGACTTCTGGATACTTTAAACTTACACAAAGAATTTTTTGGGCAATTAAACAGTTTTGAGATATCAAGGAGTCGATCAGTTAGTAAAATATTAAAGCTAATATAGATACATTACTTTTTACAGTGTACTTAATTGATTGTATCCACCCTCTCAAAAACATTAAATTAAAATACACCTGCGATCAAAAAAACTGATAATCCTGCTTTCTATTGGCCTTTGATTTCAAAATCTCAGTTCTTAAAAATGGAAGCCATCCGAAGAATCGGAACAAGGAATAATTAAAAGAATACAAATGCTAATTTTGTGGCGTATTCGTTTAAATTACTATAACATAATGTAATAATAACATTTCACAAAAAAATATTTAATTTACATTTCGACATAAACATTTTGTTGTTTATGTAAACGAACTTTATTGCATGCTCGTAACTTATTTACCTTGCAATTGTATTGCGGTTTGTCTGTACCCACGTGCTTTATTTTAATAAAAGAGGAGCTATTATGAATATCAATAAGTTACAGTGACACATATCACTTTCAAGATATGTCCGTTACGGGTCTATCCTAATACGTGTCTGTTTATATAAGCGTGTGTCACCTTGACAAATAATAAATTATAATAGAGCGATTACTCATTGCCACGCGGTACATTAACAATTGACTTTGGTAAATTAAACTATGTTTTAAGGCTGAGCTTGGTTTTTTTGTCACAGTACCACGTGCAGGAACTAAAAGTGTTGTTTATTCGAATCACATAATTTCGCGTGTATGTTATATCTATATGCCTAATTATACGGTACACGTGCTTTAGTTTGACACATTGTTTGAATGTTATCTACGTCATTTATAAACATCGTTTCATTACATTCGCGGCTTAACGCTTTTATAACTTACATTATTTATTACTACCGAATATTATTATCGTATATTTTTAGCAAATTCTAGGCCATCCATGTTGTAAAATCGAAAGTGAAATACTGTTAATTTAATCGATGTAATTTTGCTTCGAGCAATTTTGCACAGTATAACGAGTTTTGCTATAAAAAGAACGTTTAAAAGGCCGATAAGCTGAAGAAAAATAAAATCTCGATACTTTTAACTTCCGTGTGGTGCCTATATGTATGTAAATATTTTCCCACGGTCTGATGTTACATGTTACATGCGAAGAGCTCGCGCTTAGGTACTGCTTTTACAGTTTTCATGCCACGTACAGATTGGAAACACAGATTAGCAGTACTTTTGATAGGGCGTTCGTTATTCCTATACGTTAAAAATAATGTTCAGCTTAGTTCCTATCTCCAGAAATTCATTATTTAAAAACCCATTGTAGAACCATTAGATCGTTTTTTTGGATATATACTGGAAATAGAAGAATGAGGTTTCCTAGTTACGATTTTAAACATAGAAATCATAACATTATTTTGTCTCATATTCGCAACCTAAGAAGACTCTATTGTGTATTCAATTAAAACAATAATAATCCCAATACCTTTTTAGTTACAAAGTATTTGTATTCAACGTTGTGAATCCCAGTCAAAGTTTCGTCCAATAACATTTTATTTATGTGAAAATACCTTTCAGTTTCGTGCTGATTTACCCCTAGTGTCACTATTCACTCCATCTAACTATGAAAAATAACAGATTTTGTATAAAATTCGAACAATAAAAATAATGTTTGATGAAAGACGCTCCATCGTAAACAAGGCTTTACAAAGAACAGTCTACACTACTTGCTATTCATAACAGCGACTCAAAGGCGTTGCGTTGCGTTACAATTTTAACACATGCGCCGAAGGTAATATCTTTACATACGTGTAAATACTGGCCAGTAACACTTTTATTAATCATATTTTTTTAACGTAAATAAATGGATTGTTGATCAATACTTCAATAGCATGAAATCCCGTAAGAAATGTATTATTTTGGGTAGTTTTCGAAGCGGCTAATCATAATGTTGTTTCTAATGAAAACAATTCACTGGGTACTTAAATACACGCGATATTATTTTGAATAATTTTCAGGTTAATTTCAAGACTTTTTCGTTTTTTCTGGATAATGTTTTTAACTTTACATCCCCCTATCAAAAACCATAAATGGTTATTCGTTCTAATATTAATACATGGTGTACAATATTGTGTGTGACAATAAACGCACGGTAAGTACATGTTGCTGCCATGCTGAGACAAGCCACGTGGAAAACAGTAGAACAAAAATTATACAGTACTCACTACTCAACGTATTGTTTAATCAATCCATGGCACAAGGTGAGTTCATGGTAAAGGCTTTATCGACAGCAAATTACGTGCAGTGCAGTGGGTCAATGTTTAGTCAGTTAAATGTAACAGGCAATGGAAACTTTAATCTTTACGTGAGCAATGTTTACCTTTAATAGGCGTTGATTTGAAACGCGATATCCGAATGTAATTAGTCTTAACGATGATTGATAAGTACCGTAAATATGTTTATTGCGTACATTTTTAGAAAACCTTTGAGGAATAAATGTAAATAAAATGAGATTATGAAAAAAACATCCTAGTATTTGTATTTATAGGATTTTATATTTGTTTTTTTCCCTATTTATAACTGATGTTTACACTTATCAAAGTATTCATGTTAGAAGGTTGAGGCCAAATCTTCAGGAGTTTGTTTTGCCATATTTTTCAGCCATGACTGGCATTAATTACCTCCTTTTTCACCATGACCAGGGATTTTAGAATTATTATTATTAAATTTTCAAGTATTAAATTTTTCAATGTAATTTCGTTTCAGATGGTAATTACAAGATACAGTGTGACAGATTAACAAAGGGCTGATAGTAAATTATTCTTTAGACGTATATTGTGACTGAAATTAATAATAAAGCATACCGAAAACATAAACCATATTGTGTTTTAAAAAGATAATAGCAGTCTCATGATGCCCGTTCCCTCTAGGGAGTCATTCCGATGTCCTTATATGAATAAAACACGTTGGTAGTGCAGTCTGTATGTTACCATGACGTGTGACGCGGTGTCCGCCAACATGTCAAGCAATCTTTATACGATGGATTGTTGATAGTAAATGTGGGTCATATAACTAGAAATATGCGTCCACGACGACCTTAGCCATGGCTTCGATTTTAAATAGCACATGTTAAAGAAAAAACAATTATGTGTACGGAGCTTTGCTATACCGCCGCGCGTCGCTCGTACAGCCAGCTTGGTCAACATGTTGGTGAAGTTTTCAGCAAACCTTTGTTCAGGTGTTTGATGCGCGCTACGGCGCTACTGCGAACAGAACCTCTCGATGCTGCTACCTATTGACGACATCGTTCTCGATAGCTCGTATCGTGCGACCAAATGATAAGCCGCACACATTTGTCATTTAAATAAACATGGGGTGCGAAGTTAAAATTTGACATTTGTGGGTATTATTATTTTGTTTATCAATATTTCAGGTTTTCTACTTGCGATTACTAACAGGGTACGGAATTGGATGTAGTTGTTACTTTGTGTATTATATTATTTATAAATTAATTGCTGGATTTTTTTTTCAGGAATTGTTGGTAACATATTTAAATCTTTCGTTTTGACACTTAATTTATTTACGTAATTCAAAACCAGTTTATTTGTATTATTTATAAGTATATATTTTATTTATTTGTAACAATTTGTTTCTTTTCAATAAATGTCGCGTTATATTATGAAATTAATAAGGTTAAAATAATATTTTAAACTTACCAATGACGGTTGAGTGCGTCTGTTTCGAGAGATGAATCTGACGGTAGGTAGCTGTCGTAGTGACAACTTAAGCTGCTGTGAGACATTCTACATGGTACTCAGAGAGTCTTATTCACTATAACTAGATTAGCGGGCGAATTTGAGGACTGGTTTACGCGGTGGCATGCCGCTCGGCTCAGCACGCTCCACACCTATGCCGCGGCGAATGTGCATCTTATAAGAGAAGGTTCGGCTGCGCGCGAGTCGGCCGCCGCGCCTCACCCCGGGCACGTGACTGCCTCGGTACGTTCAGTTTCGCCGGCCGGCTGGCCGGTCATTGGCCGACGTGCAAAAATTTTCCTAAAGTACAACAGTAGGCCCACTGCCATAAAAATGCGTTGCGAACTATTGCACGGGGCGCAGACTCGGTGATGAGTGAGTAAATGAGCCCGAGGCGTCGCGGCCGTGTTTATACTACTCACTTCAAACAACGCTCGTATAACAGCGGCGCCCGCGCCGCCCGCACAGCCCGCTGCCTCCGATTCTTCCGCACGCATCGATACAATGTGTGCAATCGCGATTAAAAACAGCCAAGTGATTTGTTCCATGTGGTTTTATATGTCGTCTGTTAACGATAACTACATAGGTATGTGATGGATACTCAGAACTAACGTAGGCATATAATCTGCCCCGTTGCCTGTCTAATTATTACCTACGCCGGCGACGATGGCTATGCTGTTGCTGTTAATTCGAGTGTGAATTAAAATAATTCATTCTACGTATCACCTTTTATACACCTTTGTTATTTTAATTAAAGCAGTATCTTGTATTTGTATATCAGTATACGCAAAAGAACAATAGTTTGCATTGATCGATAGGTATTAATGAAGAGTGTCGCGGTTTTGAAAAAAATAACTATTGTTAGGTTTACTTGCGCTGATTTCGAACATGAATGTGTAACAAATTACAATAAAAAATCTGTAAATATAAGCCGTATCGAATATGTGAGTGAGACGAATTACAGCAGTACGACATAGGTAGAAACCTTTTGTTAGACGCGTCTTGTTGTTAATCGGAAAACTGTAAGCGTCTCATCTTATTATATTACATGTCTACAGTAACTCCAAACGTATAAGCGTTTTCGTTAATTGTTTAAATTATTCGGAATTGTCGAAACTTTTAATGATAACATTGTAGGTATATAACAGTTCCTATTTGAATGTGAGCACATATGGTTACTACTGTAATAAAAATAAGGAAATCGAAACTAATGACGCGAAGAGGAAACGGTGTGGTTATCCCGTTTGCTATAAATAGTGTAAGGAATGACAGGAAAGAGGGAATACTATACTACTAATACTCACACAAATTTAGATATAAGTTAAATTTAACCTATTATGATTTTATGTTTGCAACAAGTGTATTTAACTAAACCTTTTTTGCAAACTAACAAAAGTCTTAGACTTCTGAAGCTTAATTTTTTTTCACTTTTTTGTTTTTTTGAAGTCGGTTTTATTTCCAAAATAGTTTTTTATTTTTCCTTTTTCAGTTTTAATATCCCATACAAATATTTGCTATGCATTTGTTTTACATTGTTAACAATACATGTCATGGCTTATCCCTAATAAACGGAACTTAACATACCTAACTGTCGAGATCTGGGTGTATACATCTGCGTACCCGCTCAGGGCATACATGCGTAATGTTACGTCATGATTTTGTATAAACAATAAACCTAGCGATTGCAGCAATCACAACAGATTTGCCGTCTATTTTTGAAGAGTTCCATTGTATATCTTCGAAGATCAGTATCAGATCTTCACCAAATTTAAATGGGATCACTTAAGGAAACTTCAAACTAAACTTGACTGAACTTTCAAATAAAAAAATAAAAATTTTGAGAATCGGTCTACAAATGGGGGAGAAGTCGGTGAAAATACATTAAAAAAAATACATACCTACAGTCAAACATATAATCTCCTCCTTTTTTGAAGTCGGTTAAAAATAGTAATAGGTGAGAATTAAATATGTATTTGTATTAAATAATAAAGGTATTAAAGTGTGTAGAAAATTTCTATTGGGTAGTAAATGGCAATTTTATATTTTTACTGAAATAATATAGGTAGAGGTAGGCTGAATAAAAATCTAAAACTTCTAAAATATAACTATCGCTTTACAGACATTATAAAATAGATTGTACGCCAGGGGAACTTTATGAAAAATGTTTATTTTACTATTGAGGAATTACATTATTATGGCATTTAACGTAAGAATTTATAGTTTATACGAATAGTTAAGGGACAGGTGAGATTCTTTTAAAGAATTTTCAAGTAGTTTATATCATGATCTGTCGAATGACCGATTTGGTCGAGACGCCATTTTTTTAACTATTGTGTCTACTTCGTGGACAGATGATGGGGTCGTTTAACATATCTCTAAGGTAAAACCATCAAGTCTTTAATAAATCATGTGTAATTATTCATAATTAGTCTCAGATTTCAAGATAAATCGTAAAAACAACCTACTATGCAGGTGTAACCTACAAACTCATAACGTATAGCTACGATAAATCAATTATTTAAGTTGTGTGGTTGCGCCTTTCAGCAGTTTACACGTTTTGATATTCAAAACCAGGACCAAATTAGAAGCCATAAAATTCTTTTTAAAACCTGAGCTTTGATAAGATCTTGGTGAGTCATGCTCATGCGCCCCCTAAGCGTTGCTAGGCCCCCAAGGCCACAAGTCCGTGGGCGAGGGACACGTGATGCGTCCCTCACCTCACCCTGCCCCCTATGGTACATTGCTCTAGTCGCAACAAAAAAATCTGTCAAATTCCATGAATTTACTAGTTTCGCAACGGCCAATGATGTGTGACTAACGTAAAGCATTGTGTGCAACAGTCGTAATAATGTCCAGCACACAATAGCTATGCGTGCTATGATTAAATACAACCATCGATAACTCTTCTGCTCATAATTAAAAAAGAACCGTTTTAAAGAAAATCTGCATGAAAACGAGGTCATTAATTACTAAGTTCATTGCTATTTCCCCCAGAGGTGACGAAAATGCCGTACACTCGACTATGTAAACTCGTGGTGACATTGACACTGAATTTTATGATTTATTAAAAAGGTGATATTTGGAATAACATGCAAGATTAATTTAGCCTCGTTGTTATTGCGTTGGTATTCCTTTATGAAAAGGTGTTATGCTAATGTAACGTCGCCTGCAGTACTTAGTATGTATAAATCGGAAAACGAATGTGGTTGCCATTTGCCATTCTGCCGGTTGCACTGACAAGGTGAACAGGCGCTGAAGATCTTGTACACATTTATTACAGGACTTTTTCCGGCTCGTAATTTAATGGGGTATAACTTTCTTATAGTTCATTTCGAGAGGTAGATGTTTAATAATTAAGTACAGTACAGTAGTGTGTGTTTAGCACGACAGTTATGATTGAAAAACTTGCATGCCTTATAGCTGTAAATAGATCAACTTAATTTAATCTGGAACACAACCCATGCAAATGACTATAAGTGTATTTCTTAATCTAAAAATAAACTCGATAACGGGACTATGCAAAAACGTAATCGCAATTATATTTAATTGAGAGTCAAAGCACGTGATGGCTATAGGTACGCCTATCTATCATATTATTGCAATACAATATTGTTTGGACGCCAGTCATGTGATACCTACACATACGTCTTGGAAGCGACCAATTGACATGACCTCTATTATCCCCCCCAGTGTCTACTGGTATCAGACAACAAAGGGTTATGTTATGAGTCAGCAGGGTTCTCTTGTAACTGGGCACGGTCTATGCCTTTCACAAACACAGTCACGTGATGAGCTTAGGAAACTGTACTACTTATGCAGGTGTAAGTACTGGACTGGGCGGACTATGCTGTGTGAGCGAGCCAGTGAAAGGTACGCAGTTGATAAAAACACTTGGATCACTCGGGGCTAAGCTTCATGATCGAATGTCATCTCGTCCATGAGTCGTAAAATATCTTATTATACCAGACGTGCTCATGTTGAACAATTTACGATAATTTTATAGATTTCTACAGATCGTATCATTTAAAATATTAATGTTCCAAGGAAATAAATATATGTACCCGGTAAATACTACTGAGAAGCTTGATAATCTTTATTTCACTTGGAACCGCGATTAGATAACGTAAGCTTAGCACTAGTATGTCATTAATTATCATTTAATAGGTCAAGATTTCAAGAGTAAAAGACTTCAACGCTCGCGTTAGAAAAATGTAACAAATTGAAAATAAATTTTACGTGTTTTTCTTTTAAAAATATGTGCCTAATAGTATGGACTCGTAAAGAGTTTGCAATTAGATCATATTAACAGTAAACTATTTATCCGAACACTGTTTTTAAACAATAGATCACTGCGTTTCGTTGCAGCAAACAATATATAACAATATTTTTAACGCTCATTCAATCGGACAATTTACGCTCACCAGCAAAACTACATACGTTTCTCATTATAGTTAATGAAAAACAAAGTTACTGCTGCGGTTTCACGAAAAAGCCCCATAATTATCTCAAAAGCTAAACATTAAATCTTATTCACTCCATTAATTTTATTTTTTTACTCAGTTTATTCCAACATTCCATAATCTAGTTGTGAATATCTTTTGAACAAAATCCCTTGAAAAAGATAATGTAAATCATTTTGAACAGAAGCCGGTGAGGACAAAGGACATTTTTTATTTTATTTTGCATGTCTGTGCTCAACAATATTTTTCAGGTCTCCGATCGCGGACGGTGCATTCGTTAACAGCCAGCGCCACCTATGCACAGTTGTCATAAACTCGTTGGTTCCGAAACCGCACTGAGCTGTACTTATTCTACACCAATTACCGTGAATACTCAATACATAACTACAGGTGGCGCTACCATATCGTACTTCAGGATTTCAGGTTTTTTTAATTTTAATTGAAGAGATTTGATTTTACACCCCTGGTTTTGTTAGGTTTTTGTAAGTTAGAACTACCGAATTTTGGAAGTTTTAAATGACGAAAACTGAATAAGTAGACAAAAAAAGTATGCATAGAATCTAAAAATTTTCATTTAATGTTTTATTGCGGACGTACTGATAAATATCTGTTGATGGTTGTTTTATTTTATTTTTTAATCTCTTTATTGTTTTATTTGCAGTACTAACTGGGTTGTTGAGGTCAGATAGGCAGTCGCTCCATGCAAAATACTGATATTCAGCTACATCCGCTTAGACTAGAAGCCGACTCTAACATAGTTGGGAAAAGGCTAGACAGATGATGATATTGTTTTATTTACATTGATTTATATGCAGACAAAATCAATATATCCACAGATCAACAGGAAAACTCAGTGTAGATTGTGTGTTGGTATTGATTAGATACTCGTTTAATAATATTTCTCAATTTTACCGCATTCATTTCCTACTGCCGGCCACCGCTGCTTCGTCCACGTCAGTGTAAAGGTACACTGACGTGGACGAAGCAGCGGTGGCCCAGTGGTGGCGGCCCCGAACGACGAACAGTAAGTCGTGGGTTCGAACCCAGACAGGCGCATTACTTTGTGTAATTTATTTCATCACCACTGCTCTCAAAACGGTGAGGGAAAACATTGTGCGGAAACCGGCATGTCCTAGAACCATAAAATCGTAGACATGTGACTTCTACCAATCCGCACTGGGCCCGTGTGGTGGATTATAGCCCATTCCCTTTCATTGAGAAGAGGTCGTGTCCCAGCAGTGGGAACATTATAGGCTGATGATGATGATGGACGTAGTGTTAGAAAATGATCCGCTGCTGAAGTATGATTAAAGTTGCCTATTCAAACATGATTTATACAGGGTGTAAACCACCTCATCACGAAGCCGTCAACCAAATACTCTGTACATCAAACTAAGTAACTTTACGCAAAAATTATTACCGGGAAACGACTTTTTTATGGGGTGTAAAATCATGTTTTGTGGTAGAACTCAATGTAACGCACTCAAAACATTGTGCTGATGGATGGATTGAATAGTACGGGGGTCGTTGATGTGTTTAAAGTAAAAATCTTACATTAAAAACTTGTATTTTAAAAAAAAAAGTTGTCAACAACTTGGAACCCCCAATATCTCCGTAACTAGAAGGTTCCCAGGTATGGTGTAGAACAAAAAATATATCGCAATGACGAGGAGAACAAGTGCCTTTCGGCTTCGTTAAGAGATGTTTTACACCCTGTATAGTATTTTCTGCATTTTTTTATTTATTTATAATGATCCCACTGCCGCGGGATACAGGCCTGCTCGCTATCAGAGTGTGGGCTCAAACCAAACCGCTATCGAGCCCCATGCAGATTGGTAGTTGGCCACAAGTGTCTGAGAAAGTTTAGTTCTCGAACATGCAGTTTCCTTCATCCCGTTGTTTAAGCCCGTGACCTTACAGCTCTTAAGTCGGGCTGTTCCCACAGGGCTACCACTACTCACCTATTTGTTTCATAAATCCATACTAATATTATAAATGCGAAAGTAAGTCTGTTTGTCTGTCTGTCTTTTTGCTACCTTTTCACGACTAAACGGCTGATCGGATCGTAATGAAATTAAGCAAGGAGATATATTTCAACCTGGGGAAGTACGTAGGCTATATATTATCACGCTAATAACTTACGGGGGTGAGCAATATTGCATTGTGTCTATATTTTTCAACTGTTTGACGACTGACAACTGTCATAACATGCATTAGGGTGCTATTCAGGTGAATGCTATTCAGGTGTATAACAAGTTACCTAACTCGTTTAAGGAACTTCCTGTCCCCATGTTCAAGAAAAAGCTGACAAATTGGTTATTAGATAATTGTTTTTATGACATTGGCGATTATATGGAATATTGTAACAATCCAAGATGACATGTACTTAATTTGGACATTCGTTTTTAATCTATAATTATAATAATATTATTAATTCACACTGGACTTATTGTATCACAAATCTTGACATCTATTGTACTTAATTATAAGAATGACATTTAATTATGTAATATTTGTACACCACATAATGTGGTAGAGTGTATAGAACTTAAAAAAATATATATAAACATCATACTATGTAAAACTACATTCTTCCAAATAAATAAATTCTAATTCTAATTCTAATTAGTATAGAACAGCTACATTGACACGTACTATCTATACTAATAATATGTTCCTTTTGAAAGCTTCCGCTGCGTGATTTTTTTAAATTTATTTTTTTCGGATTGGAAATCATCAAATGACTCCTCCCGCTCTGGGCGGAGCAGGAGGGAGTGTCAGACTTTTACTGACTAAAACCCATCCATGTACCTTCATCACCCTTTGTGTTCCGGGGCCACGGTATCTCTTTCGAATAGTCCCGCAGCCCCGTCCGCTGCGTGCGCTGCGTAAACGCTTAAAGTTACGCGACAATCATGTATGAGTTATGACAGAAAAGTTCCTATTAAAAAGTTCTAAAAAAAAGTCCGCGCTAACATAATGTCTATCTTTTAAGGGTGACTCACACTCTATCTAACCCTCTCTCTCTCTTAAATGACGCAGACGTAGTTGCGCGGGTTAGCTAGTTCCTTATAATTAAATTACGTTATTTTGTGCAGATGCTACATTACATTGAATAATTGAATAATTTTGACCATTAAACTTCGTACGTATAAGTCGACAAAGTTAGTCCTTGCATACATGGTTAAACGATAGGTTTCTAGTAATTCCTAGTTCAAATTTTCATTTATTTTTCATTTAGGGTAACCCCCCCCCCACCCCCTAATAAAATTCCTGGCTAAGGCCCTATCCCACCACGTATCCCTACAATGGACAACAGGCCAATGAATATTTTGTGGTATCAGAAATTCAAAAGCTACTACAATAAATATTAATTGTCAACGAAGTTGGCAGAATATTTTTTGGGTAGTACTCTCTCTGGCAGATCAAAGGCCCCGCGCTAGAATTTGCGCCCCCTAGAATTTTCTACGGGCCCCGCGCTTGCTTAATACGGCACTGGTGTGGACGATTAACAAAAAAATATAATAGTCGATGTTTCCACTAAGTGAATGGTTGAAGACACAAAAATTCAAACATTTCATTAACGCGAACATTACACACAGCGCCATCTAGTGCCACACGAACGACTTGTGTCGTGGACGCCAGATAGTTGATATACTACATAGATAATTTTTGTTTGTAAATACATACTTATTATACATATAAACATCCATGACCTGGAAACAAATGTCTATGCTCATTATACAAACATTTTCTCCTACCGGTATTCGAACCCGGGACCCTAAGAACGTAAGGCAGCCTCACTACCGCTGCGCCATTCGGGTCGTCATAATGTATACTCATAAATAATGTATAGTCTAATCATACAAGGTGGAAGGGACACAGTACACCATTCCGAACCCCCTACAGATAAATTGTTCATCGGCGATTTCAAAGAAAAATCTGCTGCTCCATACATTTTGACTAAATAAATGCTTTTTTCTACAAAAGTGCAATACCCACAGTATTGCACTTTTGTAGAAAACAGCATTTTTTTTAAAATCCCGGTGAACAATTTATATGTAAGCAGGTTCGGTATGATATACTGAACATGTGGTGACCGTTTCCGCGTCGATGTCGGTATAATCTAAGTAGGTAAACGGAAAAGCTTTTACGACAGACCATTTCTTGTCCGCCATTATCATCCATTCGTCATTCAAAGCGTGTATTTATGGTCGAAATTTTAAATTAGTAGACTAAACTAGATACATACCTGTCTGATGGTAAGTTTTCTCGATCCTTGCTCGATTCGTCGGCCATAATGGACACTTTTCTCTTTCCTTCAAGTGAGGGCACTGAGACACGTTGTTTGATCGCAGAAGGAGGGTTGGGAGGGTTAGGCTGCGACTGCGCAGGCCGCGGGTCTCCACCGACAGCGCTCGGTGGTTGATTTTGTAAATCACTCAAGTCAAAAGGATATTCCTTTATAGCAGTCATTCGGATGCTCGTCTTACGAACCTGGAAAACAATAATTAACAGTTTAGAAAAATTGAGGCTGTGTATGAGATGTTTTCTTAAATTAGGATGCAGGCTAGTACCGATTCCTGGGTCCTATTTTGTTTTTGCTTGCATGCACGCCTCTAACTAGCCAGTTACAAACAGCTGGTATCTATCGAAATTTGATGGAAAGCACGCGGACAAACGAAAATAAGGAAAACTACAAAAAGAGCAAATCTGACAAACAACCATACGTGTATAATATAATATATGTGAATAATAAAAAAGTAGCCCTGGTGCAATATATAAGGGCACCAAAATTTAAACTAATTTGGGTTATAACAGTTTTATTTTTACAATACATATAGGCATAGGCATGGAAGATCCGTCAAGGATAAGCCAACTGCACCAATTATTATGCAAAATGTTACAATAATAATCTCAGTTTTGGATTTAACATGAGCAATTGTGCATAACTCTTTACATATAAGCATACATTGTTTACAAAAGAAAAACTGCAAAGTTAAGTTTAAGTTCACTGCTTTTTGAAAGATTGTTTATACAGAAGTTTACTAGAGCGCTTCGAAAGTTTTCAGGATCCAAAAATTTCGATCTATGTATGGATAGCACAAAACCTGTAAATACAGGTATTCAAATTAAGACACGAATCCCATCTACACCAAAATAAAAGCAGCTTAATCGAATATTTAATTCAACAAAACCAAAATATTTTATTTCATGCAGGCCTGCATGGGCACTTATAAACCATCGAGAAAAGGTGCACGTTTTGGGTTGGTTTCCTATGGAGAAGAACCGGTAAGAAACTCTATGGTCATTCTTTTTTAAACAATACATAAATAATACTTTTCACACACCCAATGACTCGCTTAGTCCGATACATGTTGTTTAATACGATGTCTATGTTCCGATAGGATAACTTAAGAAAGCGCGCGATTATCGGATAAAAAGCTGCGCCCGCGTCGGTCAATGTCTGACACCGGACTGAACAATCGCGCGACTGAATGTTTCAGCTTCAGGGTGTCAGCAAAGAAGCCTCCGGCGACTTAGCAGGCAAGTTCTAAGTGACGATGGCTCAATACTGAGGACATGGTAAACTCAACGATGCTAATCACTTGTTTCATCACGAATGTCTTACATTATCACAAATAGAGGATATTAGTGGTGTTTATTGTTTACATTGTGCTTGCTTCTTGTGCTGATGTGCTCTCCAATTAGGTCCTATTCTTCGGCGCCAGTGCACTGTGGTGCTCACTGCACTTGTGTGCGCAAAATGGTGTACAATAAAATGTGTTTGTACTGTAAACGGTCAGTCGGATTGAGGATGGCAATAGGCTGACACTTATATAGCTACGTTTAAATACGATCAATGAAAGACGTTACTGCTTTTATACCTTATATATAATTATTGTAACCAAGAGTATTTTTAACGCCAGGTGTTAATTGTGCCTTTGTACTTTACATAACCACGGGGTCTATTTGTAGAATATTGAACAACATATAAAATATGTAAATAATACATTTGAGATATTTGGTGTTAGCTATAATCATGACAATCTACAGATTTCCCCAAAATTATGCTGGACGTCTATTACTGGGTTGAACTTGAACGTTCACAACCATTTTTTGGTTGAAGTTCCTTATTTCATCCGTCCTCATTACGAAAATAGGTACCATTTTTAGACAAAAAAAAACATATGTAGGTTTATTAAAAGGAAATAAAATCAGTTTATTTTGGTTCCAATGGCAGCCATAAAGCCTTGACCCATGAAACTTGGATTTTCAAGGTTGAAAAGTTTAGTCTTCACTATTTACAAAGATGAGAACCTTAGCACATAGGTGTACAGATGTTTCTACATAATCTAATGTATTTAGGACTTTCTAATTCTTGCGACAGGTGAGGTAATTAAAAAGTTAATTATTTAGAGCTGCAAATAAGCTTTGCATTTCCGTTAGTAAGCGTTTCAAGTACTCAATGGTTTAAACAAATAGGTATGGGTAAATCTGGACGCGGATACTGGCATCACGATAAAATCTCGATCTGCTTTAGAACAATGATAAAAAGAACAAATAACAACACAACCTTCAGGAATGACACCTTACAAGATTGTTTCAATCATGTGAGCTGTGAATGAATTGAAAAATCATATCAGTATTTAACAAGTGGCACATTTTGTTTAAATCAGATCTAGGCACTTGTTAGATTATATAGATAATCTGTGAGATAAATCTTTTCATCTAAGTACAATAAATCATTGTAAATCATCACGAGTACTAGTTGCCAAGGAAATACCCATGAAAATATCAGCTATGGCATTCCACAATTAGTAGTGTAAATCTTTAAGACATTTAATCAAAACATCTGTATTTACCTAACAGACATTTGTGTTTACCTCAAGTCACAAGGATGATAACATACGCTAATAAAATATTATTGTACTTTTTATAACTCTACGGATTAGCAAATCCATACACATTCTTTATGTAATGAAATCACGCGAATGATTACCACAGTCGTGTATAGCTGGCTAGATTGAGTTAACATCGCCTTGATAGTTCAAACGCGACCCATTGAATTATTTAGGTGAGTGTGTTTTAAGCTAATTGTCGTCGGGTGGTAGCCGGCAGCGGTCGCGGTGTCAGCAGCGGCGTTTATTTGCTTAAGTGGTCTCATCACAGTCACATGATCACTCACGAGAAGGCGACCACGAGTTTCCAATCATGTTCATACGAACGTATGCCACGACACGCGCTCTCCAACGCTTATCGCTTCCAAACAATTAAACGGATTGCTCACCCAATCATCGACGTGACGTATGTGTTATGAGATCTTAATTAAAAGGTAAAGGACAATGGCCTTAGTGGACCAGCCATGAGACATCGTGAGCGGCCCTTGGCTCTGGACGCTGTAGGTCAGCGAGGTCAAGTATTCAGGCTTATTTTTTATGAATATCGTTTATGAGTTTCCTGTGTTGAATACAAATCGTAAGAATTTACTTCGTATATTTTCCTTAGTCATTGACAGACGTTGGTGAGTTGGTTATCTCAATGAATCTACTAGTGTCCAGGTTTTTGTTAACATACAATAGCAGTTCCACTTTTCATACCTACAGCAATTCAGTTCAGGAAACGACGGAGCGCCACGGTTTGAAGATTACAATAGGTACATGTGTCAGGTCTAGGATCTCATGACGTGATCTTATGATTGGAAAATTTCCTGTCCTTTTATTCATATCAATGTAGGTCATCTGGACTCGACAGCTTGTTATACATAGATAAAAATACATTTGTTTTGAGAAGAGCGTTAAAATATGTGTTAAAATGATAAAATGCATATTGAGACGTGTTGCTGCATTCAGCCCCTAAATAACGCAACAACATAAGTAATGAGTTTTCGAACATCGTCAGTTTGAATAGAAACAAAAGGCGCTTTTTTCGCTAACAGCCCATTAAAAGAGCAGTAAATACTTATATTGTGGTCATTCTTTTAAATAAGACAAGAGTTATTGCCAATATACGAGACGTATGTGGTATAAAGTGTTTGAGTCGTTTGAATAAAGTATTTGTGCAAAAACAATATATGTAACTTTAGATGAACTGAGTTGGGAAAAGGCTAGGCAGGTGATGATAAGATGAACTATGCTGTAAAACGACATAAAACAATCCGCATTATATACATAATAGGTGTAAACCACCTCATCACGAAGCCGTCAACCAAGCATTCTGTGCATCAAACTAAGTAACTTTACGCAAAAATTATTGCTGGAAAACGACTTATTTTTATGGGGTGTAAAATCATGTTTTGTGGTAGAACTTAATGTAACGCACTCAAAACATTGTGCTGATGGATGGATTGAATAGTACGGGGGTCGTGGATGTGTTTAAAGTAAAAATCTTACATTAAAAACTTGTATTTTAAAAAAAAGTTGTCAAAAAGTTGGAACTTTGACCCCAATATCTCCGTAACTACAAGGTTCCCAGGTATAGTGTAGGACAAAAAAAATGATCGCAATGACAAGGAGAACAAGTGCCTTTCGGCTTCGATAAAAGGTTTTTTACACCCTTTATTTATGTAGGTACGTTTGAGTATTGTGTCAAAATAGTTTTAAGACTGATACTTGTGGCTTTCATGATTTATTTTACACAAATACATCGGTCACTACTTACAAGGATAAATAAAGAACAAAGGCGAGGTTAACCCAAAAAAGTTAAATAAATTCTACGATTTACAGATTTGTGTATGATTTTTGTTTTCGAAAGCCTATTACCTGGTGTCTTTTTGGCCAGTATATGACAGCAACATACACCTATCATAAGGGTTGACAGCAGATTAAACCAAAGCAGAAAATCTGTTTACAAAAAGCCAGGTCAGTAACACACAAATGATAGTACAATTTGTGAGATGATAATTAGCCAGCATACTATTTCTATGATGGGTAGTACCTGTTCATAATGATTGGCAATGCAAGTAACCGTTTGTGTAGATAATGTCAATGTGAACATTATGGTACTAATCTCTTTCATGTGACAGAAGGCCAATGATAAAGGTCTGAGTTTCAGTTTGTTTACCAAGTCATCAAGATGGTTAGCACTGCCTTGACTTGAGGGCAGTGGGTAACTCCACCATCACGACTTGTACACATCCCATCACAATGACAAAATCAAATATATTGAACAAATAAGCATTAGAAATGTACCGTTGCAACTAAGTGTGCATTAAAACTGATTGTCTTTAACTGAAACGGCAATGCTTACCTGCTAATCTGTTGAGCTCATAAATTACATTGTATTTGTATAATATGTTAGTTTTATTAGTATTACTGTAATATAATAACACTTAATCAATTAATTACTTGCGATAGCTGACGTGCTTCTGGCCATATGTGGGATTAATGAGTCAATAAATAGTATTTGGTACCCAAATACTATTTATTGACTCATTAATAAAAAAAACAATAAAATTGCTGATTAATCGTATACGATTAATCAGCAATTTTATTGTTTTTTTTTTATTGTATTGTAGGCGTACGTACTTAGTCGATTGCAGTTGTAAAACTATTTTACCATTTCTAAGTATTGTAAAATAGGCTGATTATTTTAAACCCTGATAAAGTTATAACTTTTTAACTCTTGTGAATAGCCCGATTAAAACTCCAATCAGTACCTAATCTGCTGTCAAAATTCAAAACTTGTGATAAGTTGACCGACAACAATAGCCAATCATAATAGTTGTCATGAAATTCGAGATCAGATTTAATTAAATGAGCTTTCAGAAATCTCGGGTATTAATTATCTTTGAACGTGCTCTATATAAACTATTTATATGACCATTGTTGTCCGTTGTGGTTATTTAAATAAATAAATAGATAGATATAAATACGAAAATACTTAACAATTGCGATATTTTGAACCTGAAACGCGTTTAGGTATTGCTTCAGGGGAATCGGTATGAAGCAATACCTAAACACGTACATATAACATATTTGTTATTTTTCCTTGATTAATAAAATCTTCTCAAATATTAACCAGCGTATTACTTTGGGGACAACGGTAAAACAACAAAAAAAGAAAATACTCTTCTACGTAGGAGTACAATATTTAGTAATTATTGTGAAGTTGTAACTTTATCAAAAAGATTGTTATATTTTTATAAGACGAAATGTGAAATTGGTAGACAATAATTGGAATGTTATTTGGTAAAAAATCATAACAAGCACGTATCTTATGTATATATATATATATATATATATATATATATATATATATATATATATATATATATATATATATATATATATATTAGAACAATGTTTAATCATTTAAGGTTCCATCCAAATACATAGTTTATAAAAAACATAGTTTCAAGACTCCATTAATTATCTATACAATTAAATAGTAGCATTTATAAGCGCGCTATTTAACGAATAAATTGCTGTAATTGCTGTTTCAGTCTTTAAATATAAGATGGCGAGACGAGTTGACTTCAGTAGTTCAGTACGCGACTCTCGCCTAAGACATGAGGACCATTTGCACATTGATTTCTATATTTAGTTATAGTTTAAATACCAGCACAAGCAACTACATATTATTGTTGTTTTTTATTAGAAGCCAATATAAAGATAGAAAGCGTGTTGATAACGCTCAGAGAGGACTAAAGAATGAACCTTTTGTAGTGCTTAGTACATAGTTTTATTAGAAGTCGCAACGGGATCGCACTCGAGGGAGTCTGGCCTGTATCGGGTTTCAAGTAAAATGTGATAAAAGCCTTTATTCGAGACGTGAAGTGCAATATAACATACGTGCCTACTCGATGAAGCCTGAAGGTTTCTTACCGAACAATGGGACCTTATGAAGTTGGAAAATACATCATGTCATCGTTAATTTCAAAGACGTTCATCATCGATTTTTAATTATTTATTGCACACGATAAGTAAAGTAAGGATCTATACTTCCTTCCAGATTTTGTGTGATATCTGTACAATCTTAATATGTGATCATAACTCTCCTCTTGGCTTTGCCGTAGTCGGGTAAAAATTACGCGACGCTATGTTCGTACATGCTAATCTCCGAAACCACCCAAGATATTTCAATGAAATTTTGTGAATATGAATATTTGGTTCTAGTTTAACCTAATGGAGAGCTTGGACCCAGGAGCGGATGCTAGTACCCACGTATTTTAAATTAAGAAGGTTTTCGGTTCAGTCTGTCTGATCACGTGATTTTTCTGAACTACTCAACGAATTTTGATACGATTTACGCCACCACTTAGAGAATTGATTCCAGAAAGTTTATGTGAACGCAGGTATACATAAAATATGAGTGCAGCAGAATAAATAAATCTTTATGTATGCCAAGTCATAAAGCCGTAGGTACGAAGCAAGGGTGGGTCGCGATAGTAAATAATAATTACTTACAGGTTTAAGAACTAAGGATCTTCGAAGGACTTCCTTTTGTTTTTGAATTGACTTGAGTTTTTAATTTATGTTGCAATTAGATTCAATCACACTGTCGCATAACTGTTCAACCGGACGGTTGAGGTATGACACTGATTACCTACATCTGTAATGTTTACTGAATAAGTTATTTTCCATTGTTTTTATTTTTATTCGTGCTCTACAATAGTCCTCATGCCGTTTCCTTATGGCGCGTTTATGTTAAAAAAAGATACCAAAACAATGGTCTATGGTTATTGTTTACATCGCGCACATCAATTGGTACGTTCGTATATCAATTAAACTACACATCACAATTTAAGCTACACGATTCCAGATTGGAAGTCCCGTTTAGTATGAACCGGACGCAGAACTATGATTAGTTGTAAATATCACAAATATGAACACAATGGAAAAAAATACAGACCATTCTGCTTCTTAATGAGTTTCACTGTCACTAGGACGAACTACATTCAGTTCGAGATATTCATAGCGTCTGATAAACAACAATTAATTGAGCGTGGCTATTGCCATGAGGCCGGTGGCGCGTCCTGTCGATTAGGTATGTGATGACACTACTAGCGGGCTCTGACGACCAACCCACTTGGTCGTTGCACTGGCTCGCTTCGTCCTATCCATGCCAATTGGATAATAACAGGGCAACAGCGTTAGCAATCTCAACAATACAATTTCACAAACATGTGTCAATTTATTTACGATACAGATTTTATTTATTTATATTCGTTTGTGTGCAAAACTAACATTATCGTTTAATTATCATTGGTAATGAGGTCGAGGTGACTCCTGCGACGTCCTTCCTCTGGGTTGAGTTGTTGGAACAACTAACGGATGTTTCTTGTGTTAGAAACAATACCGATCTTACGAGATAAAATCATTTGTACCTGGTTTACCGACATTAATAGAACAGAGGATGGGGGCCTGGGGAACAGAGAGGGGGCCTAGTTTTGAACCGTCGGATTAATCAGTGGTATGAAATTGATGTTTTATTGTTGATATATTACATCCGAATACACACTAGATTACATCCGAATACATACAGCAAAGAGTAAGAAAAAGTGTCCTGAAAACTGAGAACATATTGAACTTATGGAACACTGTCCCAAAAGCGAACGAATTGTTACTCAACAGCGTCTGAACTCTTAATTGAATCAACCCACGATTTTCTAACGATGATTGGTGATATGACTAGACATAAATGTTTAGACGCCATAGACAGTAATGAGAAACTGACGACAACTTTGTACTTTTCCTTTGTAATTAATATTCCTATTCCGTTTAGAGATACGTAACTTGGTTTGCGTGACGGCCGCTCTCCCAAGGTAGAATCATTTAGAAATATGAGTTATAGAATAACTTCTGATTCTTGTGG
This sequence comes from Xestia rhomboidea, assembly GCA_963853795.1. NCBI lineage: Eukaryota > Metazoa > Arthropoda > Insecta > Lepidoptera > Noctuidae > Xestia > Xestia rhomboidea. Next base: position 9,707,024 of record OY970764.1, on the reverse strand, counting down.
TTTACTTGGATAGGTAGGACTTATTGGTATTTTTAACATCATTGTCATGGCCAATGTTTTTTTAAGAAAAACATTATCCGATTGAGCAGACATTTGTAACTATCAATATCAAACATAAGTCTTGATATCACTCCCAAAGTTTTCAACATTATAAGTGAGTAACGAGCTGGTTATAATTAAACTTCAAAAATTTAAACCCTTGCCAAAGCATTTTATAGTAAATGGTGAAAAAGCCGTCTAATAAATTCAGTATTCGGAATCGCAATCCGGTTGAGCTTAGAGCTTACGTATGGCCAGACGACGCACGGACTTAATCCTTTCAAACCTATTGATTACGGTGGCCAGGGACACTGGCTGCTGACGTATGGAAAGCGTCACTGCTTTCTCGACGTAGACGAAAGATTTATATGCAAACGAATCGTTCTACCAATAGATATTAGTAACGACTGGTTTATGGTTATATTATGGGTTCTCCATTTTATTTAATGACTTCATGTGTCAATTTTGATAAGAACATACACTGATTTTATTGATGATGCAACAGCGTGCGTGTATGAACGTGGATGAGGCCAAAGGAGTATGTAAGGATCTTGGCAAGTTGCGTTCCGTAGTTTCTATCTCCATGGGAAAAAAGCGTGATAAATGGTTGCAAGTATACCTAATAAATGTTAGTGACAATTTTGTACCATAAAATTGAGCTATATAACTATAAAGCTTGCTAAGAAATCACGTGTTTGCACGTATTTTTCCGACTAACTCATCAAAGGCTAATTTTATTAATTATTATAACTTATGCCGCGTGACTGAATTCATCGAGTAGGTGCATCCGCCTACATGTTGCAATAGTGTCACTTAAGGTGGACGCACACTCATCCGCGCCGAACACGCCGTACGAATCGAATTTTAGAATGACTTGCATGAAATCCTCTGAAATGAAAATTTAGGAAAAAAATCTTTCACCGCGGTCGATTCGATCGGCGCGTTCGGCGCGGATAAGTGTGCGTCGACCTTTATGGTTTCGTTATTACATAGGACTCTAAGGACACTTTCAATATGAGTGTTGTGGTAAGAAAAGTAATTTGGACCTTCCTGTATCAGGAAAAAGGGATACTGACGAGTTACTGATATTGCCCAAACAAAAAAACTTAGATAATTAATTATACCCAATATAGACAATGACTTGACGATGGATCAATAGCTTCCAGACCAACAACTTATTTGCTAACATAATTCTGGTTACTGGTTGCATAATTATAGCTTTAAGGTAATTGTGCTAATGAACGATTTGTATAGTAAATGTAAGCCACGTGCAAGCTTAACAAAGATCAAATAAGCTTGTCAACACTTCAACAGCTGATTTCGATGTTGACAATCGATGCTATCGAACAATTTTGTTTGATCGGTGGCGCCTTTATCAAATCGATCAGTGTTGCCGCTCAATAATGTGTCAAATGTGCACTCGAAGTTGTTTAATCGAGAAATCAATCTACTTCTGTCTAATCTTTTCGAGTCAATGGTAAATGTACAATTGAACATACATCATCATCATTCATCATTCTCTTGCCCTTATCCCAATAGGCGAGACGACAAAAAAAATCGAATTAGTCCGTCAGTTAGATTATCAAAACATATTTGACCCGTGTTTTTTCTTTTGTTACGTAAACCAAAATTGACGAAGATATGACGCTTTTAAAATTCTCAGTACGTCACGCCTAGGTATAATTTTTAGCTTATAGTTCTGACGTCACGAGCCCCCACTCCCGAGTTTTGATGCGTTTTATCTTTTGTCAATATTCTTTGATTTACAAAAACAAAAATACATGTCCATTAATTTCCAATACTCTAACTGACGGACTAAATAGATTTGCAATTTTTTGATACTGTCGTCATGCCTATTCTAATGTTAATTATGTAAATTAAAATTTTCATAAAAAAACATGTTTTGTTTTTTATGTTGTTTTTAACCTGTATGTAGTATTAGGGAGTCACGACCACGTGTTGTGGAATGATATCCCATTCTTCTTGAATTGCATTTTACAGCTGACCAAGACAAGAGAATTTTCTGGGGCAGAATATCTTGCGTGAATTCGTCTTTTTTATTCATCCCATGAGTGTTCTATGCGATTCATGTCAGAGCTTCTTGCTGTCCATTCCATAACAGTGATACCGAATTCAGTAAGGTAATTAAATACAACGGCCGCGGTGTGAGCTCCAGCATCATCGGGCATGATACGAAGTGATCGCCAATAAAATGTATAGAATAGAATGAAAAAATAAAACTGTTTACTCGAGTATCCATGACTCAAAAGCTGTTAGTAAAACTTACGACTATATACTGTGTGTGACTTTGTATGAATGGTGTATATATTATAGAACATCACATGAGCCCCAAGACATTGTTTAATGTGACAATAACTGGTCAGTGCAGGCAGACGTGGTCAGGATACGAAGACAACCTTTGTTTCACCGTCGTCGGTGCTAATGCCTCTCCAAACTTGCAACAGCATGGTACATGTGCATAGCGTTCTCCTTCTGTCCTGTATGTTACCATACACATACAGCATAATTTTACACTGCTCAGAAAAGAGAATCTTGCTCTACTGTATGTATGACCAAATAAGGTGCTCACGTATTTCTGTTTCTTGCGTGATTAAATCACTCTATGAATAGATGACCGGCCTAAATGCAATATTGCGGCCACAACACGCTAACTAAGCCCATCCAGCGCTTGGGAGGCTTCTGCAGGCAATTTATTCATATACTAGCTGACCCGCGCAACTTCGTCTGCGTTATATAAGAGAGACAGAGAGATGGTTAGAGAGAGTGTGAGACACCCTTAAAAGATAGACATAATAATGCTATCGCGGATTTTTATAGAACTTTTCCGTCATACACGATTGTTGCTCTCCATCTACGTCGAAAGTTCTCATCAAGGTGCATAAAATGAGCCCAAACACGATATAGATGCTGTAAACTCTTGATGACCTCTTGCAACTGCCTTCCGTCTCCATCGTCGACCTTCGATGAAAGTCATACTCTAGCTAAGTTTAAAGTTTTCATCAAGGTCCATGAAATGAGCCCAAACACGATTTAGCTGCTGGAAACTGTTGCGAACCTCTTGCAACTGACTTTTGTCTCCACCGTCAGACCTTCGATGACAGTCCAGGCAGGTCTTAAATTCTCACCAAGATGCATGGAATGAGGCCAATAACAATATAGCTGTAAATATAATCTACGTAAACTGCGTATGCACAGCACAGTTCTTGCACGTCAAGAACACGTGAATTTATCAGGCTTCCGTTCGCTATACTACTTTTTGGAGAAATCATCATCATACTCCTGCTCCTTATATCAGATAATATATACCCTAAATATTTAAGAAGCCTATGCAGTAGTTTTGACGTGATGCGCACACAAACATTTCGTAGCAACTACTTTTACCGAAGAAAGTTGATTTTCTTGAGTTCCACTATTTTGTGCGTATTCACCTCAAAAATCAAATTTCAAGAAAACTGAGAAATTATATTTACCTGTATTAGATATGAAGTATATATAGCAACTTTAAAAGGTTACACTTCATTGGTTTTGATTGTATAGGTGTTTGAAGTTTATTAATTTTAAACACAAAACCCTCTTTTTTGCGTCTCTGGATGAGATTTCAAAAAAATGCTAAAACAGGTATTTCTTTATTTTTATTAATAAGTATTTACTCTGAGTTTCATGATTCTAGAACAATCAAATTTTTTTTTTCATACAAACTTTACCCCCCTTTTCACCCCCTTTTTCAAAAAAAAAACAAAATTTCTATAGCCTATATGTTATTCTGAATTTATTTAAATAGATTTGTGTAGATTTCAAGAATATCGGTTCAGTAGTTTTTACGTGATGCGCGGTCAAACAAACAAACAAACAAAAATTTTTAAAATGGATTTAATATGTTCTGTTACTTATTTTAAGTCACCCTGGCTGGTTTTTTTTTTAATCTTCAATGTACAGATTTTTTGGTCTCAACGATTTTATTATATGTATAGATTTCAGAAAAAAAAATTATCAGTCGTCACAAAGCACAGTAAACAAATAACAAACAAACAAATTTACAGATAAGCGTTAATTTTTAGTTTTTGCACAATAAAATGTACTACAATAAACTCCAAATAGGTGTTATGTCATATGTAACAAAACAATATTTCAGTTCATACCAATTTAAAATCTAATTTTGAATTTGGAATATATTCCTATATCATTTTAAAGCGCAAACTGCCAGCTATAAAAAAGCTATAAAATACTGCCATTCTTTTATGGAATTAATTCTCTTTTCTGTTTACAAAACAAAAAATCGGATCGGTTCTAATTTTTTTTATTGAGAAGTGTAAAGTTTATATTAATTGAATTTAGCACCCAGAACGTCTGACAATCAGTCTTGCCAAGGAGTATATTATTATTGACAGGGTTGTAGAGGTCAGAGTCGTTCCATGTAAAATACTGGTATTCAGCTGTTTTCGGTTAGATTGAGAGCCGAACCCAACATAGCTGGAAAAAGGCTAGGCAGATGATGATGATGAGTTAGGCCCAGCACCTACTAAACATTTGGCCACGCCAATAACGGCATCATTGGCGTTTTTAGAGCCTCAGAAGAAAAGGATTATTATGGGGCGTGGTTTGATTATTGAGCATCGAATACGATGATATTACTGAGTATCGGTGGGGTCTACCATGGGCTAGTTTCCACCATCAATAAATTGCAAATCTATTTAGTCCGTCAGTTAGAGTAGGTATTGGAAAATAATGGACACGTATTTTTTGTTTTTGTAAATCAATGAATATTGACAAAGATAAAACGCATCAAAACTCGGGAGTGGAGGGCTCGTGACGTCACAACCCACAAAAAATTATAGCACGGCGTGACGTATTGAGAATTTTAAAAGCGTCGTATCTTCGTCAATTTTGGTCTACGTAACAAAAGAAAAAATACATGTCAATTTTTTTTTGATAATCTAACTGACGGACTAATTAGATTTTTTCAGGACACAAGCCTATCCCTTTTCGCTCGATTGAGATCGATTGTGTTATTGTGTAAAGTTCGTGAAATATATTTAATATCTAACTAAAATAATAAATTATTCTCGAATAATAAAGCTTAGCTTACAAACCCTTATAACAATCAAAATAAATACTAAGTATTTATTATATTGTCCAGTATAGATAATCCACGACTGTAGATTATTCTAATTCACCGACAATCGCTTATGCAGATAAGTAAGTCTATTGTTATGACCATTAATAGTACCTAGTTACGTATGTAAAAAACTTAATTAAATCTGTTAATTATAATTTGATACAGATACAGAACCTATTAACATACCAACTATAAGGTTATTTAGGTTTCAAAATCCGAAGGGGAACCAACGGGGCCCTATTACTTAGCCTCTGCTGTCCGTCCGTCTATCTGTCAGCGGGCTGTATCTCATGATACGTAATAAGTAGACCGTTGAAATTTTCAGACTGTGTATTTCTGTTGCCGCTATACCAACAAATAATAAACTGAAAATTCAAGGGGCTCTCATACTACAATGATACCGGACCGACCCTCCATGCGCGAGTTCAACTCACACTTGGCCGGTTTTCATTTTTGCTAAAAGTATTGTTTAGTGTTTCCTCCGTTTTACAGTTAAATAAAAAGTATTTTTTTGCTTTTAACTGAAAATTGAGGTTATACGATATTATTTACTTTATCTTGCTGTTTGTACAACATACTGTTGACTTCACTTAGCTTACCACATTTTATGATAACACTCCTAGTGGTTTTATGACAATACTTGTGGAAATTTTGCATCTAATTTTGAACTAGCAGTAGCAATAAGACCCTTTGTTTGTCACAATTAGACGGAACTACATAGCAATCAAAATATATTCCTTCGTTTATGAGGCGCCATGGTAAGCACGTCATAATTGTATAGGCATATATTATGTATAATAGTGTTATTAATTGCTTGCTCATATAACCGGATCTATACGGTCTCATCCTGAATCCATGGAGTTTCTTGCCGGTTCTTCTCCATGGAAACGACTAACGCGAACCGTGCACCTTTTTCGACGTTTTATAAGTGCCCATCTAGGCCTATGTGAAATAAAATATTTTGATTTTGATCGATTTTAACGTTTACTAAGGAAGTCAGACGAAATGGTGTGGAGAGTTTAAAGATTTTTTGGATTAGCGAGTAGCAAATATCTTACTAAAAATGCCAATGGCCAATGTCCTGATGGCCAAGAGTCTCGACGAACATTGTCGAAGCACTCCTTTGGCGGTTGGATCAACGGCCTGATTCAGAAGGCAGTACTCCTCGATACGGTCCGGGTTCTGAGGAGGTTCCTGTCTCTGGAGCCCTAACCACCGGTAGCTTGCTGCTATTTTTATATGTTTTTTATTGTTTTTTTTTTTTAAATAAAATACATTGGCCTGCAAAAATAAGTATCAAACTTTTAAAATTTTATTTTTTTCAAAACTATAGATGTTAGAGATTTATTGTATGTATTTAAAAATGTATAAAATAAGAATACAAAAGAATAAAATTGAATGAATAAAGGAAATAAATCTTACTAAAATTGTGATGTGCAATTCAACACAGTCAGTTTAAACGGTTCAAGCAGGTGCATCTATTTGAATGGTGTACACTTTTACAATAGACAATTAGCATGTGCTAATGACTTCTAGTTCTAAATACGGCTAGTCAAGTAGTACTAGTAAGCTTTTAAGAACAACAGGGCAGGAACTGGTTACAAACGTAATTTATGGTTTCGAAAAGTTTGCATTTTAGTGTTAATTTTCAGGCACTGGGTCTGTGATTGCTTTGATATTTTTATTGTTTTTACATTCACTTTATGAATTTAAATAAATAACGAATAACACAGTGTAAACAAATAACGAGAAGCACACCGCTCACTTTGGAAAAAAAGTTTAGGAAAAAGTCACAAAAAAAAATCACATACCACCCGTTTACGCGGATACTCTAGCCAGGCACATGATCAAGCAACGTACTTTAACTTGAAAGTAGTGATGTGATGCGAAACGCTTTTCTGTATAACGCCGAACGTCGTAAATTACATCACAGATACAAATAACAATAAACAGGCACAATAAACAGTTCCGAACGGTTGATAGCATGCTATCTCGCGCCGAATTCGACAGGTGATCACACGCGTGATCCCCCAATCACGAAGCCATACCTTGTGCGATAAGGGTTGGACGAGACGAGAGTTGCGCGGACGGGGCAGACTGCCGCGGCGGCACAGCGGCGGGATGTCGGCGCTCGTCAGCTGACTGGCTACGTGCGCGCCCCGACTAAGGGCACTCGACAATAACTCACGTCCACACTTCTTACACGAGTTTTACACGACCTCCGTTTTTTAGGGAACACGTGGCCACCTTGCATTCACACCTTCTTATAAATCACTAGTTCACAATACCGATCAAAAGCTGACGTCAATATCATGGGCCATATAAGGATTGTCTTTGTTTCACTTATTATGAGGTTAGTGTTAATTCTGTCCAGTCACGAGATGGTGGCCGTTTAGCACCCGGAAAACGAGTTGAAGACATAGAAGCTTGGACGCTACTGCTGCATTTCCACCTCCACCACTGGTTTTATACGGAACGCATGTAAACAATAGAGATGAAGCTCAACGTTCCGTTAGCGTGTTATGGTAAATATGATGACTATATTTACATAGTAGGACTATAATTTTCAAGTATTCCGTGGCCCTTAATAATGGGCCGTTTTCTTGAATCATCGAATGATGGTCGTTATTGCATAGTTACAGTGCATGATTTTTCTACATAAATTGCATTCATGTGACGTTGATATTCCTTATTTACATTTATTGACGTCTTCTGATGTATCTAAGGTTATAATACGTGATATATTTAAGTCGTTTATAATCTCGTCTTGTGATATTACGAGGGTACATTAGGAGGCGAACTGCGGGCGTCGCGCGTCGTCCTCATCGTTTGAACATATGAAATTCTCCGAGTGAGAGCCAAATGAAATTACTAAGTATTCATGAAATATTAAACTCGCTCTTAGATATTACTGAAGACGAGATGGTTACTTGACTACAACAACCTTTGTGAATAGACTAGGCATTTTGGTACTGAATTGTGTCATCAGTGCTTAGGCTGGATTTCATTCATTAAGCCCGACTTTTAATTGAACCTCACATGGAATTAATTAAAAAGTTGAGCTTAATTGACACTCACGTAAAAATCAGGACGTAGCTGCACCTGCTTATCAACTATGTATGATATGATTTTGGTGTAGGCAGGTATTGTTGCGTTTTATACGGCGATATTTATGACGCGTTACACTTTTTGTTTGTAAATTGCACTATTATAAACCAGAACAAAGTATGCCATTTGCGAAATACGAGTAAAGTAGAGTCAAGGAGATCATAAATCTTAGAAACAAGTGCTTCAAAAAAAACATCAGATATTATAAGTACCACAAGATTTTATGTTTGTATCTTGGAATTGTAACTAGTTTTGTTAATAGGTTTTCTTTTTAACACACTCATATTATGTCAACGTGAGTGTGTGTTTGTGAGAATCCGTATTTACCTCAATTTTAAAAGGCATATCCTTTCATTCACTTGAAACTTTGATAGCAATAACAATAATGCAGAACTGCTTTCAAAGTGTTGGTCTGATGATCGAGCTGGGTTACGAAACCCTTCAATTGCTACTAGTAAACTTATCGTGCTTGAGATGATAAGATTTGTCTTAACAAGTTATGAATAAAACTTGTTAAAAAATAATCTGATTTATCTCTTCCTAGCTTTTTTATCGTGTGGTTACCTGGTGTCAGAGTTAAGATGACACCTTCTCCTAACTTGGTTTTACATGCCGTCGAGAAATATCCCTCGGGCTGCTAGTTTGTTTTCCTTACGATATTTTCCTTCACCGAAGCAAGTGATAATTATACAATACGCACATGACATGATTCCCAAAAGTCGAGTGTCTTACTGAATTTCAACAATCAATTATTGCTGCACCTACTGATATAAAATAAAATTAGGCGTTTTCTCTCATTTTTAAGGTCTTTACCGTAACTTTATTTGAGCATTTTATTTACGTAAGATTTTTTAGGTTCCTATTCTCCTTGTTACAAGTCGAGGCAGTCTGGTATTTTTATTTTACCGTCTGTTTCCTTTGAGTCATAAACATTGAACATTATCTAGTCTATGACGCGCAATCAATGTCAAACCATAGACCATTGATTAGGTCATGAAAAATACCGCTCCTCATTAAGATGCGTTGCTCAGTAGAAGGACAAGTAAGTAGACATATTTAATGTTCGGCTTGCTTGTTATATCCTAACAGGAAAGACTATAGGATTTTATCATAATTGCGAACTTATTAATTTCAAGCTCATTTCTTAGCAATTTTTAACTAATTCTAATGCAATGCTAAAGTAGAGAATCATGTTCTTAAAAGTATTAGAAAGGTACTGGGGGTCTAAAATGGCCGCTATAACAGAATCAAAATAGGATAATAATATGAATTCGTAAAATGAACACTACACCATAACTTTCACTACATCATCATCACTATAACATCATAATATTAACTGCGTCTTTGACCATTTTAAGAATTTTAGCGTAATTCATAGACCCCCTGATATGTTTAAGAAAGAGGATAAGAATTTGTATTTCTTGAACAAAATATGGTAAAAAGGTCTGATATTTCAGGTCAGAGGAGTTCGTGGTAACATATTGCAATTCCAATGCATAGTTGCATAACCACCATACATTTAATGATTATAATTACAAACACAAATATTACAGATGCTTCAACAACTTGATTGGGAAGTCAGATCTGAAGCAATCAAACGATCACATGATGGCAACTAGTTTAATAATATGTAAAGCGGAAGGAGGAAAATTAAGGAGACGTCACGTGCTCCATCTGTTAGTGGAACAATTAGGTTAACTGTCTATCTTACAAACCATGGAAATGAGACATAGATGGGATTCAAACCCGTCGGTGATTACAGTCGTGTTCATCTTATGTTATTTATGTTAGTAGTGTAAGAATGGATAAGGGACGCACATAACCGGGAAGTAAATAGGGGAGGCTTGTACCCAGCAGTGGGTGATTCCGGGCTGATATGATGATTATGATGAAGTAAGAATGAAAATGTTCTTTGATGCTATTCTGAAAAGTTCAATTCGATTTGCGTAGACAAAAAGAAAGCAAAATCATTTATTTTACATGGGCCGCGTACACACCAATCTTATATTCAGCCAGCGAGTGTGAGCAATGATACGCTATAACAGCTAATCGGCTATTAGTGAGGCTACTATAATCAGCGGTTGACACAACTTTGGTGTTAACGCGGTCACGCGGCGGCAGTTTTGCATTTCGATAACATTAAAAAAAAAAATTGCTTTGGTAAATTTCTTCAAACTTTTATTTATCAAGTAGGGAAATATTTATTTTCCTTTCGAAAAGGAATCTAAAGATTTATTCTAAAGTCCGATATCAACCATGAATCATCCACTGTCTACAAATAATCCCTAACGCTTAAATAGATTTTAGAGCCTTATGTTATCAGTCAAGAGGAGGCTGGTGCCACGACTATCTTCCCCCTGATAAAGTGTCTGTCATTTTTAGTGCACCCATGACGAAAGAGTATCATGTGACTGTATTGTTATGACAATATTACAAAACAACAAGTACAAAGGGATGTCCCCGATCAGCAAACGACTTCTAGAAAGTTATTTTGAGGCAGTGTGGTCCTAGATATCACATAGAATGACTGGGCGAGGAGCAGCTTACTCCTCCCCTTTAGTAAAAACGGGGATTGGGAGACCTGTACAAAACCGTATACCGGGGTAAAACAGTACAGCATGTCTATTCTTGTCAATAATTCAAAGTTCCCGCCTGCAAACTGCTCAGCGGCGTCGATCAATAGGAGCTATTTGTCAACAAACACTTGTCGCTGCATGCACGCGCGTTATCAAAATATTCGATTTTATAATTTTTCGGCGTATTTGATCTTATTTTTGTGAAAATTCAATCAATAATAGTGAAATTTACGTGTATAACAGGTAAGTGTCCAATCAACTATGTTAAAGTGCGTGTATTTACTCGTAATTAACAAATATCTGAGTAGGCAAAATTGGTTTACGTATGTAGTAGTGAGTGATATATTTATACATTGAGCCGTGGGTCAAAACCGTACGGGGTAAAACCGGCCATTATACGAAAAAGAGCAACCGATCACCGAAGAGGAAAAACTGCTGTCATCACTTCCTCCCCCCATAAAAATGAGCTGATAACCATCTCACAAAATAGAACTCCTAAGCTTAATTTGAATCAACCGCCTAAGACCAAAAAACAAAAACAAAAAATAATAAATGAAAACATTTGCTTGTACTGCCTCGAAGAATACGGTTCAAGCCGCTTGGATGAAGGTTAGGTGCGCTGTGGGGAGTGTGAAGGTTGGGCTCACGAAGGCTGTACAGGTTATGACTCGGAGGATTTAGATAATATAATATACGGTTTTGCCCATGTGTTGGGGCAAAATCGTAATTAGAAGAAGTTTAATAATTTTTGGTTTTTATTGTTTAATATTTTGATTTTTCCAAATATGTGCAAGTGATTATGTTCCTTATGAGACTGACTAATTATAATTGTCGAAAAGATAAATTAGTGTTTTGAAATGAAAGACCTACAACCCTAAATACTTAGCTATACGATTTTGACCCGGTCTCCCCTAATAGCAAACCGGCACTGCTGGAGAAAGAGCAAATGTGTACCCATACCCCAGGAACACCGTGTGGTTTAAGAGTCTGACAGACACCTCCCCCACGGCAGAGGACATAAAAATTCCAAGTGCTAGTCGGAGTCGCGCACGAAGTGTTCCGTACCATTATCTTTACAACATTGGACAAAACTCCAAAAAAAACACGTTTGTTATATGGGAGCCCCTCTTAAATATTTTTATTTATTTTATTTTTAAGGTGACCTATTGCCATTCTTCCTGTTGCCGTTATTAATATCGAGCAAAAAACGGGAAAAACACGTTTTTTTTTTGTATTTGTTGTTATAGCGGCAACAGAAATACATCGTCTGTGAAAATTTCAACTATCTAACTATCACGGTTCATGAGAAACAGACAGACAAACGGGACAGGCGGACAGTGGAGTCTTAGTAGTTTTTACCCTTTGGGTACGGAACACTAAAAAGTGGTGTCTTGGATTCGGAATTCGTAGGTGCAGGCATAATGACGCATAATGCGCATGTCATCAGCTTCTTTCTTGTCATCTGCTTAGCCTTTTCCAACTATGTTGGGGTCAGCTTCCTGTCTAACCGGATATAGCTGAAAACCTTATTATTGTATTTTACATGGAGCGACTGCCTATCTGATCTCAACAACTCATTTAGGTTACATGATATCCCTTGGTAAGACTGGTTGTCAGACTTTCCCGCTACTGACTACCTGTAACTACTGTAAAAGATCTACAAATGATCTAGCCGGGACTAACGGCTTAACGCGCTACGCGTGTATCATTGGCGAGGATGGCATATTGTTACCCCCTATGTGTACTAGTGAATATGAATCTCCAAATAACAGCTAAAGCGATAAGTCTGGGAATAGCACCTTCTTGTAGTTACTAGACAAGAGAGCTACTCGAAATCTTTGACTCACACATGGAATCAAATATAAATAAATAAATATTGTTAGACATTTTACACACAGAGCCATCTAGTGACACACTAAGCAACGAGGTTTGTGTCATGGACACCAGATAGTTGATATACAACATAGATACTTTTTGTTTGTCGGAAACAAATGTCCATGCTCATCACACAAAAAATTTGCTCCTACCGGGATTCGAACTCGAGACCCTGAGAACGTAAGGCAACCTCACTACCGCTGCGCCATTCGGATCGTCATTTATGGAATGCGTATAAGCTCACTGATAGTGTAGTCTAAGTGCATATTATATAATTGATAAATATGCTACTTCTCGAAGTTGCTGTTTGTAATTGACTATAAAACCGCCGCTGCTTCGCGCGGTTTTCACGGCCTGACACAACATGCGGATTTCTTTAAGTTTAATGTAGACGCAAACGCGATTGCGGAGCATGAGGTCCTGGGTTCGATTCCCAGGTCGAGCGATATGTTAATGGGTTTTTCCATCAGCATCGGATCAGTGGCTTTTTTGGGGTGAAAAATAACGTTTTATGGTAGGGCTCAATGTAACGCACTCAAAAACGCTGTACTGGGGGGCGAATCTGCTATTACAATGGTGTCAGTTGTCACAATGATCTATCATTGATTTCATAATAGTTGATTTATAAACATAACAAGTTTCGTAATCTACTAATATAGTGGCGTCATTATGACTTTCCAATGACTTTCCAATGATCAACCACTGACACTCCATTGAAAGAAATGGCATAGAATGGTAATCTCGTACACAATGACAAATGAATGACTGACTTACGCGGTAATCTGCTAAAATGTTGACAGTTCCAGCCGAAATTTGCTCAATTAGCACCATTTTGTATTGCTATAAATATAGGCTTCTATATTAAAGATAATTTAACACTTAAATGAAAATAAATCAAAACACCGACCGCTAGAAATAAAAACAGATAAAACGTCAGTAGGCAGTAATGTCACATTTGACTTTGACAGCTAAACAGATAAATAGTATTGAATTGAATAGTTTTACATTAATCCGCGTTACACATAACTTAATGTTTTTTGCTATTTACGAACTTTGCTGAACACTAATAAATAATATGTAAAACATATATAAATGAAATCTGGCATGATTAGATGTTCAAATTTAATTCTAGTATTTCGAAAATCATTTCTATTAAGGTTTTTTAATAATGGCAATACTTACAACAATGTCATTTTATTACAATTCTATTACGAGACCATTGACCGAACAATGATCGACCATTGACCGAACAATGATCGACCATTATGAATTTAGCAGATTACGAATTTTTTGCAAAATGACCATTGTCATTGATCAACAATTATGAAATCAATGATAGATCATTGGGACACTATTGTAATAGCAGACTCGACACCCTGATTGGATGCATTGTCACAATAGTACGGGGGTCTTTGGAACTTCGACCCCCAATATCTCCGTAACTAAAAGGTGCCCAGGCATGGCCTCGAACAAAACAATATCGCAATAATAAGGAATAAAGAATATAAGATAAGGTTTGGACTTGGAAAGAGAACTCAATGCCATCATTTAAATACAAGTAAGTATTAATTTTATTTCAGTGTGTTAGATTTTGAACTTTGTGTTATAGAATAGAATAGAATAGAATGGCTCTTTATTCGAGTATCCAAGCCTCAAAAGCTGTTAGTAAAACTTATGACTATGTTAGTAAGCACTGATAGAACAAACAACACAACAAATAATGGTGGCTTACTGCTGCGACAACCCATGAGTTATTGCACAACAGCGATCCACATAAACGCAGTCCAGGCGACTGGCAATCATGCTTAAGATACTGTTGCTGCTGTTGCTGTTATGAGTGTAGTGTTATAGTTTGCAATGCATCGTTTTCAGCGCATAGAAAACGATTGCTATAATTTTACAGCGTCATTGTCGTAAAAAGCCTTAAACCTAATTGTATTGGCATTATTATCGTATTTACTCATTAGCGTTTGATTGTTTAAGCTCCTACTTAACTACTTGTCATTCCGTGTTCTTATCTTGATTAAGAATTATGAAATACAGTTGCTATGTCAGGCTATAACTACACACCATAGACTTAGTATCTACTGCCGTGTAAGTCTATGGTACACACAGATACTGTAGGAGTCAATGGTTGTAGGTACCTTACATTACCACTTCGTTGGTTAGTTGAGTTATTGGAACACACAGAAGTGCCACAGTTATTGTCTGACATCAAATAACTCCATAACTCCTCCCGCTCTGGGCGGAGCAGGAGGGAGGGTCAGACTTTTACTGACTAAAACCCATCCATGTTCCTTCCTCGCCCTTTGTGTTCCGGGGCCACGGTATCTCTTTCGAATAGTCCCGCAGCCCAGGTGGTACACCTTGTGTTGCCATCTGGCATTATGCTGAGCTGAGACCCTTTTGGCATTATTCGTTTTGTTTGTTTATTTTTTTTGTGGAATTTTTCAAATGTTTTTAATGCCAGATAAACACAATTTTCTTTGTTTCCGTCGTCCAAGGGAAAGTAGAAGGCACTAGACCGCGCGGAAGGTCACCAACGCGTTGGACTCACCAGATCAAGTCTGCCATTGGAGGTTCAGTTAATGAATGCAGCAGGATGACCTCTAGCAGGCAGCGGTGGCGAAATGTCGTGAAGTGCATCACATCTGCTCCTTCCAATACCGCTACGAGTACTTAAGGTGGAGGCTTCAGGGTAGCCCGCGAAATTCAAATATTCTTACTTTTTTTGCAATTTGCAGTGTCACGTTGTATGTTGATTAAAATATGATTCGCGTCTGTAACACGTATGTAGTTATAGAATTATAATCATCAATACAACCCTCCAAGCTCATAAAGGTGCAGGAATTACTTTTTCAAGGTCAAAGTCAACTACATACGTGTTACAGCCGCGAATCATATTTTAATCAACATACAACCAGACAAATTACAAAAAACGTAAGAAAATTTGAATTTCGCGGGCTACCCTGGAGCATCCACCTTAACGATCACGACCGCTCTGTCAAGAGCGTACCGTACATACGAAGAAGAAGAAACCTTTTCCCAACTATGTCGGCTATGGTCGGCTAGTCTTACCTAATTCAGCTGCATACCAGTATTTTACATAGTGCGTCTGCCTACTGACCTCCATGATCCAGTTGTAATTAATATCCCCTTGGGAAGACTGGTTTTAATTTAAAAGTTAAATTATTATGTTGTCATTTGTGACGCATGAAATCCAAGTAGGTTGCTGAGTTTCCAATTTAGTAGTATGATTGATGAGACCGTACAGGTACTTTTAGTAGGTTGACTCTCAAATTTTAATCACCCTCAAATAAAAAAGTAATCGTTACTAAAAAAAAAACAAAAACATCCACTCGACTTAGCCGCACATACAGTTGCCAAGTAGGGCGTTGATTTTTAACGTTTTTAACTCCGTGCGTCAACTACCTCCGCAGGGAGGTAGTTGACGCACGGAGTTTACAGATATGACTCGAAAAAGCTGAATAAGTGTAGTAATTCATTCGGGTCGGCTTTGTCGTTCAACAAATATTGCCGACCCGAAGAAGTGCTAAAAACGAACAGAGAAATAAACAATTGCCAAAGCGTTTACAACTTTTCCGAAGGGATCCGCATCGTAACAAGAGGATCACGACTTTCAGGCATTAATCTAAACTAAACAATACCCAACTTAATATTCACTAAATACGATTTCACGATTTTGTAACGACGGTTCTAGTGACGACAAAAGACATAAGATAATAAAAAGCATGAATTTGCACTACTTAGTTAAATTTTGACACCTTACCCGGATACAATTCATTAGAAAATATTCTTCAGTTTTTATTCCTTTAATTCGAAACAGACGTGTTCGTTTTATTTAGGTACATAGTTTTCTTGCGGTTCCGTTTGTACAAAAACAAATATTAAGTATGTACACAAGAAACTTATTGAAACTTTGAATATACCTATCTGTCAAAATCAGAAGAATTGACAACCTCCTTTAAGGTGAAAGCGTCAGGCTAGCCCGCGAAATTCAAATTTTCTTACGTTTTTTGCAATTTGTGGACCAGTGCTAGGTTGTAAGTTGATTAAAATATTTCAAAGTTCATAAAAGTCGAGGAACGACTTTTTCAAGGTCAAAATCATTCCTCGACCTTTGTGAACTCGGAGGGTTGTATTGATGATTTTGATGATTATAATTCTGTAACTACATACGTCTTACAGTCGCGAACAAAATTTTAATCAACATAGAACCTAGCACTGGTCTACAAATTGCAAAAAACGTAAGAAAATTTGAATTTCGCGGGCTAGCCTGGAGCGTCCACCTTAAGATGTAATAAAATATATCATCATATCATCAATATATCATCATCAAAAATATATAATATAATATACATATATCTAAGTAATCTAAGTTTTGCTGTGTGGTTCAAATTACGGAGCGAGATCTCATAGTCGTAAGTATCTATTTAACTAACGTTCTTTAAACTTATGTATTTTGTTATTAGTTAGAAAAATTATATACTAATTACAAAAGCATATTTACATACCTTTACTTAAAGTATTAGTACAATCCTCCAAGCGCCGGCCAAGTGTGCAATTACTCTATTAACACGACCAATACTAAGTTACCGTAAACAATTAGCAGCAAGAGAATTACTTGAACTAATTCATAATTACTAGTTATTTGTTCACTTTACAACTATTTGCTTGTTTATTAATTTTAATTTCTAGAACACTTCAGTTCTGGACACTTGTCTTAACAGCTACGGATGATTGAATGAGAGATTTAGACAAATAAAGATGCTTGTTAAAATATTATATCTCGCAGATAATCTGATATTTTATTTCCCAGCTGGACAGATTGAAGTGGCCGTCACATTGGCTTTTTATCACGTGAGTATACTTGATGCCGTATCAAAATGGGTTTGTTTACTTCTATGGCAGTATAGGGATTGATTTCTGCGTATGATAGATTCCGTAGTGCAGGCCCCTTATTCACAACTCTTCGATTCGATTTTCGATTCGGAAAGTCGTATGTCTGTCTTTTTTTGACATTACGAAATCGAGCGAGATAGACATACGACTTTCCAAATCGAATCGAAACGTTGTGAATAGCTATGCTGGTCCGAACTTTGATTGCTCTAAGCGATACCATCAACTAATCCAATAGCTGCCAACCTCGAAGTCAAGCGTAAACTTTTTAAAACAGATGTCATTTGTTTCAAGAGTCGACATAGCGGGAATCGATATGAGAGGGAATGATTCATTGTGATCCATTACACTTGGCAATACAGTTGCTAAATACTACAACTTAGACGAGTAGCAATCACTTTCAAAGAGTGTCATATCGTCGCTTTCAATCTAATTCATATTCGACTTTTCAACACAATTTACAATGGCACATGGTTTGGTGGCATTTATTTATTAGTCGATATACAGGGTGTAAACCACCTCATCACGAAGCGGACAACCAAGCATTCTGTACATCAAACTACGTAACTTTATGCAAAAACTATTGCTGGGAAACGACTTTTTTTTTTGGGGTGAATAATCATGTTTTGTGGTAGAACTCAATGTAACGCACTCAAAACATTGTGCTGATGGATGGATTGAATAGTACGGGTCGGGAAAGTGTTTAAAGTAAAAATCTTATATCAAAAACTTGTATTTAAAAAAAAGTTTCCATAAAGTTGGAACTTTGATCTCCAATATCTCCAGCATAGCTATTCACAACGCTTCGATTCGATTTTCGATTCGGAAAGTCATGTCTATCTCGCTTGATTTCGTAATGTCAAAAAAAGACAGACATACGACTTTCCGAATCGAAAATCGAATCGAAGCGTTGTGAATAAGGGGCCTGAACTTGTAGGTTCCTAGGTATGGTGTAGAACAAAAAAATGATCGTAATGACGAGGACAAGTTTTACACCCTCTAAAGTAAGGGAGCTTAGTAAAACTTATAAGTGTAGATACTTTCAACTGCTTTGGAATACAAAAGAGCTATCGCGTCCTTATTTACCAATCTCTATACGCGTCAATAAAGAGCGATAACCTGGTTTTCTTTTCAGTCAGGCGGAAAATGCGTAGGCATACGAATAAAGTAAACACACATCATGTGCCTACCCTTTCCTAACTGCGTTAGGGTAGGTCATGCCTGTGTCAGCTGTACACACGGCGGCACATTAAGCTATACATACCAGTATAACCTGACCGCGCTTTGTATGAACTTAGAGATCAGCTTAATTGGTTTTTTCATAGTTTGATTGGTAGTCGTGCGTACATGAAGCGACAGCCTATACGAACTCTACAACCCAGAAAGATCCTCAAATGACAGTCGGAAACTACTGCTAAACATGCATGAAGATGGTCACCCATTCACTGACTGACTCTGGCCAAATTAGTTTAATAATTAGACCAATGGCCGCGGGTTACTCAAGAAATTAAACACACATTTTGCAAAATTAAGTTGATTTTCAAATAAATCTGCGTTGGTATGGAATGGCTACTTTAGGCGAGTTTTATGAGCCGCATAGCAGATTACCACTTGATGGGGTTTCCAACACATTTTAATTTTAACTTCGTGTGTTTAAACATATAAACGATAGCGTCTTGGACATTGCAGTGGTTCAAAACTTTATTTTTAAGAAAAAAAAAAACTCTGTTTCTGTTTTTCCATTTCCTAATCTGTTTTGTATCTGCATTGTTGGTTTAGTGTTCGCAAGCGGGACTGCTGAGCATGAGGTCCCGGGTTCGATTCCCAGGTCGGGCAAAGTGTTAATGGGTTTTTCCATCAGGAATTCAGTAGCAGCCACGGAGTCTGGATTTGTAACCAGTCGATGGGAATAGGCTCTCCCCCTATTACATAGGACTTAAACATATCAGGCGAAATCTGGGGGTTCGGCTCAGTCCAGCTGTTCAGAGATTACAGGCGTGATATTATGTAAACTGTTTAGGTACCCACTATACTATCTCAAGTGGTCCGGTGATTATGGCTGGCACTTTGGCTAAAGAGTATGACCACTCCACCACTCCACCACTCACTCTTATCGCGTATATTAACACGATCACGAGACGCCACATATCTTTCCAAAGATATTTTTTGGACAGCTCTCTTAACATTTAAGATGAAAATGAGGAAAATGTCATTTCGACTCGAATTACCCTCTAAACTTGGTTTCATTTAATTGTCAGCAACAACCCGAAGAAATAACACATTTCTCGACTACCCAGAGCACCCTAAATGAGAACCTAAGAGATGAGATAGAGAGAGAGATCAGTCGGATTCATTATTAGTTCTACCTGCATCGATTTCCATGCAAGAGGAGATTCGTCAACTGAGTATAACCATGGTAAAGTCACTTAAGTCATCTCTTTTAAGCCGTGGTTTGCATTATTGTGTTAAATAAGAGGTCGAGGTCAACAGTATGTCATTTACTCAGCTTGACACAAATACGAGTGTTTTCTAAAATGTTGAATATGTTTTTGCTCATAATGTACTTGCATATTATGTAAAATTTCCACACTTTTAACACCCAACAGTTTTATTCAATACCCTACATGTCACATCTAGATATTTATGTCTATGAGTGGTACTCATCTTTACATAGTATAAAACAAAGTCGCTCCCGCTGTCTGTGTGCTTAGATCTTTTAAACTACGCAACGGATTTTAATGTAGTTTTCAGCAATATATGGTCATTCAAGAGGAAGGTTTATATGTATACGCTACATTGCACCGGTGCAAAGCCGGGGCAGGTCGCTACTGAATTAATTAAAGATGAATTTTATAATTCGAAATTATTTAGCCTCAAGTATTGCTCTACGTAAAAGCATATATTTTTGCTATATCAATTAATACTTGTTGTTAGACCAATGTTTTGTTATTTAAGTGACTTTTAAAAGCTTTTAATTAATTAAAAATATAACTAAACAACACGTGAGCAATTAAATAAAGCATGTAATACAGAGATAAAAAAAATATATTTATACTGACAAATTAGGAAAGTGTGTCGTGCACCTACTGGGTATTTCCAGTTCAGAATCTAATAGTGTTAAAAGTTACACTACTGTTCAAATAAATACGTAGGTATCTACAGATAAATTAATATTAAAAGTAAATAAGTTTATCTAGTTCATTTATACTCGTATTAATGTATGCAAGGAGATATTATAGAAACAGTCGCAAATAAATCATCATTGGGTAAAGACGTTTGCTATTTTTCTAAAACACCGTTCCATTACGATGACGACCTGAATGGCGCAGCGGTAGTGAGGATGCCTTATGTTCTTAGGGTCCCGGGTTCGAATCCCGGTACGAGCAAATGTTTGTGTGTCATGGATGTTTATATGTATAATAAGTATGTATTTACAAACAAAAAGTATCTATGTAGTATATCAACTAACTGGTGTCCACGACACAAGCCTCGTTGCACTAGATGGCGCTGTGTGTAATGTCCAGCGATATTTATATTTTTTTTTTAATTTATTTATTTCCTTTTTTTCTTTTATGCAAATAATGACTTTGTTAACGTGGCACCAGATACTTTTAATTGGTATGGTAAAATAATAACATTTTCGTCAGAATTTCGGTTAAGTGCGGCGGTCAATCGGAACGGAGGAACTTACAGTACTACAGTAACGCATCTTGGATGTAGAGACTTGCGTTACTCGCAAGCATCGTTATTGCAACTGAATTATTATTATAAATTCAGTTGCAATAACGATGCTTGCGAGAGAAACGTATTTTGGATGTAGAGACTTGCGTTACTCGCAAGCATCGTTATTGCAACTGAATTTATTCGTTTTAATGAGCAATCAAAAGTTAGAGATTTTGTCATTATCTCTGTCGAGACTGCCGGCCGGGCCCAGGCGCAGCACCAGGTGTTACTCCGGTCGAGAATTTCTAATAACACTTGCCCGGGTATTGAACCAACACTCGGCAGACGCACTTCCGACCATGAAGCCCAAATTGTAGTTTATTTACGTCCGCGCCCGTCGTACTCTCACTGACCACCTTCAACTTCAACTTTAAAATACAAACACAAAATTATTGAATGCAAGTCATGAAATGAATAGTTAGGTATTGCCACTCAACAAGGGTATTTCACTGCTTATTCGGAATAATTGTCAATTAAACATTACTCGTTTCAATTAAAGACGGTACGTCACGTTACGTAACATCAGTGAAGACCATGTAAACAAAATTAATGTAGCACTGGTGTGATCATTGTTATACATGGTGATTGGTTAAACGTGGAGAATATTTTAAGGGAGTCAAATACTCATAAATATGAACAACTTTTACTATGGGACTAACTATGAAATGTGACAAAAAAAATCTGCTGCTGCATTAATTTTTTGAGTTACGCGACCATGTATGGAGCAGCTAATATTTTTTTTTCGATTTCATGGTTGGTCCTTTATTAGAAGTTGTTTATTTTCATGAGTACCCCGCCCATAAAGTATTGCTGACGATTAAAGATCACCCAGTATAGACCGTTTTAATAATGCCTGAGTACCTGCTGTGAGTCTCAGACTGAGTGAGTGTCTGCATCCAACAATCTAGAAAGGTTAGATTAGAATTAGATTAGAAAGATCAGACAAGCTTCGTAGACGCCTATCATTGATGAGAGTAAGTATCATTAATGTACGAGTATTTTTGTTGGACTCTTCCCTACAGCGTCTTATTTACCTACGTCTAATTCATAAAGTCATTTAATAGGTTCGTATCGATGGAATGTTTCATGTTGGTCCGTTTAAATCCAAATATTAATAGTAACCACTTTTTTTTAGTAACAAACCTGTGGTGTGCCATTTTAGGTAAACGATGGAAAAATTTAAGTAATACCACATAATAAATAATTTGTAATACTAACGTTAACCAACGAGTTTCTAGCGTCCGGCATATTGGATAGCTTGCTGGGCAGGTTTTACTACTTTCTTTTACCAGTATGCTATGATTAAAATGCACTGCGATTACTAACTTGTATTGCGGAAACCACCATTGCACTGCACTTGCAAAAATTACTACTCTAAGATAAATTAAAAGCTGAGTACGTTTCGGAGAAACCTCGCAACGCAGACGCGGTCAAGAATCAATGAATTCTGTCAATTAAATTCTAACCAATGAGTTCATTGTATATTAAAGACAATTAACCTGTAAGTACTTTGAATTATGATAAGATGTACCACTTTGCCATTAATACGAATGGACGGAACTATTTTAAGTACCATTATTTTCATTTTTCTAGACTGATTGAGGACTTGTTAATGTTTGCTATCGAGAGTCAAATGTCAATATCGAGAGTCAAAGAATTTTGTTCGTAGTAGAATTACCGATTTGTTTTGAAAATTGTTATTTTTACAGCTGTAATTAACAGCGTTTGTCTGTGTGTACAAGTTATAATTAGTTCGCTTTGTTGTCTTGTAACTTAATGTTATTGTTTTTGTATTTTTACAAAATACTTGCTCACGACTCTAAAAATTTACGCTAGGTTATTTTGAAACAATTTTTTTTTCTAATAATAACTTTTGTTGTTGTAAAAGTTCTAAGTTTAGTAACCAGGTGACTGAGATTTGTTTATAAAATTATTACAATATCCAGTCATACCGCGGGTGATAAGAGCTAAGTCTCAGCATCGGCGGGTAATCTCCGTTTGTCACGATCTCATAAATCACATGGTTTTCTCGTCAAAGTCAAAGCAATTGCATTTATCGTTTTTCTTAGGTAGGTATTGAGATAATATTCGAGTTAGTCTATGGGATCCACGTTTTTTTTAGAAATTGATTCAAAGATAACGGATGTAGGTTCTTGTTTATTCCTCTTATCTTAATTCTTTTTGTGCATGAAATAATTTACCACTTCTAAGTAATAAAAGAGATCACACGTAATAACGTTGGAAAGTTTACAAACTGTACAATAGATCGTACCTAGTTTGACTTCCACGTTGTTCGTCAGTCTCACCGTGTTCGATTGTATTATAATTTGTGATACATCAATGAGCGTGCTGTAGTCTTGTTAACAAGCGTATTACATGGAAGCGCTAATTTGATTGTTTTGTCTACGATTCTCACTGAGCATAGGTACGTCAGAATCACGAGGACCGCCAACAATCGGTCCGTTTAACTACTAGTTACATGTATACATACTTCCTTGTGAATTAATTTATAGTTATAAAATGTCACATTAATATTTATTATTATGTGCAAACACGACAGTGAATTTAGATTACCTATGACTTCACTTCTTTGGGACTGCTAATAGGTAGGTTTGTATTAAATTATATGAACTTACTGATGTAGCAGATCTCGATCTCCTCCCGACGTCACCGGTCACCTGCTGGTGTAGTTTGACGGCCTCCACACCGGATCGCTTTTTCCGCTCGCGCGTCTCAGCAGCCGATTCGACGGCACCAACACTATTCGTCTGTCGCTGCCCACTGCGTGAAATCTCCTGCTTCACTCCCTTTTTGTCCTGCTTTCCCCGAAAATCCTGTTTCGCTCGACGATCGCGCGTCTTCATCTTAATAATTTTCTAAAGTTCATTCTAACGTTTCACTCAAACATTTCACAGACGTCGAATACAATCCAATCGGAAGCTGGCTTGAGATAAGATATTTGTGTTGAAGGTGAAAGAGCTCAGATAAAAAATTGTATACAAATCAGGTGGTTGTATACGTGACGGAAAAGGGCCTTTATGTTAGCACCTCGAGGTGGTCACATAGAGTCCTTGAACCGGCGCGGGAGCGCGGTGCGCCGGACGTGTGCTTCAGTATTTACGTTTGTGGAGATGAATTATAGTGGTCGAGGCTTCGAGCCGTCGCGCGTGGCGGTGCCGGGGTCCGCTCGGACTGGCGCAGGCGCAGCGCGCGCGCGCCGCCTTCCTGTGGCGCTCGTTTGATCTGCGTTTGTTAATTGAAGGGATCTCGTATGACACTATAAGATGAGTCGCTATCACAACATCATTAACACTAATGCACATCACAATAATTGTCTCTGACCTAGAAAACAATGTTCATAATGGGCTTCTTTAGATATTGTAAATGTTCAAATAGACCAAATTATGCAGTGAACTTACTCTTTTAAAGGAACCTTCAATTTTTAAGTACATGCTACGACGGTATCTCAGTGTCCTAAACCTAGAGAGCTGCTTACCCGAATTTGTGGGTTAGTCAATTGATAAATAACTCAACTCAAAAGATTGCGTTTGGTTTGCAACTCATGTACAAATTGATTATCGTGTACAGCTACGGCTCCTTGCACTCGAAAGTTTCCATATGAACTAGTTTTATTTTCACCTGAAGAGCTAAATTCACTGAATCTACGAAAAAAACTTCTCAGGGTGACAGTGGCGCCATCTTGCAAGGGCCGCTCATAACTCATCGAGGCAATTACATCTTCCGGTACGCGAACCACTTCATGAGAAAATCCACTAGTTCGTTCCGGAAAATGTCAATAGATGGCGTTGGCGTGCTGAAATTTTCTGTGGAAGTTTTACTTGAGTAATAGTACCTATACATATTGTAAGATTTACCTTCAGGAAGACAAAATAACGATGGTTTTGGTTGATTTCTCTTCTTATTCGTTTACTTTATTGGTAAAGGTTTCGTCTGGAAACTTTTCGACGGCAACTGCTCTTATGCTAGTATCTTCGCCTTCTCTCAGGACATTGATAATCTGTGGACCCGTTAGCGTTTTGTTCCAGGTCTGACCAACGAGTAGGTGAAGTCTTTTTCCGTCTATTTTCCCCACTTGAACCACTTTTCTAAATAATCTTACTGCCTTTGACCTTCGAGTACGTTTAAAGTAATTTAATTGATTTTGGTGGATTCAATGAAGGTTCTTGCGCATGTACGGTCGACCAAGCTATTTAGTTTACATTTTATATTCTAATTTGCATGTTAAAATGTAAATCAAGTAGCTTGGTCGACCGTACGTAAGTATAACATAACACCACGCCTGTTATTCCAGGAGGGTTAGGCAGAGGTGTATCCAATTAACACGCTCATTTCGCCAGTTATGTTTCAGTCCCATGTAATAAAGAATGAGCCTATAAACCGGGCACCAATTGAGACTCCGTAGCAGCTAGTAAGAAATTCCTGAAGAAAAACACAATAACACTTAGCCCGTCCTGGGAATCGAACCCAGGACCGCATGCTCAACAGTCACGCTTGCTACAATTAGATCAACGAGGCAGGTATCTTCTACTAAAATAATTATGGGCAAAGAACGAGCGTGCATTTACGGAAAATTATATTCTCTGTTGGCTTGGAATCATAGAAGTCGTGCTAAACTCATTTAGGAAATCAGGCTTTAAAAGTGGACTTTCAGACATCTTGCTTAGAATAGGCGTGACAACAGTATCAAAAAATTGCAAATCTATTTAGTCCGTCAGTTAGAATATTGGAAATTAATGGACACGTATTTTTTGTTTTTGTAAATCAATGAATATTGACAAAGATAAAACGCATCAAAACTCGGGAGTGGGGGCTCGTGACGTCAGAACTAGCTAAAAATTATACCATGGCGTGACGTATTGAGAATTTTAAAAGCGTCGTATCTTCGTCAATTTTGGTTTACGTAACAAAAGAAAAAACACGGTAAAAATATTTTTTGATAATCTAAGTGACGGATTAATTAGATTTTTTTTTGTCGTCTCGCCTATTGCCATAAAGTTTCCTAAAAATACATTAAGTATTTAAAAAATAAATGAGAAAGTAACATGAAGCAATTTTTAGGAGCGATTTTCCCCTACTGTATTGATTAACGATTTACGGTTTTATGAACATAGTATTTTGGAACATAGTACTTTGTAGAACATAGTACTTTGCCCAGCAGTGGGACAAGGAAATAGAGAAGGAATATCACGCCTGTAATCTCCGGAGGGTTGGGCAGTAGTGTTCCTATAGTACACCCAATTTCGCCAGTAGTAAAAATGGGGACGAGACCACATTAAAAATATGGAAATCCAAATTATATGGTAACAAATTGCTGTAATAAATATCGCTGGACATTACACACAGCGCCACCTAGTGCCACACTAAGCAACGAGGCTTGTGTCGTGGACACCAGATAGTTGCTATACTACATAGATACTTTTTGTATGTAAATACATACTTATTATACATATAAACATCCATGACTCGGAAACTAATGTCCATGCTCATCACACAAACATTGCTCATTTGTAATGAATACTTTCTCGGTCCTGTGTTCATATACTTATTTATAATGATTCACGGCGATTGGTTAATGTTGTGTCTGTTTGGTGAATAGTCTGTACTATTGTAGACTGGCCAAGTTATTGTTTTAGGACTAAATTTAAAATTAAACAATTTTTTTACAAAAAATAATTTTATTTACATTATTAATATTAATCTCACTTACTTACGTCAATATGTAAAATAATCTTAAACATCTACTAAAATATTTATAAGTAATTAACAGATTTTCGTATAAGATCATTGACTAAATCACTTAGATTGAGAACTTGCTGTAATTGCATTCAGCGTACGTAACTAGAAATATAGTGAAGTACTTTTCAATAACAGAGATTTATGTTTACTTATCTATAATAATCTATACAGTAGTTTTCCTTACACTAGCAATCGATATAAACAAATTATAGCAAACATTATCAAGCGGGTAAAATAAAAGCGATTGCTATTGCGAGTGCTAGTTAATTATTTATCAATGTCTTTTATCTACATAATATAATATGGCGGATTTGTGTATTACTCCTTGGCCATGCCCTAGACGCTAAAGCGACCTGCGTCTTGCGACGACGACTTTGGACAAAACCAATGAAAGATGTGGCACTCACCGTCTCTTCTTGCAGAGCAACGGTTTACCGCGGATTAGGACTTAGGGCGAAAACAATTGAAGCGTGCGCATGTCGCTTGACGCATGTTGCATCGCCAGAGGCTGTGATCAGGGTCTATAGTCAGGAATGCACACGTCATGAACAAGGAACATGAATAATGTGTCATTATTTCATTACAATATGTCGTTGTGCTAGCTACTCTTGATTTGCAACCCGACAGAAACCAGTATTTAAAAGTAGCTTTAATGTCATCAGTGTTGAAGTCACTCTTTCTGTTGTAGTTTTGTACACGTCGCCTTCAAAACATTGGGTTCGCTATGAGAGATGAGAGGAGGCCTACTGGTTGAGGACCACATGGCATTAAATGCGTAGTACTTATCCGCAATAAATTAACTATTTAATAATGAGATCCTTTCGTTGATTATCTTTTATTATGATTCGGATTCTGAAACAAAAAATAAAAACTGTTTGTTGATATAGTTACACAGTTACACAATACTACAAAGTGTTTAGTTTTATGGAAGACGATTATGTTGGAATGTTTGTAGTTCTGCGAGAAGACGGAGTAAAAGGATTAGGTATTTATTTTAGTGTTAATGTTTTTAAATACTGTAACTAAATAAATAAAAATAAATAAATAATGTAATTAAATCATGGAAATCACAATATCCCGCATTGTCAAAAAGTTCCATCAAATAAAGTGCGAATTTTGGAACTAAAGTCTATTGTACCAGTTTCTATGGACTGGCAAACAATGGAAAACTAGGTGGGTAATACTTTAAAACTTTTCGTTTACTTTGAGATTAACGTGAAAGTTTTTTACATCAAACAATGAAAATTGGGTAAAACTTTGGCAGTTCATTTAACCTTATTGTATCGTACATTCGTATTATTACTTCCTAAAAGTCTCCGAAGCAGTGTGTCTCAAGTTAAATGCTATAATAGCTAGACGGAAAAAGCTTCAAAAATTGCAATAATGCAAAAGTATTTGTTGGATCTTTGCCAAGATACAAATTCACAACTCGTTTCCTCCTTAACTTTTGCTATTTGTAAAGATTCACAGGATAATTGGCAGATATACCGTTTAAACAAGTAGGCAATAGCCCAATTTCAAGCAACTTTCACAGAATTAGCGTAATTTGCAATGCATTTCTTAAAACTGTCCAAAAAATTAACTTAACTCATTGAATATAACCGTATTCAGTAGTTTCTACTCATGATTTTGCTCTTTCTTTGTTAGAATCTTGTTGTGTTTGAAGATAGGCGAGTGGTCCAGCAGTGGGAATATTATAGGCTAATTACGCTTATGTTTGTAAGCCGACATTTTGCAATTGCCCTTAGTTTATTAGTCAATTTGATTATTATTTTTACTCAGTCCACGAAGGGCCATCTTAAATCTAAAAATAAAAGTTAGTAAATTACCGTTTTCACATTTTTTATGTTTCTCTTTCAGCAGTAGGGGTCCTAAATGATTGGTGAGTAGGAAGCCGATGGGCGTCGTGATCAGTATGGCCTGCACGATGAGCCTCATAAGATGTTCCGCGTACTCCATCCGTACGTCATCAGGATCACCTTGAGCTATCAGCGCGTTAATTGCTACTGGACATAACACAGCCTGGAAAGAGAAGAAATATGTTTTTATTCCAATAGATCAAGAACTAGGAGCCATTAAGTAATTACCTTCTGAAGAAAGAATATGGGCAGGTCCAGGTACAATACTGTTGGCCTATAAACCGACTCCAACATACCTATGTATGTTGGAGTCGGTCGGTGAAAAGGGCTAGGCCAATAATAATAGGCATGACGACAGTATCAAAAAATTGCAAATCTATATAATCCGTCAGTTAGAGTATTGGAAATTAATGGACACGTATTTTTTGTTTTTGTAAATCAATGAATATTGACAAAAGATAAAACGCATAAAAACTCGAGAGTGGCTCGTGACGTCAGAACTAGCTAAAAATTATACCTAGGCGTGACGTATTGAGAACTTTAAAAGCGTCATATCTTCGTCAATTTTGGTTTACGTAACAAAAGAAAAACACGGGTCAAATATTTTTGATAATCTAACTGACGGACTAATTAGTTTTTCTCGCCTATTATAAAATATCAAGAAGTCTGTGACTGTGATTCAGTTTTACAACCGTAGTGCTTGGATATTGGCTTGTCGTTCCCTACAAAACGGAAACCAGAATTATATTGTGACCTAATCTAAACTCAACCGTAGCTACACTTGACTAAAGTCACAAATGACCTCTAAAGTAATACCTTAATTATTCACTAAGATACGATTAAAGGTCATTGACCTAGGCATGACGTTTAGGTGACGGGTCAAGTACTCGCATTTAAATCCATTAGGAAGGAAGGATTAACTGGAAGCGATGTCGCCGCTCACTGTTCATTATCCGAAACAATATTTAAACTATATTTAAAGCGGATTTAATGTTTACTTAAACCTTCTTAAAGTCTTAGTGGCGCAAGAAACCTCTGGGGTTTGGAACTGGATAGGTGCCAATATGAATTTCAGTACTGAAAAT
Organism: Xestia rhomboidea; assembly: GCA_963853795.1. NCBI lineage: Eukaryota > Metazoa > Arthropoda > Insecta > Lepidoptera > Noctuidae > Xestia > Xestia rhomboidea. The sequence continues at coordinate 9,676,945 of OY970764.1, read as the reverse complement.
TCAAATATTGAAAAGAAAAGTAAAAAGGCAAGAGTAATGTGGGACACCACTGGATGGCTGGACCACGGGCCTTGTAAAGCTGGCCGATACATACTGGATGCGAAAGGCGAAGGATAGGGTGTTATGGCACAGTTTGGGAAAGGCATAGCAGTAGAAGATGGTAGATTTAGTTGCTCGAGGCTTTTGAACTCTAGGGTGCAGGCCCGAAGGCACTGAAGAAGCCTATTCCTGCCGAACTTCCCTTCGGGAACCAGGCAGTAGGGAGAGATCCTCACGTCCCGGCCGTCGCGGGAGACGCCCCGGACGTCGGGAACCACGTGGTGGCTTCCGGCCACCGTAGGCGCGGGCCTGTGGACGGGGAGCTATGGGCTAGCTCGCCGTCCGTCCGTCTCATGACGACAGGCCGTGTCGACGGCGCGTTCGTGTTCCACGCGCGCCTCAAAGAGAGTCAGCAATAGGGAAGGGGTCCGCAAGGGCCGATGCCTGCCGGGGCTGCGGGACTATTCGAAAGACATACCGTGGCCCCGGAACACAAAGGGCGATAAAGGAACATGGATGGGTTTTAGTAAGTAAAAAAAGTCTGACACTTCCTCCTGCTCCGCCCAGAGCGGAAGGAGTCATTTGATGATTTCCCATCCCAAAAAAAAAAAAGGCTTTATGGTGCGGAGGTGTACACCACCAGACAATATTCAGCGCAAGCCAGATTGATTGATCATTCTTATTCGTTCACCAGCACCACAGATCCTTCATTGTCTTTATTGGAAGAGGTCTACAACCTGTAATAGTCCATTCATTAGGTTTAATTTAGGTTTTTGGCTGAAAAGTATATGGTCACATACCTCTACAATAGACTTCGGCATCCATGTGCAGCAGACGAACAACCTCTCCCTTATTGATAACTTGGAACACACCAGGAACGTGACGATCAGTCTGACTGCCAGGCAGACAAACAGTACGCCGAACCCCACAAGCATGACTTTCGATATTTCCGACTGTATCTGTAATAAAATATGTCACAATTTGTACTAAGAATTTAGGTAGAATTAGCCTTTATAACAGTGAAATAATACCGTCTGAAAATATTTTTATCACTAAATGAGACCAACGTTCCAATTGCGTCTTTATTTTGATAAAATAAAGTCATACAGGTAATATCATTAATGGGCCAATTAGGTACATGCTTGATTTATGGTTTAATAAATTATTATCTTGAAAATAATCGCAGTTTGTCAAATAATCTTGCTGAATCGTGTACAATTAGATAGCCTATTTATTAGACTTAAATAAGTAGGTATTATGCCAATTTAATAGTTTGTTTCTACGCGGAAAGATACTCGTTAAATCATGATCTGTCAAATGACCAATTTGGTCGAGACGCCATTGTTTAACTATTGTCTACTTCGTGGACAGATCATGGGATAATGGACTGTGATGATGATTTAAGTATAGTATGTATTAGGGCACGCCACAATAGTGGCGGTAAGTCCCCTCTTTGAGGAGTGGCTGGAGAGACGCCACGGCGTCCTCACGGTCCGCCTGACGCAGGTTCTTGCCGGACACGGATGTTTCGATAAGTTCCTTCACCGAAACGGGCGAGAGGAGACGCCCAGGTGTTTCCATTGTGAGGCTCGACCGGCGGACACGGTGGAGCACACTGTGGAGGTGTGCCCCGCTTGGGCGGAGCACCGCCGTGTCCTCGAGGTGGTGATCGGCGGCGGCGACCTCTCGCTTCCGGCCCTGGTCCAAGCCATGGTCCTGAGGGAGACGGAATGGGACGCCGTCACCTCCTTCTGCGAAGCAGTCATGCTAGCGAAGGAGGTGGCGGAACGTGAGAGGGAGAAATCCTCACGTCCCGGCCGCCGCGGGAGACGCCCCGGGCGTCGGGGGCCACGTGGTGACTTCCGGCCACCGTAGGCGCGGGCCTGTGGATGGGGGAGCTATGGGCTAGCTCTCCGTCCGTACGTCTCATGACGACAGGTCGTGTCGACGGCGCGTTCGTGTTCCACGCGCGCCTCAAAGAGAGTTAGCAATAGGGAAGGGGTCCGCAAGGGCCGAAGCCTGCCGGGGCTGCGGGACTATTCGAAAGAGATACCGTGGCCCCGGAACACAAAGGGCGATGAAGGAACATGGATGGGGTTTAGTCAGTAAAAGTCTGACACTCCCTCCTGCTCCGCCCAGAGCGGGAGGAGTCATTTGATGATTTCCCATTCGAAAAAAAAAAAGTATAGTATGTATTTGTACAAAATTGCACTTTTAAACAATGAAATCTATAGAATGAATAGGTAAGTGCTAAAGGGTATAAAAGTGTGATAAAAAGTATAGATTTATTTCGTTTAGTATTTGTATCCGCAAGGATCGTAATTTATAGACCTTTAGCCACTGATATGTATTTATATTCCGTGGCCTTTTAATTACCAAACCAAACACCCTGTTTCTGTACCAAAAATCATCGACGTGCGAGACTCGATTGGCAGTTGAAATCACAGCAGTTGAAGAGCGCTTAACAATTTGTTTGTTTAAAACTTTTGTGTTTATTTTCATTCCAGGAACCTGGGGTAACTTCAATTAATTGGCTTCTGTGAATAATCAATATACGTACCACGAAAAAGGTCCCCGTGTAGGCGAAGAGGGCCGGCTCAACCGCCGACCACATGACGCGGTACGCGGTGGACGCAGGGTTGTTGTTCAGTTTCCAGCCCGCCTTCTCCCAGTGGCGCGCCGCTGTCGCGTTGCATGCTAATACAGCTATACCAGCTGAAAACAGTAACATTTTAGGGTTACGAGTTATTTCGAGAGCCCGGTTTTTTTTTTTAAATTAGATTCGCCACTAATGAGAAAGTAAGCTAGAACTAATAGAAATCTATTATCAAACTTTTCCCGAAAAACAAAAGCAAGTACTTACACACTTTGTGTTTCAACATAAAAATTATAATAGATTGATTTTGCGCTGTCACTTACTATCTTCCGTGATTATCAATTATTCTGAGCTCCCGATATTTCGACGCTGGTTGCAAGCGCCATGATCGCGGGAATAATTCATAAGTAATCACGAAGATATTCCTTAAGTGACAGTGCAAGTTTTGTTATAAACCGTGAAAGCTTAAAACAGTGTTTATAATAACTTGGTACTTAATAGAGGGATCAAAAGCATTAAAAGCCTCATTTATAGTTTGAAATTTAATTTTAATTTATAACCAATATTTGCTCAGTCGTTTTCACAAAATAATCTAGTTATTGCCTACATTGATGAGTCACATTCAGGTGACTTTTCGTCGATCAAACATGATTTGTATGCTTTGTAAAATAAAATCTCGTATCTGTTTACTGTTTCATCTTTAAGCAAACAAGGTTCAGTAAACATTTGAAATGCACGTTTACATAAAAATGCACGCGCTAAAGTCCCGTGGTTTCCTAAAATATTATGTTTTCTCGTGATATTAAATCACTGAAATGAAAGATGTTGCGAAGACCAACCGTGCTTGGGAAAAGTCAGCTGTTCGACGCACAGAGAATAAGGCAGTAACTCAACTGAAACTATTGCAAAGTATTTTATTACTTTTATACGAGGCACTCAAATGTTTGAGACCTTTCATGAAAGGTCAATGTTAAAAAGCCTTGCTTCTCCGTATTTTTACATTTAGTTTGGGGTGAAACCATAGGAGGTGATAAAAGCTTGTAACACATGATTGAAAATCTCCGTTGAAAGCTCGCTGCAGCACTCTGTCGAGTTTTCGTATTCCCAGCTTATTTGCATTTGAAAAAGAAATATGTTTCGAACACCACCTATTTTGTAGCATGGGTATCTCTTTTATTTTTATTTTACTTATAAAATATTGCTTAAATGTAAGGAAAGAGCTTTTATAAGAGGTCTTATAAAAGCTCTTTCCTTACTGCATTGAATAGCCGTGCTACAGAAGTGCTGACATAATATAGGGTCCATATTTTGTCTAATACTATCTCAAAGAATGGTTTTCTTACGGCTATCACCGCACTGTGTTAAAGATATAGGGAGGTGCAGAATGTAAGAACACACTGAGACTACGTGCTTCAGTGGGTGTACTGCACTACAAGTCTGTTGCTAATGCATCATTGAGCGTCAAAACAGGGTGAACCTTCAAGGATTTTCCTAAAATATTATATCTAACACTGGCACATAACTTACGATAGCAACAGAATAACTTCTTGCATAAGTACTTTAATGACTGTTTCCGTTTGTTTACAGATTTGTCACATTTTGCCATTCTTTTTTTGAGGCATGAAAAAGTATTGTAACCTTTTTGGTGACAAAATGTAATTGAAATGCATTACTACTGGCTGTTTCATGGCAAAAATATTTGTGTAAAAGCCGTAAAGTAATAAGAGTATTTAATCAACCAAGCCCCTAGATTTATGTTCGCACCTATAGTTTGAAAACGTTCATAAAATAACTGTGAGTCGACTTGTACCTGACATATTCGAGGAATGTCACTCATTTCTAAATTCAAATAGTGGTGCTAGATGCATAGATGCAATCCGTCAATAACAGGTTGAAGCCTAACATCGTCGCGTCGTTACGGAATGGGGCTTCGTACAAGTCTGTAGTTTGGTATGCCATTATTTTGTACTGTTCTTTTCAGATATAAAATTAAACAAAACGCATATAACTAGTTTTTAGTCAAAGTTATTTCAGTTAAAAATTAAATTATGTTTTAATCCGGGTATAGACTGTTATTCCAGTCCGTGTGAACCCAAACCATTCTAAGCCCCACACTTAGCCACTAAATAACTATAATCCCGCGATTTAACTACATTTATGCTTACGCAGTAATAGGTATTAAACATTTGTGCAAATAACACATTAATTTATGGGATTGAAAAAGCAAACCACACGTTTTGTAACTAAATAATCTACTTAATACACTAAGTAGTTTCCATTCTTTAATTGTTTGACTTTTGTTACGATGTGCGAAGTTTTCAATACCTCTATAAGTATGGTCCTTTCAAAGTTTATTTAACGCATGCTATTAAACTGGTTAACCTGAGGTAGACCGGGGCGAAGGTGGTGTGACAATCTGATCTTGTTTGTAGGGTGACATGGTCAGATATCGCACAAAATAGAGAGGTTTGGAAGGAGTTAGGCGAGGCCTTTGCCCAGCAGTGGGACACCTGTGAGGCAAACAAAAAAACCTGAGGTACCTATGTGTAAAAAAAATAATGATAGGGGAATCATTCAAGCTTCAGGCTAGCCAACTTAATAGTTAAACAGTAACTATACCGACTGTGAAAGGACAGTAGTGCACGTGGTCGTGGTATATGGTTGCAACCTTTTTGTTGGTCAAGTGACCAGCCACTGCGACAGTTCGTGTTAGTTGTTTTTCATTCGAATTTTTGGCAAGGTCCAGATTTTTATCAGTTTTGTAAATAGCAACAGGTTGTTCCCTAACATGTAGATTTCTTTTTTTAGTACCGGAAAACGGAGCCCTTATAGATTCATCCTGCCCTTCTGTCTGTGCGTCCGTATGTCACAGCCATTTTACTCCGAGACTTTTGGCACCACACAGTTGAAATTCACGATACTTATAGCAATAGATCCTAATACACTAATATATACGCTACAATCAAGGATAAGGCATGTTATAACACCATTAAAATAATAAAAAGAAGTGAACTAACCTGTACCACCCCACCCGAACTGCGTGGTAATGAAGCTGGCGAACAGCCCGCCAATCACGACGAAGAGTACCCTCAACTCCGTGAGGTAGGCGTCTCGAGAGTGTGGCATGAACTTGGCCAGGCTGCCCCAGCTGGCACCAACAACTGCGCCCACCAACAGCGCGCACGCCGCCTGCAACAGCGCAAAGTTAGACGACGTTCTGCAAAACTTGTTGCGATAACTTTGTGCCCTTCGGTGTTTTGGGAAGATTCTAGTAGGTGGAGGATGTGAGGTGAATTTCTATAATGAGGTATGGATTTAAACAGATCTAAGCTGAGGAAAATATCGAGCTGTTGGTGGGTAAGATAACTTTTTGAAGCAAATTTTCGTGACGAGTCTTCGAAGAGCCAGGATCCATACACAACAACATTTCACACACACACTCAACACAACACAACAACATTTAACAACAACAAAAGTGTTAGGAAATACATTATTTACATTGAGGTCGATAGCTTATTGTCCCACCTTGCACTATTTGTAGAGTTCTGTAACAGACTTCTACGTTTAAGGTTGAACCTTATCTAGCTGCTGCTAGATGAGGTTCAACCTTAAACGCAAAAGCGTTCTACCGACCGCATCGTCGATGCTGCCGTGTGTGATTGCATACGCTCTCTGTTTCTCGTTCTAGTTCCAATCACGATTCAGAGCGACAGCAAAGGATAGAAGCATGGAAAAGTACTATACCGTACTGCTGGATGAAGTTCAACCCTCACATAACAGACTACTATAAAAGTAAGCATAACTTACCCTAGCATATCGATAGGCATCATCGCCGTCGTACATGATGAAGCTGTGAATAACGCCGAACACGCCCACACTGAGCGCGGTATCGGTCCCGCCCGCAGTGCAGATCAGCTGCGGCCAGTTCTGACCCAGGTTCTTGCCGGCGGTCAGTCGTACCACCGTGGGCATCAGGATAGGACATGACACTGACGCGTAGACCGAGCCTAGAAGGAAACCTGGGAAAGAAAGCCTTGTGTTAGAGCCTTGAAATTATAATAAATAGGCTCCAGGTAATTATTTAAATTTAGAAAAACAGAGATGTATACTTCCTTATCAAATGCTAGATTACCTAGGGACGCACATATTTACTTGTATACAGTATACCTTCGCTTTTGTATCAAAGATATCCCGTTAAAAAGTAATCTATACATATAATAAAATCGTTGAGACCAAAAAATCTGTTCATTGAAGATTTAAAAAAAAAAACCAGCCAGGGTGACTTAAAATAAGTAACTGAAGATATTAAAACCATTTAAAAAATTTTTGTTTGTTTGTTTGACCGCGCATCACGTAAAAACTACTGAACTGATATTGTTGAAATGTTCACAAATCTATTGAAATACATTCAGAATAACATATAGGCTATAGAAATTTTGGATTTTTTTGGATAAAGGGGGTGAAATGGGGGGGTAAAGTTTGTATGAAAAAAAAAATTTTGATTGTTCTAGAATCACGAAACTTAGAATAAATACTTATTAATAAAAATAAAGAAATACCTGTTTCAGCATTTTTTAAAATCTCATCCAGAGACGCAAAAAAGAGGGTTTTGTGCTTAAAATTAATAAACTTCAAACACCTATACAATCAAATCCAATGAAGTGTAACCTTTTAAAGTTGCTACATATACTTCGTATCTAATACAGGTAAATATAATTTCTCAATTTTCCCAAAATTTGATTTTTGACGTGAATACGCACAAAATAGCGGAACTCAAGAAAATCAGCTTTCTTCGGTATAAGTAGTTGGTACGAAATGTTTGTGCGCGCATCACGTCAAAATTACTGCATAGGCTTCTTTAATATTTAGACTACATATTATCACGCCACTTCCTTAAGGGGGTAGGCAATTTAGCATTATTTCGTATACTTCAATTGTTTGACGTTTCAGTCATGACAGAGATTATATTTACAGCTAAATTGTTATTGGCCTCATATCGTATTTTCGGGCGAGAGGAGACGCCCGGGTTCTTCCATTGTGAGGATCGACCGGAGGACACGGTGGAGCAAACTGTGGAGGTGTGCCCCACTTGGGCGGAGCACCGCCGTGTCCTCGAAGCGGCGATCTGCGGCGGCGACCTCTCTCTCCCGGCCCCGGTTCAATACATGGTCCGGAGCGATACGGAATGGGACGCCGTCACCTCCTTCTGCGAAGCAGTCATGTTAGCGAAGGAGGTGGCGGAACGTGAGAGGGAGAGATCCTTACGTCCCGGCCACCGCGGGAGACGCCCCGGGCGTCGGGAGCCACGTGGTGGCCCCCGGCCACCGTAGGCGCGGGCCTGTGGACGGGGAGCTATGGGCTAGATCGCCGTCCGTCCATCTCATGACGACAGGCCGTGTCGACGGCGCATTCGTGTTCTACGCGCGCCTCAAAGAGAGTCAGCAAAAAAGAAGGGGTCCCCAAGGGCCGAAGCCTGCCGTCTCTGCGGGACTATTCGAAAGAGATACCGTGTCCCCGGAACACAAAGGGCGATGAAGGAACATGGATGGGTTTTAGTCAGTAAAAGTCTGACACTTCCTCCTGCTCCGGGAGGAGTCATTTGATGATTTCCCATCCGAAAAAAAAATAAGCTATAAGTATCGTGTTTGGGCTCAATTCATGCACCTTGATGAGAACTTTCGACCTAGCTGGAGTATGACTGTCATCGAGTGTCTAAGGATGAAAACCTAAGGCTGTCGAGGGAAGTCCCAAATTGGAAAAACATAGTACAATTTTTTAACGATGATTGCATATATTTCCGAGAAATTAAATTGTTACCTACCTAGTTTGTTTGTTTGGTTGGTTGAACGCGCTAATTTTAGGAACTACTGATTCCAGTGAAAAACATCTTTTAGTGTTGGATAGCCCATTTATCGAGGAAGGCTATACGTTATATAACATCACGATACAATCAATAGGAGCGGAGCATCAATGAAAATTGTTGCAAATACAGCGAAAAACTATTGCTTTTGAGAGCTTCCGTTCCGTGCGCTGCGTAAACGGTTAAAGTAACTCAACAATCATACATGTATGACGGGATTGTTCCTCTTAAAAAGTCCACTAAAGCATATTATCTGCATTTTTTTTAGGTTGACTCACACTCTCTCTCTCTTACGTAACGCAGACGAAGTTGCGCGGGTCAGCTTGTTTATTAATAAAATGTAGAACGGTCAAGCGCCACAAAGAGAGTTATTGTATTCTGACACAACATTAGATAAACTTTTTATGAACGAATAAAGAGTTTAAGGTAGCGTCAACAAAAATACAAAAAAATAAATCGTAAAGGTACCATTGAACTGTACCTTGACACTTTTTCCCTATATTGATAAATAATTGCATGGAAGCGTAAACGTTTACTGCGTCAAGCTTCAGTGAGCACTGTTAATATAATTCAGTAAACATGATTTACTTATGCAAATTGAAGGCATGTTTATCGTTTCATATTTTACGTAGTCGCACGTACGATAAAAATCCAATATAATTAAATCATTACTCTATCAGCGTATGCATGTCCATATTGATGTAACGCGAAGTACATACGGGTTGGGTAAATAAGAGCGCGAAAGTAAAACAAAAAGTCGCTGTTGGAACCTTTTTCGCTTTGATGCTTTGTCCGGAAAATCGGGCCGTATACTCGTAATTACAGGTGTGCGCACGCAGCGGGCTCGGTGCGGCGCGGCGGCTTGGTCGCGTCGTGACGGTGAGGTGGCGGCTGCTGGCTCACAGCGTGCCAGCGCGTCTGAATAGTGCGCTCCACGCTCCACGTCATGCGGCGAAAATGCATTCAAATCTTTTGCAATACGAGTTCCGCACCAGAATTTATTGAATTGGCTTTGTACCACGCACACACCGCGCTCCATTGTGTTCAGCGTTCGTGACAAATTTTATTTTATTACACGGTTTGAGGTGTTTCGTGTTTTATCGAATGTTAGTTCGCGGTTTTTGCAGGCTGACGTCGATTTTTTAATTTATTTTTCACGTCAACTTGCCGATCGCTAATAAATGGTTTGTGGGACGTTTTAATAACGGACGATGAGAGCGTTGATTTATCAGAACTAATGTGTGATACGTTGTTCTATAAATAGAACAGTTTAAAAGACGTTACTGTTTAGCATCTGCTATTGAACATTATTGAGTCTCGGCGAGACACGAGTTTATATACTTTGTCCTGTGAAATCGGATACCATAAATGTACGTACATATGTCCCTAATTCCATCAAAGGCTTTTGATAAACAAAAGGCTCTTGTTGGAATTCTTGGAAAAATATGTCCGCGTTTCATATTCCGTGAATAAAATAGAAAGATGTGTGGTGGGGCTTAGTAATGTGACTAGATGGTCTCTTTTTGTGGATGGTTTCAGAAGGCTACTGAAAGTTTGGAACAGGTAGTTTATTTACTTTTACAATTCGAGGAAAGGCATTTGTTGTAGTTCGGTCTCCTGGTACTTTATCTAGCGTAGATTCAAATTTAAACACTATATATCTACAAACAAATACACGTAACACTTTGTAGTTTGTTTATTTAAGGGGCTGATAACATCGAATTTGTTGAAATTTACATTCTTTAAGCATATTTTTAAGAAAACCTATTTGTTCTAGTTTAAAAAAAAATATATGTTAATATTCATAATTATTTTAAAGACCTTGGACGGACTGGATACATAATTGGACAAAATCGGCTCCATAGAAAATAAATACAAAGATTGGTCTTAAAATCATCATTAACGGTTCTATGTCTTTTTTTTTTACGTATGGGTCTGCAATTAAAAGCACGAAGTCAACATATTCATACCTAAACCCTTAACGAGTCATATTTCACAAGTAATCCACACTTTTTTTTATTTCAATATTTATTCATTATTTTCTTCTAAAACCTGGCCGCCCAGTGATAGTCACATACACGCGCACACTGTCTATTGACAGTGTGCGCGATTTTGGTTTTGACTGCGCCTTAAGGCTTGTGGAAATGCTACAATCAGCGTCATAATGTAAATAAGTAAATCAAGATCACCAGGATTCTCCTCCCTTTAATTTCAGCCACAGTTACACGAGTTAACGAAGAAGACAGGAATTAATAACAGCCTGCATTGTGCTCCAATTCCCACAATTTCATACAATAATTACAAGTAAACTATATTTAGAGTGTCATGATAAGTGGGGTTCGCTTGGAAATTCTGCGCGTAGCTACTTGAGACTTAGTATTTAAAGGGTGTAATGTGCATTGTGCATAGATAAGGCTCAGGTTTTTTTTAATGGGCCTCCTCTTGAGCTCAATCAAATCCTGAGGACAGAGATGAGGTCCACGATGGTACGAGTTAACCCAAAAGAAGCCTATTAACCCAAAAGAAGCTTATTAACCCAAAAGAAGACTATTAACCCAATAGAAGCCTATTAACCCAAAAGAAGCTTATTAACCCAAAAGAAGCCTATTAAGCCAATAGAAGCCTATTAACCCAAAAGAAGCCTATTAACCCAAAAGAAGCTTATTAACCCAAAAGAAGCCTATTAACCCAATAGAAGCCTATTAACCCAAAAGAAGCTTATTAACCCAAAAGAAGCCTATTAAGCCAATAGAAGCCTATTAACCCAAAAGAAGCCTATTAACCCAAAAGAAGCTTATTAACCCAAAAGAAGCCTATTAACCCAATAGAAGCCTATTAACCCAAAAGAAGCTTATTAACCCAAAAGAAGCCTATTAAGCCAATAGAAGCCTATTAACCCAAAAGAAGCCTATTAACCCAATAGAAGCCTATTAACTCGCGACTTTTGAGAGATTGGGGTCATATGAACTTGGGAGCACCGACACAGGCAGGGAATTCCACTCCTTGGCTTGGTTTAGTAGAATATAACAAATCCTCGGTTAAAGGTAAATCCTACCAAGATTCAGCTACATATGATCTATCAAAGGACCGATTTGTTCGAGACACTATTGTTTAACTATTGTGTCTACTTCGTGGACAGATCAAGGGTTTAACAGACTTCCGCACGGACTTATGAATTTGTATCCTTATATTCACAATGAATCTGCTTAGTTTACTTGTGACATATTCTTTGGTAAACGACTTAAAAGCTTTTAAGAAGAAAATAAAAGGTAATCTTACCCCAAAGCCATGGGTATCCAAGCAGTAGATTCATGCAGACAGCGAGGGTCACGACCTCTGCAGTCCAGGGCAGCACTCCAAGCGAAGCAACCTGCTTCCAGTTAGTCTTCATATAGCTCAAGTTCCAGCCTAGAGAACCCTTACCCAAAATTATTACTGGGTATATTTTTCTGCAACAAATGATAATGATGTTGATTTATTTCTTTCATTGACGTCGAACGTAGATTCATTGAAACCTTTTATAACATTAAGTTTTCTATAATTTTATAGTGTAGGTACTATACGACAATTGAAATATGCACGTATACGTTTGTAACGACTGCCAGATTGATCGGCTTTTGGCTTTTGATTGGCTCTTGCTATAACACTTGCTATGCACTTGCTTGCTTGCTATGGACTGCAATAGTGATAGTCATAAAACTATCACTATTGCAGTCCATGTTTTGGTGTTATTATAATGAATTTCCGACATTCCATATTATTCCGTAATGGGAGTTGCCTTATTAAGCCAAGGTCTTAAAACTCAAATGCAATTTCTTACCTCATAAACCCATCAATTTCAGTGTAATGTCGCATATCGAGGTAACCGATATTTCGCGCCGTGATGCCAGTTAAGATGGCCGCCAACAGAGGCGGGAGTGTCGTGATCATCTGCAGCAGTTCCCCAGTGGCCCAGGCTATCGCGGCCACCACCGCTGGCCTGAACCATCGCCCATTCCAACCCCACTCCTCCCCGAATGCACACCATAGTATGGCCCATGACGCCAACCCTATAAGATATGGAGAGTTACATTATAAACTAGCTGATGCCCGCGGCTTCGCCCGCCCGCAAATTATATACTAAAACCTTCCTCTTGAATTACTCTATCTATTAAAAAAACCCGCATCAAAATCCGTTGCGTTTGCGTAGTTTTAAAGATTTAAGCACACATAGGGATATAGGGACAGAGAAAGCGACTTTGTTTTATACTATGTAGTGATGATGTAGGAAAACTAAAAAAATAAGCTTACTAATTACACTAAAATGTTGAACCTATTGTACATTGCAATATTTATCAACATTTTTGTATTATTATTGCTATAAAACTTCGTGAGTTTTGTGTGTTTAATTGATTATAAACATGTTCTACTATGCCGCCTGATGTTAATGCTAAAGCATAGGCATAAATTAAAAAGTTTGCAGCTTTTGCTCAACTTGTTACGGCGGCTTTGTAACAGCTTAACAGAGGATACGATTGACCATTGTTAACCGTAGGTAGTCGTATATACTTTGCTATATTGTAGAATATTTAACGAGGACTAGCATAAAACTAGGTTCTCGCCAAGGTTTAAGAACAATTATTTCTAAAACTACTGACTGATGTCTAAAATTGATAAAGGAACCAATTAGTATTCCCTGTAGGGCTATTACGTATCTCTGTTGACAGCTCGAAATGATAGTAACTGGGCTCAGTGTCCATCAATTAAATGTCAAAAGGTTAGTTTCGTATAATGTATGACCCTGTTAGTCACCGTAAAGTGATATCCAAGTGTGATACGTAATACCAATATTATGACATTCACGGTTGTCATCAAAGTTCGGTGTTCAACCGAAGCTTGATAGTCACTGGATATCAGAAAGATACGTAATAACCCTGCTGGTCTTTCAATTACGTAGCCGGATAGAACAGACCGTTCTGATAGATTGTGAGCATAGAAAAAGACGGCAAATCTTTACATAAGCAATAGGTAATTTACCTGTTCAAATATACTCTGTGCACATGATATATAATGGAACAGATTACTACGTAGTCATTTCTAGTTAGACGGTTATCGCAAATTTTCTTTGTGCGCGACAATCATGTTGACAAGAAGTCATGTGAGAGCCTAACAAATATCTATTTATCTAGAACAGCAGTGACGCAGGTTCAAGTTCCCTGCCGTAATAAATGTTATTAAGAAAAGATTAATAAGACAGTGCCCAAACAAAAATGGCCTCTATGCATACTGAAAAACTATGTTAAATCTCTAACTATTCAAATCAAATAATTATTTATTGCGAACAACAAGGTCCATAAGGGTTAGTAAAAGAGTAGGTACTTAAGAACTATGTTAGCGGTGAGAAATTAGATGCACATTTATGTAACTTAATGGACTAATTGTTGTCTACTGATGGCTGGAATGTTGTTCTTGCTTCATCTAGGCGACAATTTGTTTTACAGGAACCTACTCAGTTATACTCACAGCGAAGCAAAATAATTCTCAACATGTTCAGAAAAATCCATACAAAGCGAAATTAATTCTGTCTGTCTGTCTGCTGCTTTATCACGTCTTTACTGCTGAACGATTTTCAATGAAAGTTGGGATACGTAGGATACTTTTTACCCCGGTAATACGTCCCCGTGGGACCATTTCCGACCTACACACGGCAGAGCTATGAGCAAAAGCTGATATTCAAATATTGCGTATTTCTAAACTGAAACCTGCCTAGTGTACTGATAGGTTTTCTTTATACCATACAATTAGGATTAAATTCACTTGATCTATGTAATTTGGTTGTTTATTCACTTGTCCGTAAATAGAAAAGGTTCACAGAAACTCAGTAGGTATTCAGTAGATGTTTCCTTAAATAGTAAATCACAATGTAGCGTAGTACTTACCTAGTATTATTAAGACGAAATAATGAAGAAAAGTCCCGGTTGCTGCAACGCAAGCAGTATTTTTCTTTTTAACATCGTCAATTGCAATCTTTCCTGAACTATAAGTGAATGTTAATTCAGGCGTTCTGTAAATAAACGGAAAACAAAATGGTTTATTCGAACATAATTGATAGAACCAATTAAATTGCTCGATTCAATTAACTTGATCACGGTGTACACTCACTCGGATTCTTTCATAACTATACTTTGACGGCTCGTTATTGCTAATAACGTGTCGTCTTCGTTCATTCTTGTTAATAAGTGCAATGCTAATGAGGCACGCACACTAAAAGGTACTAACTTACGTTTTAAAGTCTTCGTTGTGTATGATATATACACCCTTATCTTTGGCACACGGTATGTTTTTATCTGAAAATTAATCATCTCATGTATTCTTAAGATCACATTTGCTTATTTTTTTGTATTTATTTTAGCTACTGTTGTGTTAAAAATGATAATTTGAATATGACTTGCATTTACTATCTTTTGTTAAGAAACTGACAAGGTTTTAACTTCATAATTATTTCAGTAGAGAATTGATTACATTGATTGGTTTATAAATAAGTGAAAAGTGTTTAAACAATATCAATATAAGAATCTGTGTTTCAAGTCCTACTTATTCACAAAAAAGACCAACAAACAGTTTTAAAACACGCAATGTAATCAAAGTTAAATCAAGACTACAGATATTCCGTGGCTGCGGGAAAGTTCGCAAGAGATACCGTGGCCCCGGAACACAAAGGGCGAAGAAGGAACATGGATGGGTTTTAGTCAGTAAAAGTCTTACACTCCCTCCCGCTCCGCCCAGAGCGGGAGGAGTCATTTGATGATTTCCCAACCAAAAAAAAAAGACTACAGATATTTCTAGAATATAGAACAAATTTATATGGGACAAGAAGATTGGTTCACCAATGTTTTACATAATGCCTTGTACCTATAACCTTCTAACTGCTCTGATTGTCCATACGCGTCAATCAACAGACCACAACGATTGCTTATATTGGTCTTTATCTGTTACCATAAACATGTCAAACGAACCTTCACAGCTATTTCTTTAACAAAGAAACACGAGTCTATCCTACTGCTACCGTATAAAAAAATATTTGTCAAACACAAGCACAATTTGCGTCAGTGTAAACAAAAGCTTATCACAGAGTACTTAGGGATGATAATCACAAAAACAAATATTACCGAAATTAAACGCGAAGCTATGGGTGAAACAATCAGATTAATTTCTATTAGCCTACTGAACAACTGGATAAATATTTATTCGGACCGCGTTGTGTAATTTCGGGCCACGCTAAAAATTAAATAGTGCTTTTCACATTTTCCGTTTGTATTTCTAGCTTTTTGGTAACTATCAATGTTTCTGAAATCATTGTCATGTCACCAGCACAATCATAATGAAATACAACAAACCGTTATTCAAATAAATCCGACAGGAAAATCTTTATAATGTAAATAACTTCTATTTTTTGACATCTAACGTTCCTTTACCTTTTGTCAAGGATAACTTTATTTGAGATTGTGAAATAACATGACAGGAGCAGAGTTGAATTCGGAATTCCCTAATTCCGAAATTCTTTCAAATACTAAATTCGAATTCTTTTTTTATTACCCTATGTTATATTTTGGTATTAACCAAAATATAACATAGGGTATTAAAAAAAAACCTATTTTAAAAGGATCTCAGCAGGACATAGTAGAACGAAGTAAATATCAGTTCAATGGGGAAAGACGGTCGAAGCTCTTTGTAGATGGCGTGTCTATGGCTAGGTCCCAATCTGACCAATCAGGTCGAGCCATTTTGAAATATGAAATGACATTAACAGATTTTCAACCAATGACGATGCTTGGAACTAGCTATGCTAGCGCCATTAGTTCCACAGTTACCATCCCCATTGGCACAGATAATCGGCTGCGGATATACCGCGCGGGCATCATCATTATCATCACCTTCCTACCCTTGTTTCATGTTACTTGGGATTGGTGTAACAGATATTTCTCGACCATAATTATGTAAGTCATGTCAGAGGCCCATAGGCGGCATAAAAACACTCACACCAGGAACTAACCACGAGAAAAAAAAAGACCGTTTTTTTTTTTCTTTTCGGTGGGAAATCATCAAATGATCCTCCCGCTCTGTGCGGAGCAGGAGGAAGTGTCAGACTTTTACTGACTAAAACCCATCCATGTTCCTTCATCGCCCTTTGTGTTCAGTCCCGTAGCCCCGGCAGGCATCGGCCCTTGCGGACCCCTTCCTTTTTGCTGACTCTCTTTGAGGCGCGCGTGGAACACGAACGCGCCGTCGACACTGCCTGTCGTTATGAGACGGACGGACGGCGAGCTAGCCCATAGCTCACCGTCCACAGGCCCGCGAAGAAGACCGTCACGTCATCATTTACACCTTTTCTTTCATATCTCCTTTTTCTGTGGAAACCGTGCGGTGACAGATATTATTTCAGTAAAGTATGTATCGGTCAGTGCCTGATGTCCGGATACATTTTTGCAATTTGTACATACCGGTTTACCGAATTATTAGGAGAATACATTGGTGCCAGATAACTCTTGAAATATTTACTGTACTCCTGTGTGTAATTTTATAACAATGGTACACAATCTTATCTCCCTTGAAGTGTTTCTTTAAACACGGCTTTGCAAAAATCATTGAAATAAAAAATCTACCACGGCATAGACTAGATTGAACTTCGAGTCATCGACCTTATGAAAAACGACAACCGAACTTTATGGTTATTTGGCAATTCGGGAAAATTTCTGTCTCCCTGAAATTCCTCGTAAAAATTCATACCACGTTCTGGATCCTGTTTTTCATGGCGCTATTAACCGTTGAAAACTAGTTTTGACCGACAACATTTAATGCAAAGTAGTTTAAATTGGATTTGGTGTTTGAGGAATTTTAATTAATAGAATTAATGATTAAAATTAATACACACTTCAAGTTTAGTGTGTAATCATTAAACCAACAGCTCGTGAAAGTGTCAGAAATATCGATCTTGACAAATTGATCATATTATTATCCGTGTGTGACTAAGTAATTATACTTACTCGGTGCAAATATTTGTCTTTTTAATCTTTACCAAGTATAATATCATAAACTACCGTGTGTGGCTTTAATGATATCTAATAAATGTATTAACTGATAATGGGAATGTTACTTCCTAGATCCACAGTTTGTCTAAGTCTTAGATGCGTTATGGTTTATGCTCTCCTTGCAATAAGCGCCTGATGATGATCAGCGTTCTGATTTAGTGCAAGAAAAGAGTAAATAAAGAGTGACGACCCAAATGGTGCAGCGGTAGTGAGGCTGCCTTACGTTCTCAGGGTCCCGCGTTCGAATCCCGGTTGGGGCAAATGTTTGTGTGATGAGCATGGACATTTTTTTCCGAGTCATGGATGTTTATATGTATAATAAGTATGTGTTTACAAACAAAAAGTATCTATGTAGTATATCAACTATCTGGTGACCACGACACAAGCCTCGTTGCTTAGTGTTTATTTTATTCAATATAGTATAATATACGTGTTTTATAAATAAATGTATGTATAACACCTGATTTATTTATAAATAAAATCACTCACTAAAGTACTCTTTTCTTGCCAAAAGAGTACTGCAGAGGACTTGGGGGAGGCCTTTGTCCAGCAGTGGGACTGTATGAGTAACAAAACACTGCGTAAGCTTATCTTTGTAGTCAAGCTCGGGACAGATTTTGGTTCCTAAATAGAGCATTGCATTGTAACATAACATCACGCCTGTCATCTTTGAAGGGTTAGGCAGAGGCGTACCTAATTGTACACCCACATTTCGCCAATTATATTTAAGTCCCATGTAATAGGGGCGAGCCTATTGTCATAAATCGGGCTCAATACAGACTCCGTGAATGCTACTGAGAAATTTCAGGTAAAAAACGCAATAACACTTGGCCCATACCCAGCCCCACTTGGCTCGGAGCCATAGGCGGGGGCGGGTGTTCCCCTCGCGAGGGAAACAGAGCGTTCACCACGTCCTCCATGAGCTGAGGCCGGAGACTCTGCGTCAGCGGGGGGGGCCTAGGTGCGGAGTTTATTCCGCACCATCTTGTTAGGGCGCCCCCACGGATCTCTGTCGAGAGCCTCCAGCATCTCCTCGCGGGCCAGATCCCTGGCCCGCAGGACAGCCTCGCGGAGTGCGGTCTTCGCCGCTCTGAACCCCTTATAAAGCTCCGCCTCAATAGCTGCCGCACCCGGTGGGCGAATACAGGTGTCGCGCAGCCACGCACGCCTCGCGTAGAGACGTCAGCTCTTGCGACCACCAGTACACCTGACGCCGGGCGCCTCCTGGACGAACACGGGGCATTGCCACGTCGCAGATGTCGGACATGGCCTCCTGAAACCACCCTGCCTCATTATTAACGTCGGCAGGCCTGTCCGGTGATGTCACCCAGGCCTGCACGATCGAGGATTTCAGGAGGAGCTCCCGGTCCAGCTGCTTCAGCGCCCAACGCGGACTACTCGTGGCCTGTTGGACTGGCGCGCTTGAGGTCTGGGTGTAGACGTCGAACTGGATGTACCGGTGGTCGGAATAGGTCTCCACCCCCTCCATAACACGCCAGTCAACGACACGCGGTGACAGAGCGGGGCTAGCGAACGAAAAGTCCACCACCGACCCGCCCCGCATCCTCACACACGTGGCGACAGAACCCCGATTTAGGACGGCCAGGCCCAGGTCTAGGAGGTCTCCAGGGCCCAGTCCTCCACCATCCTTCCCCGCACGTCTGTGCAACGAGAACCCCAAGCCAAGTTCTTGGCATTAAAGTCCCCGCGGACAAGCACGGGGAAGGAATGGCAACTCTGCGAGAGAGTTGTGGAACTCGGCGAGAGTTCGGTTCGGGGAGAAGTAGACTCCCACTACGACGATCTCCCCGAACCGTGCTGCTACGCACCCCCGACCCCTCCTGACACTTTCAAGGGTCGGGGTGCCGGCGGCGGCCGACGACACTATGGTCACTGAGCCGGGGAATTTAACCCTGAGCCGTATAAGTACCGTAACCGTAGTAATTAATATACTTTTGTTTGATTAAAACTAACTACTTAGTTAGCAATGGTATACATTATCATTTCGTCATCACATTCCTCGCAAAATGGCCTTAACGAACCACGAGCCAATTCTCATCTTCTAACCATAAGATGACTTTGTATTTTTGGAGACGCTGTTGAAAGTTACAGCATCTTTTATTTGAACAGAATGAGCACGGAAATATTTTAAAATTAAAAACCACCGACGCTTGCATTTGGCTGCTTTTTATTAAGTTTTATTACAATGGGAACACGGTTTTCTGAAGCCGACAATTAATTTTGGAAAGCGTTTGAACTTTTTCCGAATGCGAGCTTCCTACACCACCTCGGATTTGCCTTTCTCATGTTATAGAATGTTGTCAAAAGAATCTCAATTTAGTTAAATAACTTTTGATATGAATATACATTATTTATTTAAGAAATTGGATATAATCGACGAAACAAATTACATTTCATTTCGTTTTTGTAACTATAATAGAGGAACAAATATTTTCCAATATTTACGAAGATAGAAGACTTAATAAGTACTTTCCTACCTAGGCCATTTTAATAATTCCAAGAAGTTACTTTACTTGACCTAAACAAGGTATCTTAGATAGATACTTACATAAAATCACATTCAACCAGCAGGAAAACATTGAGACATCCTAGAGAGTTTATTGAATCTGTAATCCATGATTTGCATGTGTAAATTATCCAAGATTTCGCCAAAATGTTTCGGAAGCTGTAGTTATAGCTATTCTTAGGCATTGAGTACACTTCACAGATAGCTACGGCAACAATTAAATGCAACAAGTTCTTAATTAGTTCTTCGACAAAGCGTCGGTAACAGAGTCTTAAATAAATTACTGCTAGTTCTCTTTGTCTTTGATGCTCTTAGTCAATAGCCAGAGAGAGTCCAAGATATTCCTAGTGCCGCAATAACTGGAGTGGTTTACCACAACGGTACAGACGGTATTAAGCCATCGCTCCCCCTGTTTGCCATCGCTTCAGACCGGGACATGTTCATCGTGCACCTTTAATAATGCATATTGGACATTTATCCGCTTCGAGGTATAAAACGGATTCCGAATAAAATGCAAAATGGACCATGTTTAAATAAATAAAATAGCGGACGTATATTGGTTTTTCACAAATCCAACAGCGGTGTTTTGAACAAAGAATAACGAGCTATTTGAAATATGTTCATGCTGGTCCCTACGTGATTGTAGGTGATGACAAAAATAAAAACAATGGAAGGCTATTTCTCTCAAAATTCACAACACATTTTTGTTCGTTTAACGAAACTTCAACCCTGAATTTTGTCTCGATGGCCAAATATCTTGGTCAAAGAACAAAACCCTTCGTTATGGAAATCTAAGGAAAAGCTTACGTAAATCAGTAAACCTCACAGGCTATTATAGTAATGGACTTAATAAACATAACTGTAACAATTTTTTCTGCATTCAGTTTGCATTATCTAGGCTTGATAATCTTGGTCATTTAATTATAGGTCGTAATAAAGATATTAACATGAAAAACATTGGTGACGAAGAAATATCATGACGATCTATGTAGCTCATCCTTATCGTAATGACCAACCTATCGACGCGACGATTGAACTGACTGGAGTTTGATCCACAATGATACCAGTACATTTAGATATTGCTAATTCTACAAAGAACAAAATAGGTCTTGACATAATCATGATGATTAGGAAGTTGATAGGAGAATGCATTATAGTAAAGGTACAGTATCGAATGCTTTTTAGAGTTCCGTGCTCGAAGGGTAACCAACGGGACTCTATTACTGAACCTCCGCTGCCCGTCGTATGTCAGCGGGCTGTATCTCGAGGTAGATAGTTGAAATTTTCACAAATGTGTATTACTGTTGCCGCTATAACAACCACTAAATTAAAATTTAAAGGGGGCTCCCCTACTACGATGGTACGGAACTCTTCATGCACGAGTCCGACACGCACTTGGCCGGTTTTTCCAATCCCTTGTAACAAACATGCCTGATAGATCGACAAAGCGATCCCTCCAATGACTAAGTTTACGTCGAGTCAAGGCGAGGACGGCTCATGAGAAGATATCAACAATTTGCACGCTACGGCTATAAACAATGGCTACGAGACACATTATTTTATGCCTTGATGAGGATTGATGTACCGTTATATACAAATACATTTGTTCAGCATATGACAAGTTTAATGAACGTGCAAAATGAGTTCGTTGATTTAGTTCTGCAGATAATTTTTGTATTATTAAGGAAAAAACAAAAAAAACTTATCCCATTGACTGGTAATATACTTGATCATAATCACAAACGTAAACACAGTAGTGCTTTGATTTTATCAGAACCGCAGTATTATAAATCGATTCTAATTAGAGCGTGAAGATGTCACGAACTTTAGTTCAACGGGAAAATTGCTTCAGGCTTCTCAATCAGACGAACCAATGAACTGGGGAAATAGTCACTAATCTTCTTGAAAGAAGCTATTGATAACCAGAATAGGTGAACAGAGAGGATGAATTTGCTATCAATCAGTATCATAGTTAATTATTTGTAAAGCATGTCTCAATGTAGGTAAGTAGGTAACATTGAGAGACATTGATTCAGAATTGCTGAGTCTGTAAGACGTAGCGTATATTATTATTGTTTTAAATAGCTAGTTCTACTTGCGAACACTTTATATAGGCGACAAGGCAATTAATTACAGTGGCGTCTTCATTTATAACCAGTATTGTACTAAATTCGAGGCAACAAAATGAGACTTGGCAAAATTGATATTAATATTTCAAACGTTTGTTATTTTAAAGGCTGTTTGTACTATGGTAGGTACCTACTGGATTAACTAGGTTCCATAGCGTGTTTATATTGTATTCATAAAATAAGGATAAATAAAACTAATAATCGGTAAAAATATTTAAAAAAAAACTTACTTTCTGTCATTTTTGTTTTTAAACAAAAAAAATTGTTGAGCACTAATATTTTCCAAAAAAACTAAGAGCTTTTCAAAAACTGTGGTTCAGTATAATTCACGGACAATGGTGTACAGGAACATGGTTCATGCGGTACAGCTGAGTGAGTACGAGGCGAGCGTCGCGGGTCGCGGATCGAGCTGCCTGCGCGCACGTCACACGCACCATCAATAAATAGCCATTATTATCATTTAGCTACGTAATTTTCACTCCTTAATAAAGATTGCAACTGATATTCCAAACTGAATGATTAAGCGCGGGGGGCTAAAACGTGCAGCTGTATGTCACACTATCACTCTTATCAGTTAACACGCGTATTTTTAATAAATTAATTTTGCAAGGTTTGTCTGCTAGCCTTGCCGAGCTATTAAGATGTCCCAACATCCCAAATGTCACAGTCACTCT
Organism: Xestia rhomboidea; assembly: GCA_963853795.1. Lineage (NCBI taxonomy): Eukaryota > Metazoa > Arthropoda > Insecta > Lepidoptera > Noctuidae > Xestia > Xestia rhomboidea. Next base: position 9,654,052 of record OY970764.1, on the reverse strand, counting down.
GAGAGGAGCGAATCAGTGTGGTTTGCAGACCTTAGTACAGTGCGTAAGTTAACTGACTGGGGACTTTTCAGTGTCATTCGAGAAAGACCATACTACTTATTACTTACCTTTCATTAGGTACTTGCTATTGGTGGACTGGTGTAGCTGTCGATGATAGTAACTACTGGTTCTTGTGGTGCATTCACTTCATTAATTCATTATATTGAAGCTATCTAATAAAAAGCAAGTTTGGTTTTAAGTTTTTATCAATCAAATAATTAAACCAGATATTGTGGTTTAACTAATATAAATCAATTTCTCATTGTAATGATTTGAATAATAGCATGTTAGCATGATCTTGAATGACTATCAATTAGTAACGTACCTGGCGTTAATTTTAATTGCTATTAGTGTTTGCAAAATACCGTTTAAAATTATGTAGTGAAAACGTGTTTAATTTATTAATTTAAACTAGAGCTAAAATTTTAAGAAATCTTATTCAGTTTTGTTTTGTACTTATTCTCAGAATATTTCAGTTCACTTGGCTGGGTAAATGATGCTTACAAAATCTTCTTCGTGCAATCATTTTAATTTATAAACCAGACTGCATTTTTATTCCACAAATAAATTGACTTAATTCATTTTATCACTTCACGGAATTTTTGTGATTAATTGGAAACTACAAATTCTTGAATAACAGATTATAAATCGTAACAAACGAGGAAAATTCCTCTAAAACTGAATTACTAACATTATGCTGGTAGGTATGTACGAATAGTTACTTCAGAGATGAGTACGCCCTACTATTTCTAATATAATAATTTTAACGTCATAACTCTCATAATTCGACTACATTTGTGTTTCTAAATGTATTTCATTTTTATTAGTAACTCAGCACTATCTGAAAAGAATCAATGTTTGCGTAATCTTCTAATACGCAATGTATTGTTAGGCATCAGTGAATGTGGATTAATTTAAATACTAGTACTTTTGGCCCTGATAACAAGCTACGATCATCAATTGATAGAAATATGTGATGATTATCGCCAATACATTTTTATTTCATGAGAATTTCTATCCTTTTCATAGAATTTGACATATTACGTAGACCAAACTAGGCAATCGAGAACTCAACATAACTCGACGAATGCAGGCGCTTTGTTTATTTTATCACCAGCACAACTGACGGATTTTTTCTCCACCAACACCTACAAATCTACAGCCTGCTACTATTATCATTCTCTTACCCTTATCCCAGTTTATTTGGGAGTCTTCTTCTTCCATACTTCTCTATTAATCGTCATCGCAGCAGTTACCTCCTTTCTAGCCATATCCTGCACACAGTCCATCCATCGTTTAATTGATCTTCGTCTACTCTACTGCAGCATACGTATCTTTATCTTCATAGGTTTTGAATGACAACCATATGAATGACAGGTCTAAACGAAGTGGCCTATCCTATTAATTTATATCTATTTTTTTATTCACAGTGCCCAGATTTCTTATGGTTAGTTTCAGGCAGAATGTTTGAGACACCTGACAAATACCGATGTCCCGAAAACATAATAAATCATCATCTGCCTAGCCTTTTCCCAACTATGTTGAGGTCGGCTTCCAGTCTAACCGGATGCTGCTGAATACCAGTATTTTACATGGAGCGACTGCCTATCTGACCTCCACAAACCAGTTAGTACTAGGTAATACCATACCCCTTGTTAAGACTGGTTGTCAGACTTTAGGAGCCACTGACTACCTCTAACGATTGTCAAAGATCTACAAATGACAGCCGGGACCAACAGCTTAACGTGCTTTCCGAGGCACGGAGGAAACTCTTTAGGTATGTAAGGGTGGTCACCCATCCACAGACCAACCTAGGCAAGCACGGCTTAACCTAAAGATCGACCTGAGCGGCTATTATTATTTAGCCACGATAAATGCACTTGTGAATAACGGTTATTTGAGGTGTGTTAAAACACCCTTGGCGAAGCCGGGCGGCACTTGTTCTTTTCAGTCGTTTCCCAGCAATAATCTTTGCGCTTTGTTACTTAGTTTGATGTACAGAATACTTGGTTGACGGCTTCGTGAAGGGTCCATTTACACCTTGTAGGTTTGGTATTTCTGCCCATGCTGTGGAACTCTATGAAAATTTTAAATAAAGTATGATAACCCATGATCTGTCCACGAAGGAGACACAATAGTTAAACAATGGCGTCTCGACCCAATCGGTCATTCGACAGATCATGATTTAACCTTCAATAATATATTAATTCGTTTACCTATGACATTTAATCCTCAGTCATAATTATGATTTGCATTTGCCTTAAAATTGTATGACTAAAATCTCAAATTGATATTCGGTGGCGCAGCATATTTCTCTAATATTTTTTTCTTAAAATTCTATTCACTAAACAGCGGTGCCTTTAAATAATAGAGGCCAATCAATGCCTGCCCAATTGTGTTCAAAATTCTGATAGGTATCCGAAGTTTTTTAATAAAAACCCCTTTCGTATTAAATCGTTAATTTAGCGCGGTTCACTGCTTATTACATTTTCACTGCTTATATTTTAGGTTTTAGATAATAGTAAGGTGATCCTAGGGCATATTCCAGACAGGCGGAGCAAAATAAAGACGGAGTTTTTGTAAATACATTATTTATTGAACATCTATATACTGGAGTGAGGTTGTCGTGTTGTTTCTTCGGACGAGGTTCGATGACACCGGCGGTGATAACGTCCGAGTGCGGTAGAAATCTGGGAATGTAAAGTTATGGTTATCATTTGTATAGATTTGTGCCAAGACAGCTGTCAAATTTTGCTCATTCGATTTTGAACTTAACCATTAACATTTTATAGTTTAAAATCATTTGGAGAAATTTGACAGCTTGTGGTGTAACGCGATGTGCTGGTGACTGTACATTTGTGGGAAGAGACAATATAGTGGTTACGACTGGATTCTATTCTATTAGAATTTTCTATTTGTTTTTGGGGGTGACGGTACTCAGGCTGACATGGAAACTGTTAAGAGGTGCTCCTCTTAACCGTTTCCATGTCAACCAGAGTACTGTATGCTTAGCATAAGCATATTCAGCCTATAATATTCCCACTGCTGGGACACGGCCTCCTCTCTATGAGAGGGAATGAACTATAATTCACGACGGAAAACATCGTGAAGAATCCGGCATGTCTTAATGCCGGTTTCCTCACGATGTTTTTCTTCACCTTTTTTGAGAGCAGTGGTGATGAAATAAATACACAAAGTAATGCGCTTGCCTGGGTTCTAACCCACGACTTACTGTTCGTAAAATGTTGATGTTCAAAATGACTAAAGTTAGCGCACGGGCCTCCAAACGGGGATAACTTTTTTTAATCGACATTCCAAAAACGGTACCGAACATTGGTTTTGGTATCGTTTTGCTGTGGTTTTTGAAGCTGTGTTTCTTGTGAAACAGTTTGCTTACATAACTGTAACGTTTTTATCAGTTTAAGGTCACGATCATGGTAACAGCACCGTAGTGTAGTAGCTCAGCGATAAAAAATCACAACCAGGCCATTCAAACAGAGGCCGATTATGAACGAAGTGAATATTATCCAAAGTGAGATGCACAGTAAAGTACGCGTTAGGTAGGCACAGTATACCGGCACCGCAACTGCACAGCTGCAGTACGGCGTCGCGTCGTCGTTGCCTCGAATTTAGACTATATGGCGCCAGCGCCAGCGCCACCGCCAGCGCGCGAACTACGCGTCGTCGGCGAGATGCAAGCCTGCAGTCAGCCTGCTGCCCGCGTGGTGCTTGTCAACGCAAACACAATTGTTAAATGGAATGTTTGGCTGGCTACTCGGAGTCGGCGCGCAGTAAGTACGCTGTCGGCGCGCTGTAAGCAAGCGGTCCGCTCGCTAGCAGGTCGCGGGCTGCGACTGGAGTTGTATGGTAGCGGCAAGCGCGCTGACTGCCCGCCGTCCGCCGCCGGTGATTTTTCATTTTGACATAATGAAATATATCACACACACGATTATATATCGACACACGATTTCATGCTCTAATTTGAATGACAAGTTAATTGCCGGATTGGTGCGGTGCCGTTGCGGTGTAGTTTACTTTAAGATTGCAAGTGAGGTTTTCGAGGTTTTTGCAATCGTTTTTAAAAACATGATAACTGAAAGGTGTGGTACGAAATGGCATAAATGAAAAGGGGGTTTCTGTCTGTCTGTTTTCCGAAACTCAGAAATTGAAATTGTATAACGCAAAAATCACCATGAATACAAAATTATATCGTATTAAAAAATGAACACGAGTATATTTATATGGTAGAGGAATTCCAGTATTTTATATTTCAATATTTTATTAACATTTCCCGCTGCACTGTCTCCGCGGTATCGTATCAGCACTATATCATTCATCAAACTTACTTATGTGACGACACATACTATAATACTATTAATATCCTCATAAAATATTTTCAGACTCTCCCACATATAGGTACCTATTTATACACTTATCTTAATTGACTGGGCAATTAAAGTTATCTGATAGATAATTTGGATTACAGAGTGGAAGTCTTAACGTAATCTTTATGTTCAAAGCAATAAGGCGATTCCGTGAACCAAGATTAGTATTAAGTACTTACACTTGATATTATGTGATGTAATCAAATTGAATTGAAACTTGTTCAAATGTTCACACGAGTGTTAGCGTGAATGTTGTCAATGACGGTAATGTTCGTGGGAGAACACTAAGAGATTGGTGTTGCTAGACTTGTTTTATTAATTTAGCATTTTCTAGATTTTGAGTTTTTTTTAATACTACTTATGTAGCTTTGCGTTTGGCCGCAACTCGCCTGATGTGAAGCAATGATGCGGCCTAGGGTGGAGCACGGTTAGCAAGAAGAAACCGATTCACTCGGTCTTTGAATGGATCCAGATTACAATGATCAGGGAACAGAGAATCCGGCAGTAAATTCCACAAACTGGCTGACTGCGTTCTTTATATTATGATGTTATTTCAGTTTTCGTTTTTATACATCATCATTAACGTCATTGGCAGCCTTGTTCAACCCACTGCTATCGACCTATTGCCTCTTGTTCATGTTGCCTTGGTCAATGCGAGTACCATTTTGATCTTTCCGGTGATTTTTCACCCGTCTCTTATACAATTTCTTCAAAAATAGTCCTTATATACCAAACCAACAAAACAAAGTCTTTAAATTTTCCAGAATAATCCTGTCACGCGACACGGTATTTGCATGGTGAAACTATTATAATTTAACATGATATGCGGGCTCTATGGCTTGCATTGCGAGTTTGTGGCGTTCGCAATATGGGAATAAAATTATGATCGCTGCACATACTGTTTAGTTTATAGGGTTGAGGCTTACAATAACTTATACACTAATACAAGGATTTTTTGGGTTTCAAATTACACTGAAAAGACATTGTTGGTAAACATTTTGTGAATCTGTTTCGTGAAATTGTTATGAAAATACAAAATGGCGGCTTAACTTCCAATTTTGATCACGCCCTAAAATATCTGTGTTCGTCTCCAATCATTTAATAAAGCGAAGAACAGTTTTAATTATAATTAATTGTACACGCGACAAAGACTCTATCAATAAAAAGATTGACATCAATCGTGATACAATGTTTGTAGAGTATTACAATTTCAGGTTTTTAGTATATAATTTGTCTGGCCTGTCGCTAGCGTGTCAGTCAGTCAATCAGGCGATAACATTTTGTTTTTATTGTTGAGATAATAATATTAAAGATAAACAACTAGCCTGCCTTCTGAATAAAAAGCGACTAGTATTTTTCTTCCTTCTGGATTTTTATTAGTCTATACTGTCCCACTGCTGGGCAAAGAGCTCCCCCAATTCCTTTCATGAACTCTTTTCCCGTGCCTCCTCGAACCAGCTCTCGTGGTAGGTACGCGTTGGATTGTGGTTGGATTTTAATTAAAGACAAAATAACTTTTCGCAAGATTACGTTTTTTTTGTAAATCTGGTTTCTCTGCCTAAACGTTCTCTAGCTTTTGTTTTTCTAGTCGAGTGCAATTACGGCTCGTACACATGAACACGATACGACGTCGTATCATGGGAGTCTATATCAAAACAATTAGTAATAAATCTGCTGCAGTGTTCGCAGAAAATAGGTCGTATTTCCCTGTTATGAAGCACAGTAAAAAGATAAGCAGTAGGTTGTTTTTTATTGAGTTCCTAGAGGAGCGGAGAAAAAAGTAAAAAAAAATTAAAGTGAAGTATAAAAAGACTGTTTTTTTTTAATTTTCTTTGGAATATTTTTTTTCGTTTAAGAATTACTTGGAATTCAATAAATTCATATTGAGTCGTAATAGCAACCTGCACCCTGCACCTGCGTGCATCCATTAAACGCCAATTTGGTCTGTTACTTCGTTAATTGTTGTCGATGTAATGCATATTTCAAGTATTTTTTTTTTATGTCCCATTTTCTGCAATTATTTCTAAAATGTCGAATTTTATGACTAAGATTTCTTTGAAATTGGTAACTGATGAATAAGAAGATAGAAAAAAAGGCCCAACTGGCGAATTTTTTTAACTATATTTTCCACTCTTCTAGGAACTCGATAAAAAAATCCCATGAATATCCGACCACTATAAACTTCGTTCCACCACCTTTTGAGTATTTTTTTTCTAATTGCACTCGGCTATTCGCACAGTTTGTGGCTTTTGCAATAGATCTAGTCAATGCATTGATAAGACAGTGAAAAGGTGTCAGTAATTAACTAAAAATATTTGTTCATCGTCTGCAATAATTATTGCGACTTTATAGATCTAATCATACCTATCTGAAATAATTAAACAGAAAAACACAGTTCTAATCACAGGTCGTTAGTAAACAATCGATTATTCAGTGATTACGATTAAGTAGAATTTTGGAAACGTGTAGGTATGGATAAAATTTGCCAAAGGCAGGTATCAGTTTCCATCAAATACCATGGAATTCCCACGAGAACTTTGTTAATCGAAAAATCTACGTTTATATGACACCATAAATGTCCCATAGAAAAGGTAGATACCAACCTTCAGGGGCGACCCTTGAATCATGCGAGAGGAGAATAGGGCCTAACGCGGCCGTCAGCGCAGATCCCAAAGTAGACGTTATCAGTATTGCAATAACGATGATATTCGAGTGCTGCGATGCTATCCGCCTGTCTTTTGAGGTGGCGTCCGCCCACAGCAGCACAGAGTCCATTGCAACCCGCACGAGGACAGCCTGAAATTAATGTTTTTATTTAATGTCTTTTTAATTATCTTCTACTCATTATAACAGCTTAGGGATCCGCTTATTCTCTAAGGGGTTAATTAACAATTTTTATAATTAGTAATATGCTGTTTTAATGTTGTATCCCGCTTGCCTGAAGCTGAGGCATTTATTTTGTTGCTACTAATGAGGTTGAAATGAAATAAAAGATTTTATTCTATGTCCGTGCTGTGTTTAGTTAACATTTATCTTATCCAGTTCTATGCATTTTCAGCGGTTATAATCATTATAAAATATTAAAATAGGGCGATTGCATAGAATTTGAGTAGACTATATGCATGTGCCGAGATATTATTACGTGTGTGCACACCTATGTACGGAAATGAAGTCCCAAGGGCTCAATAGTTTCTGATACTACATCAATCAATGCTGCTCAGCTGCGGTTCCAATCAAGTAATTATACAACCGCATGCTATTACAGCGTATGACAGTTTGCGATAACCTGGCCGGGAGTTCGGCCGATTAAACCGTAAACGCCGATTAAACCGACGGGTCAGCTCCACCACAGAATATGCTTTGTCCGAAGACGTTGGCTTCCCTTCGTGCAGTGTGTAGTTTACTCCGGTACCGTTAAATCAATTAGGCACCTATCGAGTTATCGAATCGGCTTCAGCACGTCAAAGCTAACGGTGGAATTTCAAACGAGATTTTCGGCGAATATTACACGTAGTACATTAGGTACTGCAGTTTGCCGATATGTAGTGAAACTACGCGTGTAATGTACTCCTTTAATGAATATAAGGTTGATGCAAAAGATAACTGCATTAGTAAAAGTGTGGTCATAAGTTTTTATTACATGAGTTTGTGTAGCACTCATTATTATGTTCCAACTGTTAAAAGTAGCGTGGAAAAAAATCAACAATCAATGATATTGTGTAGCGGTTTCTACAATACATACGGTTTACAGAAAAAAAAGATTATTGTCTTTGGTAACAATACAATTTCAAGCTAAAGGACATTAAACAGAGTATTTATTGATGAAACAAGATACAATCACTCAGCGATCATCGTTTCCCAATTTATATAGACGTTCTGTGGAATGAACTTCCGTAAAAAGGATATTAACGATATCAAATGGAAATGTACTGTCTTAGATAAAAATGATTGATCTACTCGACATAAAACATAATAAAAATAAATTACGTTATAGATTAATTCTTAGGAAAAATTCATAATATGTATTGATTCATACAAACATATTAGTTCGAGGTAGGTACCTATTGTGATTATCTTTTAGAAAAGAAAAACAATGTATACCTGCCTTTTGACAAACAGTTGTTTATTTTGATTAATCTATACTTAATATTAGAGATATAAAGAGGAAAGATTTGTTTGTTTGTACCGAATAAGCTTCACCAATAGAAAACTAAATTGCCAGGAAGTGACATAGGCTACTTCAAACAAAGAGAGGCCTATACCCAGCAGTGGGTGAAGTTAGGCTGTGGATGATGATGATGATGATGATGAACATAGGCTACAATTTATTTTCAAAAAATTAGAGATCCATTACCCTATGACAGACAAAACATGTAGGCATTATATGCTCTATTATCCGTACGAAGCCGGGGCGGGTCGCTAATGGTTTATGTAAAGACATATATTTTAAGTCTTTCTATTTAAAATAGATACACCAGCCAGCAGTATAATTAAACACTGTCCAGTAAATAGTAAAAGTTAACAGTTACCTTATAAGGTGTTTCATCTACCGTTAGCAAGCTACCTGGGCCTCAAAGTCTGCTATTACAATAGTGTCAGAATGGTCTATCATTGATTTCATAATTGTTGATTTTGACAAGTTTGGTAATCTATACATATAATAAAATCGTTGAGACCAAAAAATCTGTTCATTGAAGATTAAAAAAAAAAAACCAGCCAGGGTGACTTGAAATAAGTAACTGAACATATTAAAACCATTTAAAAAAAATTTGTTTGTTTGTTTGTTTGTTTGACCGCGCATCACGTAAAAACTGCTGAACCAATTTTGTTGAAATGTTCACAAATCTGTTTAAATACATTCAGAATAACATATAGGCTATAGAAATTTTGGATTTTTTTGGAAAAAGGGGGTGAAAAGGGGGGGTAAAGTTTGTATGAAAAAAAAAAATTAGATTGTTCTAGAATCATGAAACTCAGAATAAATACTTATTAATAAAAATAAAGAAATACCTGTCTTAGCATTTTTTTTTAATCTCATCCAGAGGCGCAAAAAAGAGGGTTTTGTGTTTAAAATTAATAAACTTCAAACACCTATACAATCAAAACCAATGAAGTGTAACCTTTTAAAGTTGCTACATATACTCCATATCTAATACAGGTAAATATAATTTCTCAGTTTTCTTGAAATTTGATTTTTGAGGTGAATACGCACAAAATAGCGGAACTCAAGAAAATCAGCTTTCCTCGGTTTAAGTACTTGGTACGAAATGTTTGTGCGCGCATCACGTCAAAACTACTGCATAGATTCTGTTAAAATTTTGCTCAAATATTCTTTACAGGCTTCTTCAACATTTAGGCTATATATTATCACGCTACTTTCTTAAGGGGGTAGGCAATTTGGCATTATTTCCGTATACTTCAATTGTTTGACGTTTCAGTCATGACGTAATTACATGAGAACGGCTATTTGTGGCTTATGTCAATGAAGTAAATAGCCTCCGCTACCGCTCTGTAAACTACGGGGTTGCAGGTTCAAACCCTCCAACATTATTTTCACTTTTTGTGATTTGTTTAATTTTTTTTTTGATGCTGTGAGATTTCCTATATTTCATTTTGTATTTAAATTGTGTGCATTTCTATATTTCTTATTTTTTTTCGTGAAATATTTTTCAAAAAAGTAATAGAGAAGTATGGAAGAATGAATACAATCATGCTGCGCCGACCCCAAATAAATTGGGATAAGGGCAGGAGTATGATGATGAGGATGATTTCTCCAAAAAGTAGTATAGCGAACATCAGAAGCCTGATAAATCCACGTGTTCCTGCCGTGCAAGAACTGTGCTATGCTATTCGCAATAATCAATAATCCATACAAACTGCGTATGGATTATTGTTTTTTTTATATTACGTAGATTATATTTACTGCTAAATTGTTATTGGCCTCATATCGTATTTTCGGGCGAGAGGAGACGCCCGGGTTCTTCCATTGTGAGGATCGACCGGAGGACACGGTGGAGCACACTGTGGAGGTGTGCCCCACTTGGGCGGAGCACCGCCGTGTCCTCGAAGCGGCGATCGGCGGCGGCGACCTCTCTCTCCCGGCCCTGGTTCAATACATGGTCCGGAGCGAGACGGAATGGGATGCCGTCACTTCCTTCTGCGAAGCAGTCATGTTAGCGAAGGAGGTGGCGGAACGTGAGAGGGAGAGATCCTTACGTCCCGGCCACCGCGGGAGACGCCCCGGGCGTCGGGAGCCACGTGGTGGCCGGCCGGCCGCCATAGACGCGGGCCTGTGGACGGGGAGCTATGGGCTAGCTCGCCGTCCGTCCGTCTCATGACGACAGGTCGTGTCGACGGCGCGTTCGTGTTCTACGCGCGCCTCAAAGAGAGTCAGCAAAAAAGAAGGGGTCCGCAAGGGCCGATGCCTGCCGGGGCTGCGGGACTATTCGAAAGAGATACCGTGTCCCCGGAACACAAAGGGCGATGAGGGAACATGAATGGGTTTTAGTCAGTAAAAGTCTGACACTTCCTCCTGCTCCGGGAGGAGTCATTTGATGATTTCCCATCCGAAAAAAAAATAAGCTATAAGTATCGTGTTTGGGCTCAATTCATGCACCTTGATGAGAACTTTCGACCTAGCTGGAGTATGACTGTCATCGAGTGTCTAAGGATGAAAACCTAAGGCTGTCGAGGGAAGTATCAAATTGGAAAAACATAGTACAATATTTTAACGATGATTGCATATATTTCCGAGAAATTAAATTGTTACCTACTTGAATCTATACTTTTATAAAGGAGAAAAGTTTGTTTGTTTGTTTGAACGCGCTAATTTTAGGAACTACTGATTCCAGTGAAAAACATATTTTAGTGTTGGATAGCCCATTTATCGAGGAAGGCTATACGTTATATAACATCACGATACAATCAATAGGAGCGGAGCATCAATGAAAATTGTTGCAAATACAGCGAAAAACTATTGCTTTTGAGAGCTTCCGTTCCGTGCGCTGCGTAAACGGTTAAAGTAACTCAACAATCATACATGTATGACGGGATTGTTCCTCTTAAAAAGTCCGCTAAAGCATGTTATCTGCATTTTTTTTAGGTTGACTCACACTCTCTCTACGCCTCTCTCTCTCTTACGTAACGCAGACGAAGTTGCGCGGGTCAGCTAGTCTACTAATATGATGGCGTCATTATGACTTTCCAATGGTCTACCACTGAAACACCATTGAAAGAAATGACATAGAATGGTAATCTTGTACATAATGACAAATGAATGACTAGTGCTATATACGAACTTCTTAATAATAATGCTTATAACACTAATAAATAATATGTAAAAATATATGTAAATGCAATCTGGCGAGTTTTATAATAATGACATTGTAAAAACACAATTATATTACGAGACCATTGACCGACCTATGATCGACCATTATAAATTTAGCAGATTACCTACGAACTTTTAGCAAAATGACAATGAGATGAGAATGGGGTCGTGTTGGAATGACGAATTTATGAAAATAGCAGACTTGGGCCCCTGGACCATCTACGCCGTACATACCTACGCCGACTCAACGTAGATCCTAAGTGGTATGTAAATGGCACGTAATACTGTCAAGTGCAAAGATGTAAGGGCTAAGGTTAGTGAGATAAGGTTATAAGTCAGTCAGTTAGTCGGTAAGTGGCTTTCACCTTCAGCCATTTATTGTCGGTGGTTGGGCCCTTAAGATACCTACATAAATTGCTTAGCTGCCTACTAAATTGTACTCTATGGTTTTACGTATAACCTTGTGTTAAGATGACTTCTTGGTTCCGTATGGTTCTAGGTAAATAATGGGGTGTACCCTCGTAATGCCTAGTTTTCATGACAGAAAACGACGAAGGAATTCTTTAATATACTTTGATACTTTCTAAGTATTATTAGTATGGTAGATTTTTTTTTCTGTCTAATTTTTCCTAAGTCAAGTTCTGGGACATGATTTTTCACTGTTACGATATTGTAGTCTATATTTATGTTTATCTTTAGATTGTTGTGTATCTGAGATTTGTGCTCGCAAACGATGAGGTACAAATGTCTACGTACCTTTTATAAATACACATGATTGTTATTCGTTGTAATTTTCATGTTATTTCTAACAAACGCACGTGTACCGTATCAACTGTTTTACACGTACATTTTGTTGGACACGTACATTTGCACAAATATATCTATTTGTTTTACATTTAGAAGTTTAGTTAATAAGTGTACCTACCCACTCGGAAAGCACGTTAAGCAGTTGGTCCCGCTGTCATTTGTAGATCTTTGACAATCGTTACAGGTAGTCAGTGGCCCAAAAAGTCTGACAACCAGTCTTACCAAAAGGTATCGTATTACCCAGTACTAACTGGGTTGTGGAGGTCAGATAGGCAGTCGCTCCAAGTAAAATACTGGTATTCAGCTGCATCCGGTTAGACTGGAAGCCGACCCCAACATAGTTGGGAAAAGGCTAGGCAGATGATGATACATGCACGAAGGGATTGAGAAAGAAGCAGAGTTTATAATAGCTTAGCAAGCAATCATAAGTTATTAATCGTGTTGGGCCCATTCAACTTCGCCATTTAAGCTTCTTGCTGATGAAGGGAACTAGTTGACGAAATTTTGTAATTAATCGTTTAATAATATGATAATCTATTTTGACATTCATCTATACATATAATAAAATCGTTGAGACCAAAAAATCTGTTCATTGAAGATTTAAAAAAAAAAACCAGCCAGGGTGACTTAAAATAAGTAACTGAAGATATTAAAACCATTTTAAAAATTTTTGTTTGTTTGTTTGTTTGTTTGGCCGCGCATCACGTAAAAACTACTGAACCGATAATGTTGAAATTTTCACAAATCTATTTAAATAAATTCAGAATAACATATAGGCTATAGAAATTTTGTTTTTTTTTGGAAAAAGGGGGTGAAAAGGGGGGGTAAAGTTTGTATGAAAAAAAAAATTTAGATTGTTCTAGAATCATGAAACTCAGAATAAATACTTATTAATAAAAATAAAGAAATACCTGTTTAAGCATTTTTTTTAAATCTCATCCAGAGACGCAAAAAAGAGGGTTTTGTGTTTAAAATTAATAAACTTCGAACACCTATACAATCAAAACCAATGAAGTGTAACCTTTTAAAGTTGCTACATATACTTCATATCTAATACCGGTAAATACGATTTCTCAGTTTTCTTGAAATTTGATTTTTGAGGTAAATACGCACAAAATAGTGGAACTCAAGAAAATCAACTTTCTTCGGTAAAAGTAGTTGCTACGAAATGTTTGTGCGCGCATCACGTCAAAACTACTGCATAGGCTTCTTAAATATTTATGGTATATATTATCACGCTACTTCCTTAAGGGGGTAGGCAATTTAACATTATGTCCGTATACTTCAATTGTTTGACGTTTCAGTCATGACGTAAGTAAGTACATGAGAACGGCTATTTGTAGCTTATGTCGACGAAGTAAATAGCCTAGCGGTTTCATGACCGCTCTGCAAACTACGGGGTTGCAGGTTCAAACCCCGCAACATTATTTTCACTTTTTGTGATTTGTTAATTTTTTTTTTGAGGCTGTTAGATTGCCTATATTTCTTTTTGTATTCAAATTGTTTGCATTTTTATATTTCTTACTTTTTCGTGATTTTTTTTCCAAAAAGTAATAGAGAAGTATGGAAGAAGAATAAGATCATGCTGCGCCGACCCCAAATAAATTGGGATAAGGAGCAGGAGTATGATGATGATTTCTCCAAAATGTAGTATAGCGAACGGAAGCCTGATAAATTCACGTGTTCTTGACGTGCAAGAACTGTGCTGTGCATACGCAGTTTACGTAGATTATATTTACAGCTATATTGTTATTGGCCTCATTCCATGCATCTTGGTGAGAATTTAAGACCTGCCTGGACTGTCATCGAAGGTCTGACGGTGGAGACAAAAGTCAGTTGCAAGAGGTTCGCAACAGTTTGCAGCAGCTAAATCGTGTTTGGGCTCATTTCATGGACCTTGATGAAAACTTTAAACTTAGCTAGAGTATGACTTTCATCGAAGGTCGACGATGGAGACGGAAGGCAGTTGCAAGAGGTCATCAAGAGTTTACAGCATCTATATCGTGTTTGGGCTCATTTTATGCACCTTGATGAGAACTTTCGACGTAGATGGAGTATGACTGTCATCAAGTATCTAAGGATGATAACGTAAGGCTGAGGAGGCTAAGGCACGCCACGATAGTGGCGGTAAGTCCCCTCTATGAGGAGTGGCTGGAGAGACGCCACGGCGTCCTCACTATCCGCCTGACGCAGGTTCTTACTGGACACGGATGTTTCGGTAAGTTCCTGCACCGAATCGGGCGGGAGGAGACGCCCGGGTGTTTCCATTGTGAGGATCGACCGGAGAACACGGTGGAGGTGTGCCCTGCTTGGGTGGAGCACCGCCGTGTCCTCGAGGTGGCGATCGGCGGCGGCGACCTCTCGCTTCCGGCCCTGGTTCGTGCCATGGTCCGGAGCGAGACGGAATGGGACGCCGTCACAACATTCTGCGAAGCAGTCATGCTAGCGAAGGAGGTGGCGGAACGTGAGAGGGAGATATCCTCACGTCCCGGCCGCCGCGGGAGACGCCCCGGGCGTCGGAGGCCACGTGGTGGCTTCCGGCCACCGTAGGCGCGGGCCTGTGGACGGGGAGCTAAGGGCTAGCTCGCCGTCCGTCCTTCTCATGACGACAGGCCGTGTCGACGGCGCGTTCGTGTTCCACGCGCGCCTCAAAGAGAGTCAGCAATAGGGAAGGGGTCCGCAAGGGCCGAAGCCTGCCGGGGCTGCGGGACTATTCGAAAGAGATACCGTGGCCCCGGAACACAAAGGGCGAGGAAGGAACATGGATGGGTTTTAGTCAGTAAAAGTCTGACACTCCCTCCCGCTCCGCCCAGAGCGGGAGGAGTTGTTTGATGATTTCCCATTCTAAAAAAAAAAAAAAAAAAGGCTGAGGAGGCTGGCGAGGGAAGCCCTTATTTAGAAAAACTGAATATTTTAGCGATTAATACAAATATTTCAGAGAAATTAAATTGTTACCTACTTGATTCTATTTGTTCTTCAATTTATTCTATTCCTAATATTATAAAGCTGTGTTTGTTTGGTTGGTTGAACACGCTAATTTCAGGAACTACTGGTTCGAGTTGAAAGTATCGATTACTGTTGGATAGCCCATTAATCGGGGAAGCCAACAACGAACAACAACGTTACAACGTTTATATAAAATCACGCTATTATCAATAGGAGCAGAGCATCAATGAAAAATGTTGCAAAAAATGGAAAAAATATTCTTTTTGAGATCTTTCGTTGCGTGCGCTGCGTAAACGATTAAAGTTACGCAACAATCGTGTATGACGGAAAAAATTCTATAAAAATCCGCGATAGCATTATTAGTCTATCTTTTAAGGGTGTCTCACACTCTCTCTAACCATCTCTCTGTCTCTCTTATATAACGCAGACGAAGTTGCGCGGGTCAGCTAGTTTATTTATAATTCTGAAGTGATTGTGTATTTTTACTTATTAATTTAGGTCTAGTTTAATTCAATAATGTTTCTAACGTAATTTTAATGTAAATCTGACATTTCAATAATTTATGTGTTTGTAATTGTGTCTATCTATTATAGTTTATATGGGTCCCGGACCTGAAATAAATGATTTTATTTTTATTTTTTGTCCAGCAGTTCGACGGAATAGGCTAATTAAAAAAAGTAAACGATGCTTGATGCTTTTTTAAATTAAACTAATGTTTTATTTAGCACCACCCACCCTGTACTGAAATAAATGGTGTTCTAAATTTAAAACAGCGAGCGGTAACCAAATTGCAACTTCATTTAACTGAATGAAAAGTTTCCAACAGTTTGCAATGAATCTGAATAGTAAAGCAAAGGTTTTTTCGCAAGAACAATACGAGTATTGTCAGCATTGACTCGACTATCTCCCTCGGCAGTCTGCACAGCTAATGATATCGACTGAGTTATGATCGTTCCAGTAAGCGGAAATACGATTCTCAATTGTTTGACGTAAATCATTCATTTTCATTACTGCGGCGGGTCTGTGGGCTTTTAGCTTATTACCTGAAATGAGTTTCGGGATGTCCTAATATAATGAATTGAACAGAGTACAGGTGTATTCGAATATTCTAGAATATCTTTAGGGATTTACTAACGGTAGGTAACCTATTTTTCATGTTTAAAAATGATTGAATGAAAAAAATGCCATTCTGCCAATCTCCTGTCATTGGTTTGCCTTTTATTTTACACGTTGACTGCGGAGAGAGAGCTTTTTTAAATCGGTTCTTTCTTTTGCTTACTGCATTTTTTTCGTGAAAGTTACTTTTTTTCAATTATTT
The DNA here is from genome assembly GCA_963853795.1 of Xestia rhomboidea. Classification (NCBI taxonomy): domain Eukaryota; kingdom Metazoa; phylum Arthropoda; class Insecta; order Lepidoptera; family Noctuidae; genus Xestia; species Xestia rhomboidea. The sequence goes on along the minus strand of OY970764.1, from coordinate 9,637,227 downwards.
ATATGTTCGTCAATAATATAAGAAATACTATGGCTATAACATACTAATAAAAAAACTCGAAAATGTAGATACTATAAAAACTTTCTTATTTAAGATGAATTATCAAATCTTTATTGTGTGGTTAGTGCTTAACCTGGTGTCGGTCCTCAGGCATGCTGGTTTCCTGACGAAGTTTTCCTTCTACGAAGCAAGTGATAATTATACAATAAGCACATGAATCCGCAAAATCAAAGGTGCGTGCCTTGGGTTCGAACTCGAGACCTATGACTTGGCAGTCTGACGGTCACACCAGTAGGCGATAAACGCGATTCAAAGTGGCGATTGGCTTTGTCACATGTAATGACGTTTAAAAAAAGCTAAAGTAAAAGATGTGAAGACTTGGACAAACAGATGATAGCAATAGACTCAAAGTAATGAAGATAAGTTAAGGATTTATTAAAGATTTATAGCATTCGTTAATTTCAAAAGCATATTCTAAGGGCTTTTGCTAATCTTAGTGCATTGGTATTTTTTTGGATTTAGAGTGAAAGTATATAAAGCGTATAAGGAATTTTGTGTGTCTTTAAAGGGTGTGAATAGATCCTTAACGAAGCCGAAAGGAACTTGTTCTCTCCGTCATTGCATTCATTTTTGGGAACTTTCTAGTTACGGAGATATTGGAGGTCAAAGTTCCAACAATTTCACAGTATTTTTTAATACTAGCTTTTCAGGTCATACTTAAAATACTCCAAACTTTAAATATAAACTACTATTACTACTATTTACTTTGTATGTTAGTCTGTAAGGTATTTATCTATGGGTCAAAGTTGCCTGAAAATAAAGGTTTATTATTATTAAATACCTACCTCTATAACCCGTTTACTATTCAATGCATGGGTGCATTCACATTTCATGCATTCACTATTCAATGCACCCATCAGCACAATGTTTGGAATGCGTTGAATAGTTTTACCGTAAATCGTGATTTTTCACTCCAAAAAAAAGTCGTTACCCAGTGAAGGAATTATACCCTGTATAATGGTGGACTACGAATGCGCCTCGATAAAATTAAGGACCTTAATCTAGCCGCTAACATGCCAGATAAGGCTTACAAAGTCATGAGCTCATAATTTTTAAGGCTTATACTTTTTCTACGGGAAGAATACCTACTCATTCCGAAGTTGGTAATCCAATGGATATTCGAAAATCTTACTAGTACTAAGTTCAATGAACCAATTTCTAACGCCAGCTATATTAAGTGGTGCATTTTAATTACTTTACTCTGCAAAGAGGTCCACGGTCTATATTTGTCAAAGCTTTGATGTAAACAAGCCTGAAATTACTAAACTGGTGCTGGGATGACTCAAAGTGAGTTAAACTGGACTTTGTTGGTCGAGTGTCGGTGTAGTTTCTGCTCGTTAATGAAAAGATCACTTAAAACTTGTATTAGTAGTATCGAGGGCTCAGGCCGGTGCGATGGGCGAGTCCACTTTGTGTTCAAACGCACCCCCACTTTGATAAATTAACAAACATAACATCACGCCTGTAATTCCCGAAGGGTTAGGTAGACGTGTGTTACCTAATAGTACACCCACATTTCGCCAGTTATGTTTAAGTCCGATGTAAAAGGGGGCGAGCCTATTGCCATCAACCGCTCGGTTTGCAGTCTCGGAGTCAGAGAGATTTGTATTAAAGAAAGAAATAAAAAGTATTTATTAAACTCACACAGGACATAATAGAAACAAAAAGATAAAATATTATTTCTTGCAAAAATGTTTTTTATTTTAAGTTTTTAGTGGTTCACATGTGCTTGCCCCTTCACAGCGTACCGGTGTGATGTTATATTATGAACTGGTGTAAACAATAGACAGACATGAGATTTCAGCAATCCCAGTTCATTTGCTATCATCTATTGAGGAGTTCCTTTGCCTATCTCCGAAGTTCTTCATCAGATATTCACCAAATTGAAATGGGACCACTTCGAGAAAGTACTCTTCCAAAAACTACCCAAATCGCTTCGAGTGTGCCTATACAATTTGAAGAGTTCTCTCTATTTCTCCAGGATCCCATCATCAGATGCTGACTCGATGATCATGGGACCACCTGGGAAGTATACCCTTTCAAACAAAAAAAAAAAAACCAAATCGGTCCGGCCATCTTTGAGTAATCGGGGAACATACATAAAAAAAAAAAAAAAAGGTTCTGACGAATTGAGAACCTCCTCCTTTTTGAAGTCGGTTAAACATTGATTGAATTGTTTTTTTTTTTTACTTTTATTATTTTGTATTTGAATCCAGACTCTGAGACTGCTACCATAGAATAAATAATAGTAGGTACTAACGTTCTGCTACTGAGAAATTCCAGATGGAAATACCCAATAACAATTTGCCCGACCCGGAATCGAACCTAGGATCTCATGCTCAGCAGTCGCGCTTGCGATCACTAGACCAACGAGGCAGTTTGATTATTAATTGCCCAATAAAGTAAACAATGCATAAACACGACGTAATACGACGCAATCAAAGTGTGAATAAATAAATAATAGGGTTTATGTTCAATACGGATTTCAGCAATGAGGTAAGCAGTATTTCAGATGCCGAAGCGATATAATTCTAGTGTATTGGATTGGTAATGGAAGGTAGCATCAACACACAGTATAAGATGACTATTATAACTTGCAAACTACGACAAACTGTGATATTTTAACTCTTCATGAGATAAGGTTGACGGTAGAAAATACCTATGGCATTAAGTCCGCCTCTGTACTTTGTGCTTGAAGTGTTAAATAAATAAAATAAGGGTTAAACTAAGTACATTAAAACTATACAAGACACACTTGTGTCGACCTGGCATACAGTGACAAAATTGCATTCCAATACAACACTGGAAAAGATGTCTCTTTAAATGGCAATTTATGGCAGTTGTATACGACAAAGTTTTTATTTTTCATTTGAGTGTTTTTCGTTTTGTTTTCAGTAGGGTAAGCTAATCACACTAATATCATAGAGGCGAAAGTTTGTATGTGTGTATGTTTGTTACTCTTTCATGCAAAAACTACTAAACGGATTTGGATGGAATTTTGTACACAGATAGTTGATTAATAATTGATTAACCTGGATTAATACATAGGGTTTTTTTATCCCGGTAGAAAGATCCCATGGGACACTTATCGAACTTCACGCAGGCGAAGCCGCTGGCAGAAGCTATTTAGTAATTAAATGTTTATATGTGTAAAGTTACAGAGCACATGATTAAGGAGTAGGAAGCAACGATGCGGTTCCAAGGTCTCTTCTCTGGTGATGGATGGTGATCGAGTGCCTGTATTAATTATAGCTTACCACGTGTAAACCCTTTTTTGACGTAGCGAAATGTTCATACATATTTAATTATGAAATATTTAAATTCGTCGTAATAAATCTACGGATATGCCGTTGATGATGCCTATTATGAAGGGCAGGTGTTATTAAACAAAAAAACGTGAATATTGTTTGTTCTATATCACAACATCACGCTTGTAAGTCCCGAAGGGTAAGGCAGAGGTGTACCTCATAGTACACCCACATTTCGCCAGTTATATATGTTTTACTAGCTGATGCCCGCGGCTTCGCCCGCCCTCAAGTTATATACTTAAACCTTCCTCTTGCATTACTATCTATTAAAAAAACCCGCATTAAAATCCGTTGCATAGTTTTAAAGATTTAAGCATACATAGGGATATATTAGGGACAGAGAAAGCGACTTTGTTTTATACTACTGAAGTGAAGTCTCAAGCTAAGACCAACTAAAACGCAGACGCAGCGCTGCGAACAATGGGGCGGATCTGTATTTATGCTTTCGCGGTTGCACAACGACATGCTTTGCTCATGCTTTGCATGGTAGCATAGATGCAGGTCTACCTTACTGCCTCCCTCAGAGGCGGTAGGGTGGCGGGGTCTTGAGGGAGAGCGCTACGGTCGTGTAGATCCTCAAGGCAAGTCTGGTGTGTTCACCTTCACGTGGTTGCCGCCCTGTTCTTGGTCTAATTCCATAAGAAATAGACGCAACAAAAACCACCAGGCGCTTTCTGGGGGGGGGGGCGCATCGCACTTCGTATGATCAAATTCCCGTCATACGAAGTGCGGTGTGCGTTTCCCCTGCGTGCCCCTCTGAGCAGCGGGCGTAGCGGAGGGCATGGCAGGGGACTGGGTTCCTCCTTTTGCGAGGTTCTCGCAGAAGGAGGAGGCGGGGCGGCGCGGTGAGAGGATCATGCGCGGAACATGATCCTCTCGCCGCGCCGCTCCGCGGGTGGAGAGGGGGGGAAGGGGCGTTTGCCCTCCCTCCTCACGGTGACGGGCGGGCGACAAGCGCGGAGGTGCCTCCGCCCGCATTGCGCCCGTCACCCCGCGGGGGACTGGGCCTCCCGCTTCCCGGCGAGCGTGCGTGAACACCATGCTGGGGAGCGAGGAGAGGAGGCCTGGTCAGCGGTAGCCTCCCTTTGCGAGGTTCGTTCTCGCAGAGGGAGGAGGCGGGGCGGCGCGGTGGGAGGATCATGAGCAAAACATGATCCTCTCGCCGCACCGCTCCGTGGGCGGTGGGGGGGGGAAGGGGCGTTTGTCCTCCCTCCTCACGGTGACGGGCGGGCGACAGGCACGGAGGTGCCTCCGCCCGCATTGCACCCGTCACCTCGCGGGCGACTGGGCCTCCCGCTTCCCGGCGTGCGTTGGCGGACGCCATGCTGGGGAGCGCGGAGGCCTGGTCAGCGGTAGCCTCCTTTTGCGATTTCGCAAAAGGAGGAGGCGGAGCGCGCGCGGGAGGTCTCTCTCTCGCTGCGCTGCTCCGCGGGCGGAGAGGGGGGGAAGGGGCATTTGCCCTCCCTCCTCACGGTGACGGGCGGGCGACAGGCGCGGGGGTGCCTCCGCCCGCATTGCACCCGTCACCTCCGTCGGTCATTCCCAACCCCCTCCTCCACGCCCGTGCCGTGAGGGCAAGAGGGGGGGGGTGTGCCTTGCGTTCGTCGGCGGGGGACTGGAAGTAAAGGCTGTGCCGGATTCCCAGTCCCCCTCCACTATGACGAAGCGGGAATGCGCTGGGTCGTTTTAGTGGGTATACCGGGTATTGCACGCCCGGGGAGTCCCACATACCCCTCCCGTCCCCCGACGGGAGGGCATGCGTAACGCATTTTTTCCCAGCGTCAAAAAAAAAAAAAAAAAAGCGCTGCGAACAATAAAGTCAAGCCGGTTTCGTAAACATGTGTGCATTTTTTGAGCCTGGTTTAATTGTATTTTGATGTAAATGTGTGCGTGTGAGCGTGTATGCACGGAGCGGAGCATAGTTTTACGCTGGCTTCATTTATTGTTCGCAGCGCTGTCTTGGTTTTTTATTTGGTCTGAGGTCTCATGTAATTGGGGGCGAGCCAATTGCCATCAACCAGGCGCAAATCCAGACTCCAGACCTGATGTAAAATCCCAATAACATTTTGCCTGACCTGGGAATCGAACCCAGGACCTCAAGTTTAGCAGTCGCGCTTGCGACCAAAATAGACCAATGAGGCATTAAAAAACAAAAAAAAATGTTGTCAATTTTTTTTTTTGCGCTTTTTACAAAATCTGGTGTTATCAACTAAAAGATCAATAAGTATAAGAAAGGATCTACGAACATCGCCAGTATCTTGACTTTCTAAAAGGAACATTTACAATTTTAATTTGCAATTTCGCTTTATAAAACTTTTGGGTACTGTTTATAACCAATTAAGGTATTTTAAATTGAATCTCCGCTTGAAAGAGCGCAAAAAAATCAGCTTACTGAAAAATATATTCCTTGAATCAAGTGACTAATAATTTTATTACAGTTTGCCCGTCATTTAGTTCAATTCAGCTTCGTATCGTCGTTGAGAGCTTTAATTGATGATAACATAAATATAAATAAAAGCCAGTTGAAAACGCAAACAAAACGCAAAGAAAGTGTCTGTCACTCACTGATAAAAAACTAAACAAAAGAAGGTATAAACAAAACATTTACAAACAAACAAACACGGGTCCGCTGTCGTAAGAACAATCAATGATGCTCAAACAATGTTTTACCTGAAACATTTTACCGCAAACAATACTAGAAGGAAATAAACGACGTACCTCTACAATAGCTTTCGGTATCCACGTGACGGCGATAAAAAGGCTCTCCTTGATGGACAGGTCGTTAGCGAGTGCGACTAGGAAAGCTGTCAGCAGCCGCAGAACTAGCGCTGAGGAGATGCATCCGAGGATCAGGCACAGCTCCTTCACGTTTATTTGTGATACCTGGAAGAAATCAGGTTTTAAATTGGCGCTTTAGTTATTTAGCAGACTAGAGAATAAATGTTATTTTTGGTTGTCACGCAATGAATGCAGTTAAGAATTTGTTACTAGCTTGTGCTGGCGGCTTCGCCCACGTGAAGTTTGATGATTGTCCCATGGGCAATTACTGCAGAGATAAAAAGTGTCCAAAGTTTTAATCCAGGTTATAAACTATCTGTGTGCAAAATTTCATCCAAATCTGCTCAGTAGTTTTTGCGTGAAAGAGTAACAAACATCCAGACATACATACATCCTCACAAACTTTCGCATTTTTAACATTAGTATAATTTTATAGGTACTGCTAAATTAGGTCATCGGTCTGGTCTGGGTCTCAATAAATAATAGAGTTGTAAACACTAACAATAGGTACTAACTTAATTTACTTAAGCACCATTGTTACTACCATTAAAATATTAACAAAACTATGGACTATAGTCTGCGACAAAGTTTTATTTATTTATTTAATTTAAACTGGATTAGTTATTTAGTTAGTTTTAAATAGATTATTTAGGTGTATTTTGGACATTATATATTTACAAAGCGTCATATTTATAAAGCGACAGATCAAGGGTGAGTCAAACTCATGCAGACAACAAAAATAACCTTGTCCAAAGGTTTAGGCAAGCTCCTACATTTTAACCACGGGATAAGGATATCTTAGTGCAAAATCCTTGGGCTTAAAAATAAAACGACGTTCTAGACCAAAAAGTGTGCGAGAACCAGTTCTTGTGTTGTTCCAGACAGTAAAACAAAACGAGGAATGAATTGTTCTTTGTAACCGATGTCAATCAATCATGTGCTTGCTATAAAACTTATTAGTTAAATCTTTCTGTCTGACAAGATAAAAAAAATAGGAATAGAAATTTAGTGTATTCAGGTATTATTAGTGTATAATAATAACTACAAAAGTAAAGAATAGATGGTACGGTAGGATATCTATGGTAACACTTTGACTTTGGGCTAACCTGCCGTATATGACGGGGTTTCAATAGAGTAAGAGGAACATGGGTTTTATTGCCCACTGGCTCTTTTATTAATCAATGCCCCACAAAATATTACGTGTAAACGAATGTTTTGAATATACGATATTATCCCTCAATCATGGAGTATTTTGAAATCATTGTGTGGCCAGGTTTAAACTATATAATACTAACAGATTGTTACTAGCACAAAAAGGTTGGTAAAAGCGATATGTACATCTAAGAAATACCCGCTGAGGGTGAAGAGCATGGGCTCGAATATCCTCCACAGCAGCTTGTAGACCTCCGAGACGGGGTTGTTGGCGAGCGGCCAATCACGGCGCGCCCATCGTGTCGCTGCTGCTCCTGCGCACACCATGATCGCTACACCCGCTGGAACAAGAAAAAGACGTCAGGTTTTTGTAAAATCTTTTATAGAGTAGGAACTCTGAATAATAAAAAAAAACCGGCCAAGTGCGAGTTGGACTCGCGCACGAAGGTTTCCGTAACATTATCTATACAACACAAGACAAAACTGGAAAAAAATCACGTTTGTTGTATGGTAGCCCCCCTTAAATATTAATGTTTATTCTGTTTTTTTTTTGTTGTTATTTTTTATTTGTTGTTAAAGCGGCAACAGAAATACATAATCTGTCAAAATTTCAACTGTCTAGACCTCACGGTTCCTGAGATACAGCCTGGTGACAGACAGATGGACGGACAGCGAAGTCTTAGTAATAGGGTCCCGTTTTCACCCTTTGGGTACGGAACCCAAAAAAATAAATGTCTCAAAAATCAGACAATCTCCTTTTAAAACCATAACAAAAAAATTGACGTAGGCATTAAAGTTTCTTATAAGGTCTAATTATTCTGTAAATATCTATGGTACAGGAATAGACATTCATTCCATTTCACTACCTACTTCATTTTTTGTAGGTCTTCTGTAAAAACCGTATAAAAATAGAAAGTAAATTCCGTGAATTAAGATACAGAGTGCAAGCAAAAAAAGACCTTGTTCTAAATTGAATTGTACTTAAATTGTTGTTTTCTCTTTTATTTCCGCTTTCACTCAAGAATCAAGGATTATATTTTATTAACATAAAACACAGTTGACATTGGTTGACGACATTTTAGAGGCATTTTGTGTGAACGATGATCTGCAAATTGCGTGACATGGCCAATTTGCCATCATTACATTTTCTTGGCGAATGATCAGAAAGGAATTTCTAAAATTAAATTGTATCATGAGATACTTGAACAGAATTATTGTTTGATTGAGTTTAATTGGAACGAAGGTTAATATAAGACGCGAGTTAATTAATGTGATGATGTTCTGGACTTCAAGTGTGTGCTTGCTTGTTTAGTGGCATGTAGGATGGTAAATAGGTATTAAATGCTAATGTTATGTATGTAGATAGCGAGCTTGCAGTTATTATATGAGTTTGTAGTTAGTTGCATAGATAGCTAGAATAGTTTTTAGCAAACAGTACACCATAGCAACCGCACAGAGACTAGAGGGGAAGGCTATGTGGGAGGCCTTTGCCCAGCGGTGGGACAAAGTAGGCTAAGGAAAAAAAATCCCCATAGAAAGATAGACTTTAGAATTACGACAGCCCATCTAATCAAATGTTACGATAAGTCTGTGGATGAGTCCTCGCCTCTTACGCACGAGGTTGTGAGTTTTAATCGGGCATTAGGTACAAATTAGATTTTTTATGGACTAAATTTACTTGGCCTTTGCCAAATAGCGATAGAGCGTAGCATTTTAAATATCAAATTCACCGATCGAATGCGGAACACCACAATACGCTCCAAGACAAGCATCGCCGATGTTGGCGATAAGTCTGCGAGGTTAATGTGGGACTGGGCGGGACACATTACCAGGATGGCTCAGGACAGATGGGCTAGAGTCGTCACACAGTGGGTGCCTGACGGTCGTCGTCACCGAGGCAGGCCCAAGAAACGCAAGCGTGACGATTTAGACTCGTTCCTGATTGATTAGCCAGAGGAGGGAAAACACCGAGAGAGATGGATAGAAATGGGAGAGTCCTTTGCCCAGCTGTGGGACAGCAAAAGCCAATTATAAAAATATATATTCTGTGGTGCACTTATAATACATTAAAGGCCGAATACTGAAACGTCACTCAAAATTTAAGTAGCACTTATATTTAACAGACTCAAAAGTGACGTTTGGCCTTACAAAATTTAAAGTTTAGGAGCTGCTCAAATGTTAAGCAGCCCTTAAATTTTGAGTGACGTTTCAGTATTCGGGGGTATGTCTGTAATTACCAAAGCTTGGTGATCATCACTGCTCTAGCCTCCTTCTGTATAAGAAGGGGCTATTATCTTGTATTGGCCTGTCCTAATCATATAATAATAAGTCTTATTACCAGCCTATTACTGTTAATAGTCTGGTAATATAACTTATTATTATTTAATTGGCTAAGTGGAAACCGCCGCCTATTATATACACCTTCGATGCCAGAGGCATTGCAGGTGCGTTGTCTTCCTAGGGACAGAGTTAAAATGACTCATAGGGCAATTACAAAACATCGGTACCTGTATACAGGGTTATTTGTAAAACACCGACAACCTCGCAGGACTGTGTTACTAACATCATAATCAACAACTTTTCTATGACTTTTAAAAATTCATCATATTTTAGTTCATCAAATTTTCATAAAAAAATAAAAATATTTAAATTGAACGGTTTTACGGGCCCCCGCCGCCCTGACCCCGCTCCCCTCACTATTGTACTATCGCTTTCTTTTGCTTTGCATAGATTTCTTAACATTTACAGCGTTCAATTTAAATAGTTTTATTTTTGTACGAAAATTTGATGAACTAAAATATGATGAATTTTTAAAAGTCATAGAACAAAAGTTGTTGATTATGATGTTAGTAACACAGTCCTGAGAGGTTGTCGGTGTTTTACAAATAACCCTGTATACTCTTCAAGCCGAATCACAACAATGCCATTATTTTAAATGAATGGTAACGATTGATAAAAGAAAGAGGAAGAGACCGTGGCTAAATAACAACAAGCTGCGCGGGGCGATCTTTAGGTTAAGCCGTGGTTGCCTAGGTTGGTCTGTGGATGGGTGACCACCCATTCCAAAGCACGTTATGTTGTTGGTTCCGGCTGTCTTTGACACTCGTTTCAGGTAGTCATGCAGTGGCCCAACAAGTCTGACAACCAGTCTTACCAAGGGATATCGTATTACCCAGTACTAACTGGGTTGTGGAGGTCAGACAGACAGTCGCTCCATGTAAAATACTGGTATTCAGCTGCATTCGGTTAGACTGGAAGCCGACCCCAACATAGTTGGGAAAAGGCTAGGCAGATGATGATGGTTACGATTGATACAAACTGGTATTTAACGACATAAATATGTATTGTTTACTCTAGAATTAGATATAATTTGTAAAGTTTTGCATGTCATCTAGAACTGATTAAGTGTAAAGAACCTCAAAAACTTACTTTAAGAGTAATTATTTGCCAATAGAATTATGAGAGCAGCGGTGGCCCAGTGGTGGCGGCCCCGACTTACGAACAGTACCTAAGTCGTGGGTTCGAACCCAGGCAGGCGCATGACTTTGTGTAATTTCTTTCATCACCGCTGCTCTCAAAACGGTGAAGGAAAACATCGTGAGGAAACCGGCATGTCCTAGAACCAAAAAATTCGATGACATGTGACATCTACCAATCCGCACTGGGCCCGCGTGGTGGATTGCCCATTCCCTCTCATAGAGAGGAGGCCTGTGTCCCAGCAGTGGGAACATTAATAGGCTGATGATGATGATGATGATTTACCAATATTTATTGCAAATAAATGATTATGAATGCCTGGCGGTTTATTTACCTATGACGGTAGACCGGTAATACATCCCCGGACGAGCTCTATCATAAACATCTCGGCTACTAGATACTAAGAATTAAGAGATTTCGTTTACGTTATTCAAACATACACCCTGTATGTACTACCGCGCCCTGGCTGTCGACCACTTTTCACCCTTATGCCATGAGTATTAAGGTTGATTTGAGATTGATTCTGGCGTTAACATGTTTTGTATAAATTTTGTAGGTAGTGCAATTTTTCTATGAGTTTTTTTTCTCAAACATGCATGGAAATTTTGTCATTATTTTCGAAAAAAGAACACGCGATGTATCGAATTTACGGACAAAGAAAATCATGTCGATTACAGGAGCGTTTTTAGGGTTCCGTAGTCCTGACAAGGAACCCTTTGTAGTTTCGTCATGTCCGTCTGTCTGTCTGTCTGTCGGTGCGTCTGTCTGTCCGAGGTTTTGCTAACAGACCGTTAGTACTAGAAAGCTGTAATTTTGTAGAAAAATAAAATTAAATTCTGGAAAATATATATATTTTTTTACATGTGAAGTGGGGATGATTTTTTTCGTCGCCTACTCCATCGTGTGGGGGTATTGTTGAATAGGTTTTAAAATGACTTAGGGGTTCTAATACTACTTTTCAGTTTAATGCTCCATTTACGAAATATTAAACTTTAAAGTGCAAATTTTTGTTCCAGTAGGGCGTCCCCCCCCTCTAACAGCTAAAATGCTGTATGAAACGGCGGCGAGCTGGGGTTATTAAATACCCTTTGGATCTCTTTTATCATTCTTGGCATACCAAAGTAAGTCTCTTTGCTTAGTACAAATTGTGTTCACGATGGCTGTATAGCCATAAATGCCTTTCAGCACAAACTTCAAGCTTCGTGCCTTTCGGCACAGATGATAAATAGTAAATTGGCGGCAAAGCTGAAAATTCGTCTTGATTTGTAATTTACTTACTTAATAAATATAAATTTAATAATTAAAATGAGTTCCAACGGTTCAGAGAGCGAAATGGAGATTGATTGTACTCCACCAGATTTAAGATCGGAAGCCAAATTGGCAATGGAAAACCTGCTTACCGAAAAAAAAAAAAATCAAAAGAAAAATACGTGAAAGTATATGAGAATTTTATGATTTGGAAAAACGAGAAAAAAGTGAACATTTTCTCCGAAACAGTAATTTTGGCGTATTTTAATGAGATTGCTAAAACTAAAAAAGGCAACTACATTATGGGCAATTTATTCCATGCTGAAATGTACAGTTTATGTTAAACTAGGCATTAACTTTTAAAATTATAGAAATTTAACTACTTTTCTTAAACGTCAAATCGACCCGGATTCAAAAGCAAAAAATCGAAATGTTTTTACTGGCGAAAACATAAAGCATTTTATATTTCCCTGCATTCTTTTGAGAAAAGCACTATATATGCCACGGTGGAAATGGCAATTGCCTGTCTCGTATTAGTGAACTCATGTCATGTCAAACTCATGCTCGACCTGCCATTGCCTATTTCACGGCCTTAGCAATAATGTACTATTATTTTAATAACCGAAGACAATATCATCCAAATATTTAATTATGTGCTGAATTCATGGTCAAACTTTGCGGAGAATTGGTTCTTACAATATTTATTTAATAAACAGTTTCTTGTTATCCAAATAGCCAGATCAGATTCGACGTGGCCTAGTACTCAGACTAACTAACTATCAGTTTATTACACTTCACGTCATTAAATTGAATCTAGATGAGAAACAGATCATAATATTATTACTAACTAGTAATGATCACTTTCATTGATCAAAGCGACGTATATTAACAACAGGAAATGACAAATGACGTATACTTATAGGATATTAAAGTGCATTACTTTTATTAATAAACTGTTTATATTATGCACTCAACGTCACGATACTATTAATACTTTAATGTTGTGTATTATAGATATAATTGATAGTAAATTGACACTTCTTTCAACAAAGTAAGGGTTGACGACAGCCGTCAGTTTAGTTATATCTGCCTTTTTATTTATTTTTTTCGGATGGGAATTAATCAAATGACTCCTCCAGCTCTGGGCGGAGCAGGAGGGAGTGTCAGACTTTTACTGACTAAAACCCATCCATGTTCCTTCATCGCCCTTTGTGTTCCGGGACCACGGTATCTCTTTCGAATAGTCCCACAGCCCCGGCAGGCATCGGCCCTTGCGGCCCATTCCTTTTTGCTGACTCTTTTTGAGGCGCGCGTGGAACACGAACGCGCCGTCGACAAGGCCTGTCGTCATGAGACGGACGGACGGCGAGCTAGCCCATAGCTCCCCGCCCGGGGCGTCTCCCGCGGCGGCTGGGACGTGTGGTTCTCTCCCTCTCACGTTTCGCCACCTCCTTCACTAGCATGACTGCTTCGCAGAAGGAGGCGATGGCGTCCCATTCCGTCTCGCTCCTGACCATGGATTAAACCAGGGCCGGAAGCGAGAGGTTGCCGCCGCCGATCGCCCTTCGAGGACACGGCGGTGCTCCGCCCAAGCGGGGTACACTTCCACGGTGTGCTCCACCGTGTCCTCCGGTCGATCCTCACAATGGAAGCAGCAGCAGAAGTTTCCTCCCGCCCGATTCGGTGCAGAAACCTTCCGAAACAACCGTATCCGGTGAGGACCTGAGTCAGGGCGGAAGGTTAGGACGCCGTGGCGTCTCTCTAGCCACTCCTCAAAGAGGGGACTTATCGCCACTATAGTGGCGTGCCCTTGGTTATTTCTGCCTTACGTGAAGTCGAAGTGACTTAATCATTTATATATTTTATTAATGGATCATAAGTTTGCGGCCTGTTACGTCACAGTATTATAATACGTTAAATGCTTATTTTAGATATGTTATTTAATTTAAAACATATTTTTACAACTTATCTTGCGACGCGATGTAAATTATTTTACTATACTTTTCCGTTGTATTGTCATTGAGTGGAATAATTTCTGATCAACGAAAATACACACCTTTATGATAGATGACGACATGTTTTAATGAAGCAAAACATCATTATCTGCCTAGCCTTTTTCCAACTATGTTGAGGTCAGCTTCCAGAATAACTGGATGCAGCTGAATACCAGTATTTTACATGGTGCGACTGCCTATCTGACCTCCACAACCCAGTCAGTACCGGGTAATACGATACCCCATGGTAAGACTGGTTGTCAGACTTTTTGGGCCTCTGACTACCTAAACACTGTCAAAGCTCTACAAATGACAGCCGGGACCAACGGCTTAACGTGCTTTCCGAGACACGGAGGGACTCGGTATGTAATGGGTGGTCACCCATCCACAGACCAACCTAGGCAAGCTCGGCTTTACCTAACGATCGACCCGAGCGGCTGTTATTATTTAGCCACGAGTTCCTCTGAAGCAAAACATTTGATCTAAATAACCAATAAAGCTTCAAAATTCTTTAATCCGTTCTACACGTGGGTATTCACACGAATATGTTCGGTAATATTTCACGTCGGAATTCCTGGAGGCACTTCTTAACGTCAACCTTCGCAGCGCACAGGAACGATGAGTGAAATTCCTTTTTTATACGCATTTACTTGAGTCGGGCTCATAACCCGGCCGGAGCCAAATCCTCGCGCCGCTTCATAACTGCCGAACCCAAAAATAATTTGGGCCGGGGTTCGCGACAAAGATTCACTTTGTGTGCCTCTGAGAGATCGCAGCTTTATCTAGCCTTTGTGTTTTCCTAATTAGATTATTAATGGTAACCAGCTGGCAGCTGCTTATGGAGGAGAGAGGAATCTTTGGTTTCTGTTAAATCATGATCTGATCTGTCAAAGGACCAATTAGTTTGAGACAGTATTGTTTAACTATTGTGTCTACTTCGTGGACAGATCAAGGGTTAAGCTGTTTTTTTTCGATTAATTCCATTGCGGGTGCCAAGACAGACTTCATTTGTTCTTCTGGGATATGGTCAATTTTTTCTCAATGATGTTTAGTTACTGTCTGCTAATTATTCTGGAGGGCAGGAATTGTAGTAGGTAGTTGAGAATAATGTGCTAAGCTTGTCCCAAACGACTGAGACTGTTTTTTCGACTTTTCGAAGCTTGGCTTTAAGGATATAAGTACTTGAAACAGAATCATTCGTTGAACCGACTTTGCACCTATGAGATAATCTGACATTACAATATATTAATCTAGATATCCTTAAAGCCGCCTAGTGATTCATTTACTATAGGTAGGTACTATTTAAACTTTTTTCGCAATAATTAAGTTACATAATATTAATCGTCAATACTTTTTAGAATTCATTCATTTGCATAAAATTATTAAGTTTTATGAACAATATCATATCTACATAATATTAGCTCATATAAGTAGACTTCCCATGTACTACCGCGCTTACTGACGGTCAACCACTTTTGAACTTTAATACTTAGGGCATAAAGGTGTAAAGTGTTTGTAATAGCGCGGTAGTACATTTGATTTTCCTTACACAACGTTACATTGATGGATATTAAAAGAATACTACCTTAACTAATCACAAAAAATCGGATGTTCTTTTATAACTGGAAAAACCCAAGAAATATTGCATTTCTATGAATAAATTTTATTGTAAATGTTGTCGACATGATAATACTACTAGTATCTATGTAGTATATCAACTATCTGGTGTCCACGACACAAGCCTCGTTGCTTAGTGTGGCACTAGATAGCGCTGTGTGTAATGTCCAGCGAGATTTGTTTGTTTGTAAGTATTCAGGTTGAAATCATTTTGAAATTATCTAAAGTAGGTTAAATCCAATTAAATTCGATTCTGTTAGTAAATTTCAGTGCTGATTTACTTTGTACCCTGGTACAGTATTGGTACCTTCAATTAATTTTTTGGATCTATTTTCAGAAATACTTTGACCTGAATTCCTAATTGGAAAAATAATTAGTTGTATACCTATAATAAATTAGAAACACTGTTTATTTGTACAATTCGTTGTGTCGTTAATTAATTATATTAATTGTTAGGAAACTCGAGTGGTATCGCCAATTAGGAAGCTTCTTTGATTATAATTAGTTATTTTGCCATACTAAACTGAGGAAACTCTTCAACTGAGAAATACTATAAAACTGGTTGTTGGTATCGAACTGAATATTAACAGTACCAGCTCATCCGTAAGAAAATCGACACTCTTGCCTGCTTTTGTTATCATATAATGCTACAATTTATTTATTTATTTCAACAAAAACTTACTTATGAGTATTTCACAAATCTTCTGCCAAACTGCAGGACAGTTTGTCGGCAAGAATACATAACAAGAATTTGTGTGGAACGAAAAAACCCGACTACTAAAAATAACGCTCTCTAATTAAATTCGGGGTTTACACGGTAAAATCGACTCCTCCTATTGTTGAAGTCGATTAAAATGTAGCATCTGAGTGCATGTGTAATGTGTGTGTGTGCCCTGTGTTACTCGGGCTAATAACGAATCGATTGACACCTTATTCATCAAAATCGATTAATATTTAGGCGCTACGGAGGAATATACGTAAATACAAACATACATACATAGACTGCTATAATCATAACCCTTCATTTTGGCTTAAACTTATTGGGACAAAGAACTTCAGTTACAATAGGTACATTTACTATTAATTAAGTAAAGTACATAAGTCATTCAAGTTAACCTACTAATTCAATTTTATTCTAGAAAAAAAAACCTTAACAGTATATCTGAATTTGATTCTGTTTTGAATTCAGAACAAATTGCTTTTAGGATAATCTCTTAGGCATACATTGTAGTTAGGGATACAAATACATACAGCCTAAATGCAATTAATTCAAACAATACAAATTAGGGATAAGCTATCTTCACGTTCTCTCATTACTTTAATGAAATTTCGTGGAAAATTTGGTGTAGGGCACATAGATATGTGAGGTGTGTAAATAAGATAACTAGACTGATTGAACCTACACGTTATAATTAACTATCTTTGTTCCAGACGAAATATTTGTTTGCAACATCAAATGTACCCAGAACGATCCTCAGAAAAAAAAAACATCTTCATTTGAAGGTGACATGATTCAAAAAACCAAAAGTTTAATCAGTAGAATTCTTTTGTTTTTAGCAGTTTGTTTTTATCTTTTGTTTATTGAAACTGGCTCAAGGTCTTCGAAAGATAATAAAGCATATCTAATAGGTACAATAGGTTGATGACCTCAAAAGGACTTCTACTGTCTTCTATCGTAAAGCGACAGTCGGCAACGTTCCCAATGTCATATTGCTAGTGGGTAAGTAAGAGGCGCTTATCGACGAATAAACGTTTTAGTTTTGCAGAAATCAAATATTTTTCATTTATAAGCACGAGTGTGCGGTGTAAACTAACGTAAATACGAGTGTAATACGACATTTTCGATTACAATATTTACGAGTAAAATACGATATTTTCTTAATTTGCCGTCGCTTTTTGTGCTTGTTTTGACGTTAAGTTTACACAGCACGCTCACCTAGGGCTTCAGTTTACCAATTTAAAACAAATGTTTGTGTTATTGAATAAAACGAAATAAATATTTTTTTTCTAGTCCGTAGCTTTTATCAAGTTACGTAGGTACCAGAAGCGATCAGTTTTCTTTTAAAACCTGTAAAGTTTTGATTATTTGAATAACTAAATTTACACCGACTTGGTATCTCATAACCTCATTCTCATACTTTTCGGGAGAAGGTTAAGTTACCCTCTTTCGTCCCCTTTTGCCATTGATGTTCCGAACACCTGTATAAGAAAGACTATTTGGCCCATAACGATGCGGAACCCTGCAATAACGCGGAGCCCGCACGCACTTGTCCATTTTTATGCACAATGACTGTGTATATTTTCAGCTAAGAAAGAAATCTCTTGAGGAAAAGTAACAGAGATTTCAGGAATAAAGGGACAGTCGTGTGTGTGCTGATTAGTCGAATCTTTAACGTTGCTCGTCCGTGTGTCTTAGACAAGGTGTGATTCAAATACCCCTCTTAAGGGGCCATTACTTTTCATCATAAGATACACACAGCATTTACTATGGAACCAAATTTCATCATCTGCCTAGCTTTATCCCAACTAAGATGGGGTCGGCTTCCAGTCTAACCGGATGCAGCTGAATAACAGTAATTTACATGGAGCGACGCCTATTTGACCTCCGCAATCCAGTTAGTATTACGATAATGGTAATACGATACCCCCTGGAAAAACTGTTCGTCAGACTTTCAGGACACTGACTACCTGTAACGACTGTCTAAGATCTAATGACATCTGGGAGCAACGGCTTGACGTGCACGGAGAAAACTCGGCATGCAATGGGTGGTCCCATCCACGGACTAACCTAGGCAAGCAGGGCTTTACCTGAAGATCGACCCCAGGGGCCGTTATTATTTGGCCACGAACTCGTCATAAGAAACGGCTAACAAATCTCTTTTGTCGTGTGAACGAACGAACATCGGTGTGTCGTTGAGTATGTTTGTACTCGCTTAAGTAGGTACACATCATTATTTGCCATCAAATACTACGTAATATTATGTTTAAGCATTACACGTGTGACGGTAACTATATCGCATTGCGTATATAATAGTTTAGTTTGTCCCGTTCACAAGTCTAACATGGTTTGAACTGACTTTGACTGATTAAACTTGAAAGTTCTTAGTCAAGTTAAGTTGTAATCCGACCTAGATTTATTCAGAATTCAGGATTAACTTTCAGTACTATGTTATGATCGTTTGACGTATTCTATTGTTCTTTTGCTACGAGAGAGGAGGAAATAGGAAAAACAACCGGAAAGATTAGTTCTTTGCATGGTAGTGGGATGATATGAGCTGACAGCAGGGAAATAGAGAGCTTTAATCAAAGTTTCTAGGATAGAAATCTGCGCTGTATTGTTTGCCAGAAATATCCTTTATATAGGCGGGATACGACATCAATGTTTCCGAAATTTAATTATATTTTTAAATTTTCGTTAATAAAGTATACAGGTCTAATAAAATTCATGTTTAAGATTAGCCTTCTTTTCCAATTCAATTAAAATGAGGTCCTGTGTCTCCCCTTGCCAACTTGACTGATTACAGAGCCGAAGGGACCAATTCATAACCAAGTTAGATACCATACCCCATGATGACGCAGGCAACACATTTACACTCCTTATCATACATGCTCGTATTACCGTATTTACTCAGGTAAACTAATAAAATACAGTAGCTCTGTGTAATAAAGACGTTTTTGCACTGTAAACATAATTATCTTACCTACATGTTTGGTAAGCGGAAACTTTGCTATGTGAAGTATGTAATATGCTTTGAGTGCTGTTTTTTTTTGATAATGCACTAAAACATTTTTTATTGATGCAATTATTAGATTTGTGGAACGGTAGGGCGCAGTATGTTCGTTTAAGTACGTTATGGGAGCTCTAAATAACATTTATTTAATCATTTCCATTGATTTACCGCCGCACAAGCTTTCTTTATGAGTTTTTACTGAGAGGCCATTTTTTCTTACTTTAGCAACTGCTGCGTTATAATAAAGCAATTGAAAATGAACTCTGTGATTGACTTAGCATAGATTTCTCTAAGTAAAAAGCTCTCGATGTACAAGTTAGCATCTTGAAGAAAGCCACTCTTCGTAAAATTACTTCCTCGTTGACGAAGCGCTTAGCGACACAAAATATATAAAAACGGAGATACTCACAGGTGCCACCCCATCCGACGTATCCACCGGCGTAAGTCAACAACACACCTCCGCCGAAAATAAGCAAGCTTCGTACAGTAGGCGCGTATATGTCACTGTGATCCGGCAGACTGTCTGATAACACTCCCCAGAATATTCCGAGGGCGATACCGACGAATATAGCCAGCAAACCCTGCGGAATTACGAACAAAAAGGTTAAGGGCCCTATTTCCAAATTGAACCTTAAGAGAAAGCGGTTTGATTTTAAAGAAAACGCAGTTGGAATGTTTCTTTGAAACGATCTCAAGTGTGGATAAGTACGGCCGGATTTCGAAATTTGAATTTATTGTTGAAGATAAAAATACATTTCGATAAAAGAGAAACGCTTTAGAGATAGATGTACTATAAAGTAAGTATTCTGCTAGCGTATTCAGGTTTTGTATTATGGTTTTATGAATCTGAACTGAATTTCGGTTCGGCTATTAACATTAATGGCTTGAGTGATAAAATAAATAATGCAATATAAATCGTCGCAATTGCGTTGTAAAATATTTATTGACTGATTTTTTTAAAGTTATTGATGTAAAATTATTTTATGTGTTTTGATTTACCTTAATAATCCTGTATACCAGAGGTGATGGGTAGAATATAGCACTGTTGATGACTCCGCACAAGCCCTCCGTGAAGGCGGTATCAAGCCCTCCGGCGTTCGCCACCAGGAGGGCTATCTGATTCTTTGTTCCTAAGCCTCTTGCTTGTAAGTTATTCACGATCGGTACCACTACAGCTGGTGACACCGAAGCTAAAATAGAGCCTAAGTGGAGACCTGGAACCACAAGGAAATACAAATCTCAATAACGTCTCCATCGATTTCAAATATTTGTACACACATAGGAGCTTTCTTTGAAATATTCAGCTTTATGTTATTCAACATTCTCGACTCTCACAAGGTTCAATTGTCGTCAGATGAATGGGGATTTGTGTGAATGAACACGGTGAGCCGTTTCCAAGCAATAACCGGCGCTACTGGTATTTCATATGAGGCTTTACTATTGATAAGCAGCGCGAACAGGATCAAGAAAATAACTAGGAATTTTATTTGGGAATTTATCTTTGCAATAAGCAAGTAGTTCGAGTAAACAAGGTCGAATTTGTAAGTTCATTAAGGAGGTTGAAAGTTTGAAATACTTACCCCAGTACCAAGGATACTCGAGTAGTATGTGGGCAAAGAAGGCGATAGATAAACACTCCACGATCCAGGGCAGAGTGGCCAATGAGAAAACTTTCACCGAATTATTTTTTATATATTCCCAGTTCCAAGTGAGCGGGCCCTTCGTCAGGATAATGACGGGGTAGATTCGCCTGAAAGAATAAAATAAACGTTGTTCATTGAATTGTTTCTAACGATATAATAACAACTTTAATTATCGGACAGTCTTAAAGACAAAGAATGGATTCTCAGTGTATTAGATTCTAATTTAGAGCAGGTATAGCTTAATTAAGTGTAAAACAGAAATATTAATCCTCTTTCGACTCTCTCTTTCTTATATTTCGATTTTGTTCCATAGTTATTGGAATTGCCTGGTTGTACGATGCCAATCGGTGTTTTACACTATTTCAGTGTTATTATTGGAAGTTATTCCAACGATAATACTGAAATAGTGTGAATATTTGTTCAGGCTTGGTAAAAGAATTCATAGGTCTGAAATGTTTACCAACACTTTACATTTTGTTTTAACATTTTCATATTTAAATATTAAAACGAAAACGCCTGTTTGATGTGAAAAAAAATATATTTTTAAGTAAATAATGCTCAATAATAAAAATAAATGTAAAATAAATTTTATAATAAAATAAAGTTTGGAAACTGAAAATGGCTGCCCAAAATTTTTCATGGCTCTATAATATTTTCCACTCGTAAAATCAAGTGCGGAGAATGGCACGTCGACGTGTAGTAATTAATTTAATGGCTCCCCAACCTTGGTATCATGTAGTACTTCTATTAGCAAAATTAATGTAAAGTCCCCATTAAATTATCAGCCGTTTCGTGAAGCAGTAACTCATTATAAATATACTACATAATTACATAACAAAATTACGATGTGGCGAGATCCGAATCAATTAAGCAAAGTCATTTATAACGTCATCAAGAAAGCTGAGGCTTTAACAATTTATTTAATTAATTAACAAAGTTCTGTGTGCAGGTGCTGTTTGCGTCATTGTGGAGTTTACATTTAAGATATTCGGTTTGGTGTCAATGTTCTATTTAAGTAATCTGAAATGAATAACATAGCTGTGTTTCCCGAAAGAGAGGGAAGCAAAAAGGCGGTGTAGGTCCACACAATTCGCTAGTTATGTTTATTTTTGTTAAGTGCAATCGCATTTACCTTAAATGGTAATCAATCAAGTCCGCGGTGAGGTTATCCAAAAAGTTTGGAGGTCCAAAATATCTGAAGAGAGCTCCTGCCAACGTCATACCGACAACTGGGTTGATTGTTGTGAATCTTTCTATCGTGTGTCCGAGCATGTACCCTGCGATGACCACACCGCACATGTTGAACATGTATCCGTCCGGCAGCACAGCATCTTTGAATAGGAACCATGAAATGCCCCATAGCGTTAATCCTGAAATTAAAATACATGTCTTAGTATTACTTCTTACTGGATGGCGTATGTTAGCAAACATGTTGGTGAGGGAACATTTGACAGAAATACAAAGGGATACATGAATCTCCACCAACCTTGGATACAAATAAATTAAACGTCTCATATATGCCTATTACTTTCGTGGTACCAATTAAACCGAAATCAGATACTACTGTCAGTAGAAATAGTGGTCGAATACCACCTTTTTAGAATCAACTGTTAACAAAGATATCGATTCCTTAAAATATCATTTATGCTGAAAACGGTAACGAAGTTTTGTTTTTTGACGTATTCAGGTAGCGCTTTTCTCGTTTACGTACATATCCAGATATAAAAGTCTTCTAAAGTAAACAATGCTATTTTTAGTTTTGTAAATCAGCTTTATTCAAATGTTGGTTAACCTACTAAAAGCGAAATTATCCTACCTATGTACAACATTGAAAAATACTGGGAATATCATGTCTGTAGAAAAGTTCTCTATGATTAAAAGCGAACTCTAAGTAAAACGAACAACAAATGGCTTTGAAAGACCTCTTGTATGCACTCGTTACATAAGTAACAGTTTGTAGATTGTAAGTTCTTCTCCGAATTGCGCTAGAACCATTTGTTTCTCTCGGCGAACTTCAATGTTTGAACTGAATGATAAGTAAATATCATTAACAATAAACTTGAGCGTTCATAACTTAGGACAAATTGGACCCAAGATGTCGCAACTAGTTATGTAACTTAATGTACGGTTAACGAAATTAATTAGTAAGCATAAATGGACACCTTTCGAGAAATTGCCGTGTTACACCTAATCTATAATAATACTAGCGGCCCGTCCCGGCTTCGCACGGGTTTGGTAATTTTTTTTTTTTTTTTGTTTCATTGTATATCCTTTAGTCCACCAAATAGATGAATATAATCTGCCGACATATGTACCTATTCATATTTTTTTACTAATAATAACAGACAAATAATTAGCTGAGTTATACGGTATTTCGTTCACTACAAAATAAATTTAATTAATTTTATAGCGTCAACAACACGTGGTAATTATGCTGTTAAAATGTAGCTTATATGACACGTTCGTAGATTTACCATAGCAGCGCCATCTATTGATTACTTACTCAACCCAGTCGAAAGGTATCGACATCTGTTAGAATCATTTGGAGTTAACAGATAATTGTGACTGTCAAATAATAACAGACAAATAATTAGCAATAAATTAAAATTGCGACTATAATTTGAGATTTAAACTATCCTATCTCTCAAGTTGGATCGAACTGCACATGGTGTGCGAATTTTTATTATAATCGGTTAAGTGGTTTAGGAGTCCATTGAGGACAAACATTGTGACACGAGATTTATATATATTAAGATAAAGAGGAAAGATTTTTATTTTTGTATGCAATGAATAAACTTAAAAAAGTACTGGACCGATTTAGTGTCTATTATAGGGTGGTCCGTAGATGGGTGAAAGACTAGGGAGACTACTTACAACTTAAATCTAAAGTCTGATAAACAATTTTCCTTGAATTTGCCTTAGTGCCGTAACGGATATAAATCCAGTTTAAATCGTCCCTGCAAGCTTGTTTTACTTTTAATCTCAGGATAGAGTACACAGTTGGTGAACTTAATTAAAACTAGCAAATGTACTGAAAAGCTACTTCCGCATTTGTGAAACCAAAGGAAATGTAAACGTAAATAGATAGGTAGTTACCTAATTAAAACAGTGCAAACTCGCCTTTATATTTTATTTTATTCCATTAAATAGGTACGAGTAAGACCTCAAATATACGGACGTAATTACAAACATTTTATAAACTGCGTTTGAAAGAGACTTTTCCTAGTAATAACTTCCTAACATTCCAGTTTATATAACATAAAATCACGCTTGTAATCCTTGAAGAGTTAGGCAGAGGTGTACTTAATAGTACACTCACATTTCGCCAGTTATGTATAAGTCCCATGTAATAGGGGGCGAGCATATTGCCATCAACCGGGCGCAAATCCAGATTCCCTGGCTTCTACTGCCGACCTTTGACGACCCGAATAGCGCAGCGGTAGTGAGGCTGCCTTACGTTCTTAGGGTCCCGGGTTCGAATCCCAGTAGGAGCAAATGTTTGTGTGATGAGCATGGACATTAGTTTCCGAGTCATGGATGTTATATGTATAATAAGTATGTATTTACAAAAAAAAAGTATCTATGTAGTATATCAACTATCTGGTGTCCACGACACAAGCCTCGTTGCTTAGTGTGGCACTAGATGGCGCTGTGTGTAATGTCTAGCGATATTTTTATTTTTTTTTTACTGAGAAATTCCTGATAGAAAAACCCAAAAACACTTTTCCCGACCTGGGAATCGAACCCAAGACCTCATGCTCACCAGTCGTGCAACCACTAGACCAACGAGGCATTCCAGTTTACATAAGTCAATATACGATAAGTATTAGTACTAATATCAGTAAATCAATAAAACCCAGTATTTTAGAACAAGGTCCGGTAATATCACGTTTTAGAACTTAGGGTCATAATAAACAGCTGTTGTCTGATGCCATTTGTAGACTTCCAAATTTATTGTCGGAAAAGTAATTTATGGCGACATGAAAACAACCAAGAAATATTATTAATCTCTCAAATAAAATATGGACTGAAGTTACCAACTGCGTTCGTAATCTCTGCCTGTAATCGTTTCTTGTTGAAAATGGGCCTTTTAATGTTTGCTCAGAGGGATTGGTACAATCTCCTCGCCTCAAAAATGGATTGCTGAACGAAGTAATTTTAATATGATACTCTTACACCTCACTTATGATTAAGTATGCAATTAAATCCACTGGAACTTCTCTTAACCAGTGATTTGATTGGCTATTGTTATTTCTGTCGGCCGATCACCAAAGCTTATTTAATTAGATTAGACTTAGCAGCAGATTTACTGATGAGCCACTGAGAGGTGGGGGTTAGGAGCCCTTATAATAACCGCAGGTAGAGCGTGGGACGCCTAATCTTCCTCGGTAGAATAAACCAAGGTAACGAGATCAAAACGTATTTAAAAAAATATTAAGATTACCTAGCTATTTTCAGTTTTTAGGGTTCCATTGTCTTAATGACAAAAACGGATCCATATAATAGATTCGTCCTGTCTGTCTGTCGTCTGTCAATTCGTATATCACAGCCATGACTCAGAGACAAAAGTCTTGGCACCACACAGTTGAAATTAGGAGAGCAGGTGACTTCTATGACCGGCTACACAAAAATTATGTGTAAAATTGGCCCTCTATACATGTAACTGAAGGTTAAAAAAAATCTCTACCTATGTATGTGGTATTATTTGGTGCTATGGAACCCTTCGTGTGCGAGTCCGTCTCGTACAAGGCCGATTTTCTTGAGTAACTGTTTAAAGATTGTTAAAATTGAATATCGTGACTGAAGTTTGAATATTTATGTACATAAGGGAACGAGGTCTGAAAAAGTTATATTTTTACTTTTCCAGTAGCCTACGGGCTACAGTTAATCCAGGGTTCATTCTGCAACAGTTTCCTGATAAACTCGTTCCGCTGCGACGACGCGCAATGGTCGGATTGAATTAAAAACATCCAAACAGTTAAACTATGTCGCAGAGGGCTGGAATTGGATTGATTGGCTGATTGTAACATCCAAATTACCAAACCCTTTGACATTTCTTTTTTTACTCTGTAATGTAGCTAGGAATTTTATGTTAGCAGGTATTGAAACGGGAACCGTATAATAAAACCACGTTCCTGTTTTATAACCCTGGTGATAACCCGCGCCTATCTCAGCTGAAAGAATATTTCAGCAATAGGACAATTTTATGAAATAAAGACGGAAAATAATAAAAGTAATGTATGTAATGTGGTGCTCAAGATTTTTCCATTACTTTAAGTTCCAGGCGGATGTGAAGATGACATAAGAGATGTATTTTACTATAGGTACTTAAACAGTTACTTTATTAACTAGAAGGATGGGAAAGGTGACAAGTACATGATGTATCTATCGTGGCCATATCGTAGATTGGCTCACTTCATGAAATGCTCGAGAATTTCATGAGCTACGATCATCAACATACGGTTGATATGTAGTCAGAAGCTATTTTACTATTTGGATGACAAGGCACGACGAAAGCAATGCAGACGTACCTACGTGTGTGTAGTTGTATCAAATAACAATGATGGACAATATGCCAACAAGGTCAATTGGCATTGAAATCGTTTTGGCAAACAATCAATTTTCATTTGTGGGTAAGAAGTGTTCTCAATTAAACTTTTACTTCACTACACTAACCACTGCCTCAGAATAATGTCACTCCGACCAAATTATCCGGCGCTAATATAACAAATACTCACGATGAAAGCTCTGCCGTACCTACAATGTCAGAGTTTGCCCGTAATCAACGTGCCGCAAAGTTCAGGACGACGGAGAGTGAAGTCGAGTCACTAAGGACCCTGGAGAGGTCTTTGTTCAAATTGTTCTACGAAAACATGGTATGCTTGCATTGAAATTTAAACTGAACCTCAGAATCATAAAGTTGGTATTCTTTTGACTACCATCCCTACATTCAAACTCATGCCTTTTCCTAATAGGGTTAGGCAGATAGTAAAAAACATCACCTGCTACGATCCAGACATACTCCTTTCGACGTTCAAACATCTACGTCATACACGCACTAAGGTGGCGGGTGCTATCACCTTTTTTTTTTTTTTTTTTTTTTTTTTTTCGGATGGGAAATCATCAAATGACTTCTCCCGCTCTGGGCTGAGCAGGAGGGAGTGTCAGACTTTTACTGACTAAAACCCATCCATGTTCCTTCATCGCCCTTTGTGTTCCGGGGCCACGGTATCTCTTTCGAATAGTCCCGCAGCTCCGGCAGGCTTCGGCCCATGCGGACCCCTTCCCTATTGCTGACTCTCTTTGAGGCGCGTGTGGAACACGAACGCGCCGTCTACACGGCTTGACAGATAGCCTGGGGATGCAAAATAAAGACTACTATTCCTCCTGGATATTTTTTAATATAAAATATATGCAAACATAGTCACGGGCAACAGCTAATCTATGGTAATGAACTGTTCGTGATGTAATTACTGTTCTCATGTGATGTTACCTGAGACAAATTGTGTTTTGTATGTCGCTGTGACAATATTAGGCCCTAATGCCTACATAGTGATGTCATATTTTGGTACCTAGGTAAATAGCCAGATGAATCTCAACAAGGATCAAGGACCACTGGATATAGATTACTTCGTGTGCTATTGTGACGTAAGCAATGGTGTGGCACCCTGGTAGATACTTCATTTAGACACAGGACTAGTATTTATATTCATCCCCATTAATTTATATCAAAGGAGGAAATCCGCCCTACTAAGATATTCTATAAATAAACGAACGAAAAATAAAGTTGACAACTATCATCCAACTAGGATAAAAAAGACAAATAAAAACTATAATTATATAAACAAGATATCGTTGTATTTTTTTCAGTTTTCGTATTATCGAAAACACACGGTACAAGTGCTGTTGCTAAACGGATTTGGATGTATCCGAATTCGTTCAGCAGTTCTTGCGTGATAGATTAACAAACATCCGTCCATCAATCCACACCAACTTTCGCATATAAAGTAGTATACAGGGTGTAAACCACCGCATCACGAAGCCGTCAACCAAGCATTCTGTACATCAAACTAAGTAACTTTACGCAAAAATTATTGCTGGGAAACAACTTTTTTTTTTGGGGTGAAAAATCATGTTTTGTGGTAGAACTCAATGTAACGCACTCAAAACATTGTGCTGATGCATGGATTGAATAGTACAGGGGTCGTGGAGGTGTTTAAAGTAAAAATCTGACATTAAAAACTTGTATTTAAAAAAAAAGTTGTTAAAACGTTGGAACTTTGACCCCAAATATCTCCATAACTAGAAGGTTCCCAGGTATGGTGTAGAACAAAACAATAATCGCAATGACGAGTAGAACAAGTGCCTTTCGACTACGTTAAGAGGTGTTTTACACCCTTTAGATAGATATGTCAGTCAAATCACCATACAGTCTTCGGTTGTGGCAGTTCATTGAAAAGCCTATGGTCACTACCACATTTTTTTGCGTTTTAAATTACTGTGATATTTCAGCCGCTGCGGCCGTTTTCTACAACTTAGTTACGTATAACGGTTGTTTAGTATGCCTTCTTCTATGCGTGTTTCTATAAACAAAAAATTTCCTATTCGTGTCACCTAACTGTCACTTGATTCATAGGAAAATCAAAGAAAGCTTTTATGTGACGTTTTGTTTCTAACCGTTCAGTAAGCAAAATGTCACTCATCAGTCGACAGAGATAGCAACCTACCGAAACCGGCTAGTAAGTTATTGAAAATGGCCGTATGTGAACTAAACCGTAGAGTGGCTTAAAAACATTTAAAACAATTTGACCGACATTGTTCTATTGGCTAAGAATTTCACAATGATTGTTCGTTTTGTAGCTAACAGAATCCGTTCTGTATAAATAATATGCTTTCTCCTCGTCTGTCTTTTTCGGGCGCTTGTTTTACGAGTTGAATTTTATTTTCATTTCTACCCAATTTCAAAATGTATAAAGGAAGGTGCCATTATTTTACACAGCGCTCCAAAAACTACCTCTCCGAAAAACTTTATTCGCATTGTTATTCAAATAAATAGTATATTTTGCTTTTATTTTCCGTTCCGTATAAAAGTGAATATTGTACAGAAAGGATTATATTGGCTATCAAAAACAGTTTTTGATTGTTTTCAGGCGATTTTGTTGTGGACACGACTCAATATTAGGTATGGGACACACTCGTAGCATGTTTGCGTAGCGTCCACACGGTAGACATTTACGGCAAACGCCCGCGTCCTGCATATGCCAACGTGATAGCGCCCGAAGCGAATATGTAAAATCCAGTTATTCAAATTGATTCAGTTTAGATATCCTATCTGTATCTGGTCTGGATATTAAAATGTAAGTTCATAGGTCACTGGTTTATTTTTGAATTAAAGGACCACAAATTAAATTATTATTGTCTAATACTGCCACTTACGTTCGTTATTAGTATTTACTTAATTCGATAGTAACCTTTTATAATTTATTTTCGTGGTATAATACATAAACTCCAGCCTGGCAGTAGGTTTAAAAAAATGGTTCTAAAGTTGCTCTCAACTCTGTTTCAATAATTTATGGTTCTTTTCCTCCTGCTACTTTTTAATTCTGCACCAGTTTCTCAGCAACGCCTCAGGCCGTTTCTTAAACTGTTTGATTTTATTTCTAACTTCAAACAACTCTGTTACTTTTGAACTTATTAATTTTGTTTTTAAATTGACTTTACTAATAGATATTTAAATAAGTTGACTGTTGAGCAATGAATGAATGACTGTTCAATATTTTGAATCTGTACATATGTTTCTCTAGCGACAATACAGGTTTCTGCTAATATATTTAAAAACAGTATATTTACGAAAAAAAAAAAATATTATACTTTACCAACAATTTTTATTGATTTTATCCTTTTAGAACTCATAACAATCATAGTTTACTTTCACGTCCACTTTTACTTCACGACTATTGCTAAAAGGTAATCAGCACGCTGCAGGACACAACCATTTCTAAAAATAAAGTCAAGTAAAAACTATTTCCTGTCGCCAATTCCCAGCGAATATTAAACCAATTTACAAAGTTATGCTCAAAGGTAATTAAAAGTGAGGAAGTGGCCTTTGTTTTCTAAGGTCTCCGTTCAACTTAACTCGGAAAATATAAGTTCTTTGAACGCTCTCAATATTGTCTCTGAAGTCTTTGAACCGTGTTTCCTACTTGTTCTTCAATCAACTTATTAATCGACAAAATGTAGACCGGTACTCTATGATATTGTGCTCACGAGACTTTAATTATTTTCAATATAAACGGCAATGGATATTTGTCTGTGAGTCTGAGACCGAGATCAGTCAAAGTTACTGTATCTCTGTTTAATTGGTGCAATTGCCTCTAGTGTGGTTCCAATTGACTTTACACCTCTTGTTTGCCCATGTCACGTTACAGTGTACAGGGCTACAAAGATCTTGTGTCGCATTTACAAGGGGGCGCTGTTTGTAAAATAATGTTTGTGAAATTGTGCTATAATATCTATAGAACTATCAAAATAATGGAGTTAGTTTCGATTTTGGCAACGCGCCCAATAATCCGTGTACTATTATTATGTACACACAAAACTCTTGTTTTTGTAATTGCTTTGTCAAAAAGGACGTCGAACCCGGAAGTGGATACCACTTCTTGCAAACAAAGGACAGGTCTTATGTACTTTTAATTTTACCGGCACTTTCAAATCATCGTTGCATAATGACAGAAAAAAATAATGGTGGTAATACTCCGGTGGCGAGCTTTTTCAAAAAAATCAATAACCTAATGTATGTTTATATACCACTATTGTTTCACGAAGTCGGCTTAGGATGCTAGCTAGCATTTCCAATAACACTTGCTTCATTTGTAGGAATCATTGTTGAAGGTTCTTTTATAATAAAATTGAGAATATTATAATATTATATTATCTGTTGCTTTCATACTATCAGAGTTACCTTTCGATAATATTATCTTCTGCATTTTAAGAAGAAATATAGACGTTATGTAAAGATACTTAGGTACTTACTCCACCCTTAAAAATAATGAAATAACACATACAATCCTCGGTTTTTTTGTATGACGTTGCTACCGTACTTCGCAAACAGTATTTTAGCTAACTAAAAGGCGCTATCATGCAGTTGCATCTTAAATAAGCCACTCAAACCCAACACACGCGACAAAGCGGTTAGCGCTGTACGCCTGTGTAATGTTGCAGCTTGCGGTTACAGTAACGTTTTGTATAATGAGGTTGCAGCATGAGGTTGCTACCTAGCCATTGCGATCGTTAAACTGATGTTAGTGTGTACGTATGTGTTCAAAGCTAACTTTGCCGCCACCGGCAATTGAGTTTATCTTGTGGGCTAAGCTTGGCGTTACAGTGACGTAGTTGGGCATGCTCGGAGACAGGTAAGCTTGCAGCGAGGCGGTATTACTTAATTAATATGCACGTCAAATGTTATTACAAGGTGTGTCCCTAATTAGTGCAGCCCTGAATGTCATTGTTGTGATGTATACTTCCTCTTGAAATTCTGATAGATATAATTGAAAGTTTCCTTTGCAATCAAAGCCTCGTTAATATTACTATGTGTGCGAAATAACTATATATTTTTGGCAATGTCAATGTGTAAGGAAGAACAGTTTAAGGGACACGAAGGTGCTCTACTTTTAAGCACAATAATGCAAATGACTACGGAAGGAAATATAGCCACTTGCTACCCAGCATTTTTAACACAAATTTAGCCTCGCTAAATTACCGATTGAGTTAAAATCCGGCCCAGCGCGAGACGGCCTCGCCTAAAAAGGGTTCTGTTGGAACAAACAGTATAAAAACAATATTTAAACGCTCATTCATAATAATTATGTCAATTTGCACTCAATTTTAAAAATATTTTTTTTTCTATAGTATGCTAATAAAAACAAAGTTTAAATTTCGGTTTCCCATTTTTTCAGAATTTTCCTCCTCTTACATAAAAAAATAGAGGGGACAGAATTTAAGTCGTAAATTGACTCATAAACCATAGTCTTAACGATTACGTCGCTGTTATTTTTTAAGATATTTTTTTTCAACCCTCAATTACTTGTATGGAGTCTATGGAAGGCCACCCCGATTTTATTTTTTCACATATAATATGGTAGCTTATCATAAAAGGCACCTCCCCTCCAAATTTCAAATGTATGGTGCCAATAGTCTCTGAGTAAAATGGCTGTGACATACGGACGCACAGTCAGACAGAAAGAGTGTACAAGGGTTCCGTTTTTTGCCTTTTGGTAACGGAACCCGAAAAAGGTTTTAATTGCTTTAAATTGCAAAAAGCCTAGGTAGGCAAGCATAGCTAAAGTTGATAGATTAAGGTCAGCGTAATTTCCTGTTTTGGAAAAAAACATGGTGTCTAATTGCTTTGATTACGCACGTGTCTTTTGATCTTACTATTTGATCAGTTCATGAATAATGGTTCCATTTGCGTCAGTAACACGTCATGCTAATCCGAGCCATGGATATGCTCTGCCAAAGATACCCAGCAATAAAACTGTCTAATATTATGACTCGATTCTCTTCGTCTAAAATTTCAATCCTACTATAATATTGCGAAAGATTGTGAGGATAGATGGATATTTGTTTCTCTTTCACGCAAAAACTTCTGACCTGATTTGAATGAAATATGGCACACAGATAGTTTAGAACCTTGGTTAACACATAGGATACTTTTTATCCCGGTAGTACGATCCTGTGGGACATTACCAAGCTAGTGAAGTACATACAGGGTGTAAACAACCTCATCACGAAGCCGTCAACCAAGAATTCTGTACATCAAACTAAGTATCTTTACGCAAAAATTATTGTTGGGAAACGACTTTTTTTTTTGGGGTGAAATCATATTTCGTGGTAGAACTCAATGTAACGCACTCAAAACATTGTGCTGGTGGATGGATTGAATAATACGGGGGTGGTGGAGGTGTTTAAAGTAAAAATCTTACATTAAAACTTGTTTTTAAAAAATACTTCCCAAAAAGTTGGAACTTTGACCCCCAATATCTCCGTAATTAGAAGGTTCCCAGGTATAGTGTAGAACAAAAAAATGATCGCAATCACGGGGAAAACAAGTGCCTTTCGGCTTCGTTAAGAGGCTTTTTACACTTTTTATAGCTCTCTAGAGTTATCGATATGAAACGTATTTCCAAACACCATCACGCTTGGCTGATCACTCGGTGATCTCCTGTAACGTTATTAGATCACAGCCTCTGCCACTGCCCGCTCAGCCGGCATAACCTCTTCTCAGAGGTGACAACCCACTCCTACCTAGATATGAGCTACATTGGAGATCAATTACACGGATCAATTGAATGTTGTTGATATTTTACTAAACAGTGGTTTTTATCTCAATACACGTCATCATCTACAGCTTATTTGTAACTTATTGAACGGTCCAAGGTTGTTATTTTGATTTGGAAAATAAAGAAGTTTTTTTTATGTGCCTAGCTTTTTCTCAACTATGTTGGGGTCGGCTTCCAGTCTAACCGCAGTTGAATATCAGTATTTTACAATGAGCGACTATCTGACCTCCACAATCCAGTTAGTACGGGTAAATCCGATACCCCTTTGTAGGACTGGTTGTTAAACTTTCGGGCCACTGACTACTTC
Source organism: Xestia rhomboidea (assembly GCA_963853795.1). NCBI lineage: Eukaryota > Metazoa > Arthropoda > Insecta > Lepidoptera > Noctuidae > Xestia > Xestia rhomboidea. The sequence goes on along the minus strand of OY970764.1, from coordinate 9,603,574 downwards.
TATTTTCGAATCAAGTATTTCTCACATACGACTATAATTTTGATTCCATCATCAATCCCAATGATAGAAGACTTCGCAACAATAAAATTGTTTCTAACGTTCTCGAAGATCTTCCTTCTATTGTCTGGCGAGATATTGGTGTCGATTCTGTCCTATCCATACAAATGAAGGGTGCACCTTCATTTGTATGGAAATATTAGTTCCAATTAAATTTGACAGCTCTAAATTACGTCCGTCTCTTTCTCGTTTTATTAGAGAGAAAAATATAGCAATAGCCTAAATACAGTTTAGTTTGTGCACAACAGAATCGACCCCATTGTCATCATAGTTCACATGATACTTACCACAAAGGAACACGCCTAGGTATTGTTTTAATTCCGCGGCACTTGGAAATTTCGCCAACCACGTTTCAAGGAATAAATATTTTTCTACTTTTTCTTCAGGGTGATTACTGGAACAAGGAATTTTGGTGGAGAATGTTAAAGAGGTGATCCAAAAAAGAAATATATACTATCACAATAATGTTCTTCGTGGTAAGGAAGGAAAGAATTGAATGGAAAGTTATATACACATACAAGTACTTACTCACGTTTTGGCGGAACCAAGATCGAAAGTGGTTACATTTGTCGCTCTTATGTTTTCATTTGTATCTGTAAATAGAAAGTTTTTTATATTAATACAGGACAGGACATACAATTTAAAAGTGGGAGGACGAATAAACGATTAAGTACCATGTTTTCAGGCACAGATTACTAATCGAGTGTGCATTAGAGTGAACCGTCAACCACACGAGTTTAGTAATCTGTACTTACCCTCGAGTGATATATACTGCTTTGTACTTAAGACTTAAAAAAAAAAACGCGTTAGTAATGGATTACTACCCTGATTTTCAGGGCATTCATGAAATTCCATACAATATAACTGCCTAGATTTTTGAGAAGGTTTAATGAACAGCTTTCAAGCCTTTTAGTGGGGTAGTATTGGTACACTTACTAAGCAAGTGTAGTATAAATAAAATAAATTCAAGTTGGCTATCGATGTAACCATTGAGAATTAAATAACCATAAAATTCACGGTCATATTTTTTTGTGGGTTCTAAACGGAACGCGCAGTCGGACGGAACGTTTGCTATGTGCCTACCTTTCAGTTTCCTATGACATTTTCAGGGTTCCGTACCTCAAAAGGCAAAAAAGGAACCCTTATAAGATCTTGTCCGTCTGTCCGTCTGTCTGTCCGTGTGTCACCACCGATTTTCTATTTTAGTCGTTGCATTTACTGTATATTTTCTGCCTCGTTGGTCACGTGGTCGCGAACATGAGATCGTGGGTTTGATTTCCAGGTCGGGCAAAGAGTTTTTGAGTTTTTCCATCAGGATTTTCTCCGTACTCACGGAATCTGGATTTGTGTCCAGTTGATGGCAATAGGCTCGTCCCCTAATCATATGGCACTTAAAAACATAACTGGCGAAATGTGTGTATACTATTAGGTAAACCTGTGCCTAACCCATCAGGGAAAACAGGCGATGATTTTATTTGTATGTATTTACAGTACTTACTTCTTCTTTTTTCGGATTTTTTCATTAAATGACTCCTCCCGCTCTGGGCGGAGCAGGAGGGAGTGTCAGACTTTTACCGACTAAAACCTATCCATGTTCCTTCATCGCCCTTTGTGTTCCGGGGCCACGGTATATCTTTCGAATAGTCCCACAGCCCCGGCAGGCTTCGGCCCTTGCGGACCCCTTCCCTATTGCTGACTCTCTTTATGGCGCGCGTGGAACACGAACGCGCCGTCGACACAGCCCTTCAAAAACCCTAACATTACGAAGAGTACCTAAGTAGGGCAAGTCAAGCTTGTAGGCTTATATGAAAGTACTGCCACTAGATGGTAGCCATGGTCAAAAGTAAGTACCTACTGGTTCTCGGGATGACCCTTGTGTGTGAGGCACATATGTCCTGGGGTGAACGTGTTCAATCTGAAATTGGTGACCGTGCAAAATTCGTACCGTTTTCATCTTGTCACATGATAAAATAAATACCAGTTCACACCTAAACGCTAGTTACTTAGCATAATATTGATCTATTTGTATATTCAGTTTAGTTTAATTGCAGATAATAATGAGTACTGGATAGTTTTTATTTGTGCCATTTTTGTTCCATTGTGGTCGTTATTGTACCATCAATCGTCTGTTTATTTTATTTTATAAAAAGTATTAATTTATTAATTTAGTATTTATTTTTGAACGGTGAAGGAAAACATCTTGAGGAAACCGGCATGTCCTAGAACCAAAAATTCGAAGACATTTGACATCTACCAATCTGCACTGGGCCCGCGTGGTGGATTATAGCCCATTCCCTCTCATAGAGAGGAGGCCTGTATCCCAGCAGTGGGAACATTAATAGGCTGATGATGATAATGATTTATTCTCTTTTACTGTTAAATATGCGCGACTCTAAATTGGTCTGAAATAGCTAAAGTTTTAACTAACACATTCTTAAATACTGTTTTTTTTTAATAAATAAACTCTTCAACTTACCTGTCAAAATTGGTCGAAAAAGTATTTCTAGTACTTGTAATTTAACCATTTTACAAATCAAATCACTAATAAATCCATGAGGATGTGCACTCAAAATCCCATTTAAATCAAGCTAGATAAGTCGCAAATCAACCCGCATTAAACATTTTATTATTGTAATGAAATTATTTAAAGTACCGATGACACTACCGGTGACGACTGAGAGACGTGGGTAAATAATAAAAAAATCCAGGACTCGCTATCAATATATATCGAGTTCTGTGAAAAGTACCGAATTAAGGTTCATTCAAACTGGTACGAACAGATTGCGACCTCGGTCTCGGCTATCGGACACTCACAGATACTCCAATACAATATCTGGTACAGTTTTGTGTCCCGAATCGGCTCCGTAAAGTCTGTACCAGTTTCGCCGAACCTTAACAAAGGCTACTTATTATAAATAAGTATGATTTACCTCTAAACGTTGATGAACTAACAACTGTTCTGCCAAACAAAGGATTAGCCGGAGGATTTATTTCTTTTTGCCGCGTAATAAAGTGGCCAATTACCAAACACAAGAGAATATTTAGAAGAACGGGCTAAGTGCGAGTGTTAGTGCGGAGTAAGGGTTCCGTTTCACAAACACGTCTTGTATGCACTAAGCAGTTTTTTTTATCAATAAACCATGATACCGGCCATAGTTTACACGAGTTCTGAAAGACACGGTTTTCAATTACACGTATAATTATCATCTAGCTGTTACCACTCATAGGCATACGGCGCTCGTTGACACCCTTTGGGCACCTATGACAAGGGCTGTACTTTAATATCTAGAGTATTGTGCAGTTTTTCAGTATGTCCTACCTATGTCATGTATGTGTACTCTAAAATGGAAGAAAGAAAAAATATTTATTCGTCGCAAGGACATGACGTGCATACAATATTAAGGAAGAGCAAACAATACAACGCATTTAGACAAACACAAAAATGAAGTATACAACAGAACCACATTATAATAAAATTGTAACACAGAACGGAACAAAAACATAAATAAAAAAAAATAGAATAAAAGTTGCACGTCGTGATTGCGACAAACAGGTTACCAAAAAAATCAATAGCGGTCGCTAAAATATTCTATTTATATCGGATTTATATCGGATCTGACTTTGAATTAAATTTCATCAATTCCGCCACTTCCAAGAGAGGAGAGAGTATTTTCGGCCATGAAAAGGGATGAAAGATTTCGATTTGAAAAAACAATGTCTGAATGTAATCAATGCCGCCTTTAATCAATGATTTGTGATATGAAACACAGCCAGGTCTTTCGGAAACCGGGAACTTCTGTTTTTTTAAGGATCGGGTAAAATCGGTTCCGATGCCCTAATCATGACTACAATGTGATGGGAAAAGACTATGGACGCTTCATTTAAATTTATACAAACTGAACCCCTCATCAATTTGAACTCGGACTTAGAATTTCTAAGGTGGATCTTTTTATGATTAGAAAATGACAAAAAAAAATTTGAGCAGTAAAAAGTAATGTTTACCAAAGTAAGTATTGTTTAACAGTAATAGTAAACTCTTTTTTAAGTCTGTACTCTTTATTTACGGTCTCTGAAATCAGAAATGCTCTATTTCCTCAAAAAAAGTTAAAAAACCCTACCTATGACAGAACCTTAAAACTGGTTATTTTTTCTTGACCACCTACACGATCAACAAAACTTCAGAAACTATCAAATTGAACCTGTTTATAATATACTTACCTCCCGTTTTTCGACTTCATACTACTTTTTTCAAAATATTCGGTTCTGAAGGACGTTGGCATTACCCCAAACAAGTACTTCCCCTCATCGGGCAAAAAAAACATGAAACAAAAAGTATAAAAGGGTTTTTTTAGTCTCGGTCTAACTATTTTATTTACGATGTTATCATAATTACGAAGATATAATTAAGTAAATAAACAGAGGTTAGTCTAACATTCGTTATTGGATCTCAGACCAAGGTTTCTATTTTGGTCTGAGTATTGGATAGATTGGCACACACAAGGGCACTTGAATTTTTCTTTGTCTTTTTCCTCCTGACTGTGAGCAAAAAGTAAATGTTTTTACAAGTTTGTAAAACTGTTATCAGAAGAATAAGTAATTGTTTTGATGGTGTGCCAGCAAGGGCTTGATTCCATTTTTTGCGTTGTCCAACTTATCACGAGTCTACGAATAAGATACACCTGTAATCCCTGGTGGGTTAGGCAGGACTGTACCTACAGGGTACATTTCGCCAGTCATATATTTAAGTCCCATGTAATAGGGGGCGAGCCTATTGCCATCAAACAGGCAAATCCAGACTCCGTGGCTGCTACTGAAAAATTCCTGACCCATTAACACTTGGCCCGACCTGGGAATCGAATCAAGGACCTCGTGCTCAGCAGTCGCGCCTGCGTCCACAAGACCAACGAGGCACTACGTACAACAAACTTCCAATATTGGTTCGCCGATCTAATTTTAGAAATCCGACTAACCACGGGTTTCGTTTACGACTGCTTTTGGTTTTTGAATTGTATATTTGTTTTTCTCTGGACACTTTTAACGTGCACATCTTGCTACATTGTTCTCACATAATATACCATGTGAACATGAATGATGATAACCAAGATTTTGTAACAATATTTTGATTGAAAAGAGTGTCCATGGAGTTTCTTGCCCGTTCTTCTCCATAGAGATCTACGCTAAGCAATGGGCAACTACAGTACTTTCACAGTTTTTATGTCTTGTGACTGGGACTGTAGCTACATTTAATTTTCATCTTTGTTTCGACAATTCTAAAGTGCCTATAGGTGGCCTACTTGAAATAAATGCTTTGATTTTGGTTTAGCTCTGCCGTTAGAAATAATTAAAAAAAACAAGGGCGAGAGGCTGGTCAATCCGTACCTATTATTCTAATTACCGCAAAGTTAAGTAATTTATATCAATTACAATAAGCCGAGATTACTCAACCTATGAGCACACCAAACGAACGTTACAAATTAAATTTGTTTACTTATTTCCAAAAACTCGAACAAAAGTCGTTATGCGGGACGAATGTTATGACCAGTTAAAAGCATTGTAAATTATATTATTAACTTTACCGAGGTGTCGACGGAAAAAGTTTTAAATTAATGTGAATGGTCGCAAGAAATGTGTATTGGAGTATATCATTTATTTAGGCTATTATATGAATGACACTGAAACGGGAATGGCATTTATGGTTATGAGTAGGTATCATGTATCATCGGTGACTTTAATATGAGCGCGCATAAAAGAGAATAGCTAGTCGACATGATGAACATGACACTATTAAATGTCTACTGTATTGTTGCTGGAATGTAAACGTGTTAGTATTATGTAGGTTGTATTTAATTATTTTTTGTATTTATGGTGTAAATTTCTTTTATTTTGTTCTTACCTTTTCTCATTGTTAACTTGATTTGACCAGTCATGATCATATTAGAGATGAGTCATGCCCGTCACCAAATTTTTTTTCATACCTTTAAGAAGTCCCGATTTGTCATCATTGGAAAAGAAATGAATTTTTAATTATTAGTCCCGATTCGTCATCACTAGAAATTTGCGTGTAAAAAGTACACTCAGCTAGAAAAATATGTAAGTATAGTATGTCGTTTAATTTATCAAACGACTTTCAAAGAGAGGAGGTTCTCAATTCGACTGTATTTTTTTTTTACAACAACCTCATACGTAATTAGCAGATTAAGAGTCCACTTTTATTTTATTTATTCTAGGTATAGGTAGGAACTGATTTGACTATTCGAACTATTCCAAGTGAGAGACAATAGATCCTATACCGTGTTTAAATATAAATCTACCATCCTGTGATATTCAATTGAAATAAGAACAATGGAGATATTCAAAATAAAACCTCATTGGAATTTGTAACGAACACCTCTTGGCGCTACTGAAATATGCAGGGCGAGGAAAATTTTACTGGAATTTTCTGTTTAAAAATACACTTTTTTTGTCCCACTTTATTGTCTTGGTCTGCAGCTATGTCTTAGATATTAGCTGAAGTTATCTGATTGAAACGCGATAACACGTGTTGTTTTATCGGCAAACAGTTCACACGTGCTGACTCAGACAATAAAAAAAAATTTGCGGTCACTACAGCGCCATCTGCGAGCGATATCCTGACATATGATATAACAACAATTTAAGGACAGACAATTAAACATGTGGTGGCCATAAGCACGACTATGCACGGTGCCCTTGGCTTGAACTAGTCAAACACAAAAATATTGTGGTTTTAATTAGGAAGATTTTAGCAGCAACCCAAAATCCTCGATTATTATACTTACTGACATTCGAAGGTTATGTGTTTAACTGTAAATCCTTACCTACATAATTAAGTAACTACATACACATACAGGCGTGATCTTAAGTAATGACAAGTGGAAGCACAAAAGAATGAATTTTCAAAACTCGGGTTCAGTTTTTCTCACTTTAAGAAATAAAAAAAATACATAGGAGTTTCATGGCAAACACATCGCAGCCATGTATGGTGAATGAAATTCTTCAAAGGATCAGGATAAAGTTGGCACAGCACCAGTGTGACTGTCTCGGAGGCGGGACCGCGCAGTTCCCACTATATGATCATATCTTTTTGGATCTAACAATCTTTTCGGTGCTTCCGGAGAAATTGTGAACTACATTTTTGTAGAAGGAAAATATTGTGAATTTGAATCTACTCGGTGGTACAACTCTATGGACTTGGAACGCCTTTTAAGTATAAAGCATGAAATAGAGCAAACCTTGTGTGCTGAATTTCAGTTCGACGCCATAAAACGATTTTTTTAAATTTAATAAAATAACATAATATCTGAGATTTGCATACCATAAGATACTTTACTTTTCTTGTTTTTGTTGTCGTTAGCAGATTAAAATACATTATAGTCCAGATTTGTTTTAGCAACATTTAAATGTTATAGAATTTTGTTTGTATTTAAATGGGTAGGTAATGTGCGTTTATTGCATTAATTGTATAAATGGTCATTAGTAAAGCTGGTGTTAACATGACATAGTTATGATTAATCTGTCATAATATCTATATGTTACGGCTAATAGCCGAAGTGCGGCTACACCTAGTTTTAGCCGGCTACAACTAGGTGTAGCCGGCCACATGCGGTTAAACTTAGATGTATCCTCTTATCTTCGGTTAGAACTAGGTTTAACCTTCATCATAACGGCTAGAACTAGGTGCAGCCACACACCGGTGGCTAAACTTAGGTGTATCCTATTTATCATCGGCCAGAACTAGGTTTTCAGTTCAGTTAAGCATTTTGGTTTTGTTTTGAGATTCTTATCTTGCGTTTCCCAAATGATTCGATTTCGTATTACCCCCATAGACTAGACATCTTACCCCAGACAAGCCATGTCAGTTCGAAACAAGACTTATAAGTAATTGTGTTGAATTATATTATGCACTGAAATGAAATTGCTTACTTAATAAGATGTCTTTAAAATATGAGAGAAAAGTATAAATAGTTTAAGTTTTTCATAGCTAAACAGTAAAAAATACATTTGTTTTAATTTTTTATCTTTGCGTATAAGATGTCTAGTTCTTTTACTTCTGAAGAGAAGATTTATGATATTTTGAGATTTATTAATTACATAAATTATATAATTATAAATGTTATTTAAAAATCCCTGTCTTCTATTTTTTCAACATAATCGAATCAATCGGGAAACGCAAGATTAGAATCTCAAAACAAAACCAAAATTCTTAACTGAACTGAAAACCTAGTTCTGGCCGATGATAAGAGGATACATCTAAGTTTAACCGCATGTGGCTGGCTGCACCTAGTTGTAGCCGGCTAAAACTAGGTGTAGCCGCACTTCAGCTATTAGCCGTAACATTTTTTTTTTTTTTTCCGAAATGGCATCTCGCAGTTCAACCAGAGAGGTTGTCGTCTGCTTAACCGGACTTTCCTGTGGGTGCCTTAAGTGTAAGGCCTCCAGCCAGGGCAAAAAACTTACAAACTAAGCGACTACACGCTAAGGGCACCCCCTGCGGGGTACGGGCCTCGGCTTAGGGCGTCGCTGGGAGAGGACAGCAAGGGGACAGGCTGGATCGGAGTGGAGCCGTAACATATACATATAACAAATTGTAGAATAAAATGGACTTGACGCAAGATTAGGTACTCTCGCAAAATCTAATCTAAAGGAAAGTAGTGACCACTGCCCATAGGTTCTTTGTGATGCGAATCTTCGAGACAAAATTATTATACTTAAAATGTCACTTAAGGGATATCTTCCGTCGCGCGCGGGCCTGTGGACGGGGAGCTATGGGCTAGCTCGCCGTCCGTCCGTCTCATGACGACAGGCCGTGTCGACGGCGCGTTCGTGTTCCACGCGCGCCTCAAAGAGAGTCAGCAATAGGGAAGGGGTCCGCAAGGGCCGAAGCCTGCCGGGGCTGCGGGACTATTCGAAAGAGATACCGTGGCCCCGGAACACAAAGGGCGATGAAGGAACATGGATGGGTTTTAGTCAGTAAAAGTCTGACACTCCCTCCTGCTCCGCCCAGAGCGGGAGGAGTCATTTGATGATTTCCCATCCAAAAAAAAAAAAAAGGATATCTTCCGTGATTATTATCCCGTAAGTGACATTTTAAGTATTGTTATGAACCGTGAAAGCTTAAACAACAGTGTTAAAAGTTATTATAATTATTACACTTTAGATGTCGCTGATGACGTCAAACTGAATTGAAGTGGAGTGATTCAAACTAAACCTCGTTATCATTTGCCACTTATCAAATTCTTTTGTTTAAATAGATACCTAGCGATATTGGTACTTGAGACGGGATAAAACATCATTAACAAAGACTTTGTTTTAGGTGCGTTGATATCATTCATTGACTTAGTAAATATATTGAGATCACATCCTACTAATATTATGAACGCGAAAGTTTGTGAGTATGGATGTATGGATGTTTGTTACTCTTTCACGCAACAACTACTGAACGGATTTGGATGAAATTTAGCACACAGATAGTTTATAACCAGGATCAACGCATAAGATACTATTATACCCGTAGTATTATCCCGTGGCACAATAGGCGTGTGTCCTGAAAAAATCTAATTAGTCTGTCAGATAGATTATCAAAAAATATTTGACACGTATTTTTTCTTTAGTTACGTAAACCAAAATTGACGAAGATACGACGCTTTTAAAATTCTCAATACGTCACGCCGTGCTATAATTTCTAGTGCGTTGTGACGTCACGAGCCCCCACTCCCGAGTTTTGATGCGTTTTATCTTTGTCAATATTCATTGATTTACAAAAGCAAAAAATACGTGTTCATTATTTTTAGTACTCTAACTGACGGAATAAATATATTTGCAATTTATTGATGGTGGAAACTAGCCTTTTATCGAACGCCACGCGGTCAAAGCTGCGGACATAAGGTAGTTGAGATAATACAAGATTTTCGTTTTTATTTCGCATATCTGCACTCTGCCACATACTTTAAAATAATCAATCACTCACTTAGTTTGATCAAAATAGTTTGCGAAAATATGCTACATAAATCAGGAAGATGATTAATACCTACATATGTACTGAACAAAATGTAAATTCTATGTCTATTACCTATTCTGAGACAATGCTTAAGTAATAATAACATAGCAATTTTTTCAAGTAGTTTTTTATTTCTTTTTCATGGCCCAATCTAAAGTGTGAAACTAATTCTCATTTTATGAACCGTGAAAGCTTAAAACAGTGTTTAATTATCATTTTAATTTCGAAAATATCAGCCGCTTATCAACCGTCTTGCATAACAACAAAACTATTTCAGTTTTATGTACAATGCCTACACTACAAGGTTTCAATATCAATATCAACAGCAATAAATCTACTCGTTAAAATCTGAAATTCATTCAAAAACTGACCGATAACGAACAGCCTGAACAAATAGTTGAGCGCTGCTTGTCAGTTTGTAAACAACTGGGTCTAGAAGCGTGAAATTTTGCACAAGAGATTTTATCTAAATTGAAAAATATAAAAAGGATAGGTTTTTGAAAATTCCTTCCATATAAGCATAGAGAATAAAAGTTGCTGATGGGAATCAATTACAGTTTGCAGGTAATAATATGCATTTCATTAAAATCGTAAAGTAACGATGCGCACAGTTCATTCGTTTTTTCGTCCATAATCCCAAATAATCTCTGAAATCCGCCAGTTTTAATCAGTATGAAGCTGAATTCAATTATAATAATTAAGTACTGCTCGTAGGGAGGATCTACTGGCCATTGTTATCTATGGATCTACTGGCTATAAAACAAAAACATTCGCCTGAATTGGACTATTATAATAACTTGAGCGACAGTAGCGGATAATGATCTCACGTAGGTAAATATGTTTAAACTATCGCTAGGAGTTTACTCTATTTCCTGTTATTTCGGTAACTTTATACATTCACACTAGGTTAAAAGTTGGCAATTTTACTAAAGTCACCATAGTAATTCTTGTAAACAAAATATTTAAAACAGCTGTAGACATTGTCACTAAAGAATGCATGATGAAAATAGAAAATGTGAAATACAAAATAGACTTACAAACATCATAATTATTGGCGGTCATCTTCCCGGGGCACTGAACACAACTCAACAAACAGTTTATGTCACGTAATTTTAAAAAAAAGTCACGTTATTAATAATTATGTATTAATTGACAAACACTGAACTTGAAAGCGCTCCAGCGTACGCACAAATATTATATTGAAAGCACTGTGAACGCCGGACACTTAACTCGGGAGTCGGAAAGCGACCGAGGAACCCGTGTGATCTCGTTTAGCGTCCCTCTAATAATACTATTCGTCGCATGCGCACTGCGTTCAATTGCCATAATAGAAAATACATTAATCACTGGACGTCGAAATATGCCGGATGCTACAAGTATGTGCCGCACAATCGCCACAGTTTGAAAATAAGCGAGTAACAATAGTTATACATGGAGCGTGGGCAAGACGCGGTGACGAGGTTTCAGCGTCATTGCTCTACTGTTTTTATAACTAAACAATAAATAGGTCCTTTACCTGTTTTTTCACATTTCTTTGGTTCGCTACAATGGAAGGTGTTATTGCTTTTTTATTACAATTCTTAACATTATTTTAACAGTAAAAGGTAGTCGACTATCAGTACATCGAGGTGTTGAATTCTTTGTACAACCACGTCAGTCCAACTTCGGGACCAAGCCTTGGAACCTATCCTTCTGTAGCGAGGTGTGAGACAGGGAGACGTCATTTACGGTTTAAGACATTTATTTCTCAAAAAGAATACAATTCACTAAATATGAGAAATAAAATTAAGGTAATCTTAAAACGAAATATATATATTTATTCTCTTCAAAACTATTCACCGGTGCACTGGAGGATGTCTTCAAGGTTCAAGTACATCACTCACCTTCGGTTTGATATAGTGCTCATGGGTGAGACTATGGAGGACCTCAGTGCAATGCTCGATGACCTCAGTAGAGCTTCTGAAAGAGTGAGTCTTAAAATGAACATGGACAAAACCAAGGTCTTGTTGAATGCCCATGTAACACCCACTCCTATCAAGATCGGACACACTACACTCGAAGCTGGTGACGATTATGTGTACCTGGGACAAACGGTCCAGTTAGGTGGGTCTAACTTCGAGAAAGAGGTCAATCGTCGAATCCGACTCGGCTGAGCAGCGTTCGGGAAGCTGCGCGGGATCTTCTCGTCCAACTTACCGCAGAGTCACAAGACGAAAGTCTATGAGCAGTGTGTGTTGCCATGCAGTGATTATATACGGGACCGAAACGTGGTCGCTCACAATGGGCCCCATCAGAAGGCTTCAAGTCACCCAAAGGGCAATGGAGAGGGCTATGCTCGGAGTTTCCTTGTGTGATCAAAACAGAAATGATGACATCTGCAAGAGGACCACGGTTACCGATTTAGCCCGAAGAATTGCCAAACTTAAGTGGCAGTGGGCAGGGCACATTGCTCGCAGAACGGATGGCCGATGGGGCCGAAGAGTTCTGGAGTGGCGACCACGAACCGGAAAACGTTGCGTTGGAAGGCCTCCCACTAGGTGGACCGATGACCTGGTGAAGGTTGCAGGAATCCGCTGGATGCGAGTCGCACGGGACCGGTCAATGTGGCGACACTTGGGGGAGGTCTATGTCCAGCAGTGGACGTTTTTCAGCTGAAATGATGAAAAGGTAGTCATGATGTTTTAGTTTTCAACATTTTTTTTCTTTTTTGTCGGTGTTTATGCTACTTTTTCAAATGATTTCACTAAAACTGAATTTGATACAAAAAAATGCTTTGTCACCATAGTACGTTATCCTGTTTCTGTTGAATGAAAGGTTCCTATGTTTACAGCTTTTGGTTCATGATCTCTGTGGAACTTGTGTGGACTTTATCGAACAGCTGGCCTAGCCAAGTTACAAACGATTCGTATCGATTCTCTTTCTACAATCGTAAACGTTAAGTCACGTGGTCAAAACAAACGAATATAAACTTTCGTAGACAAGTTTACATCGATCAAGATGATAGAATGAAATGTATTCGTTTCTACAATCGTGATCCCTACATCCCATATAAATCGTAGCCAACTTACAGTTTTGACTAAACTTTAAAATTTCCATTCATTTGTTTTGACCACGTGACTTAACGATGATAGATGTCATTCCCATACATTTGGTTAGTTTTCTATAGCGTTAACGATTGTAGATTGTCAACTTGGCTAAGCCTACAGATTACTTTACTTCGGGACCCAACATGGCTCTACTTTCAATAGGCGAGACGACAAAAAAAAAAAAAAAATTAGTCCGTCAGTTAGATTATCAAAAAATATTTGACCCGTGTTTTTTCTTTTGTTACGTAAACCAAAATTGACGAAGATATGACGCTTTTAAAATTCTCAATACGTCACGCCTAGGTATAATTTTTAGCTAGTTCTGACGTCACGAGCCTCCACTCCCGAGTTTTGATGCATTTTATCTTTTGTCAATATACGTTGATTTACAAAAACAAAAAAATACGTGTCCATTAATTTCCAATACTCTAACTGACGGACTAAATAGATTTGCAATTTTTTGATACTGTCGTCCATTGGGTCGATATTATGAAAAATCAAGTGTATTTTTATTGTACAGTGCATACAGATATGCGGAATAAAAACGAAAATCTTTCATTATCTCAACTAACTTATGTCCGTGGCATTGACCGCGTGGAGTTCGATAATAAGCCTATTATCCTAGCCTATATTATTAGCCTATTAGCCTATTATTAGCCTAGCTTATTAGCCTAGCCGTCAATAAATTGCAAATCTATTTAGTCCGTCAGTTAGAGTACTGGAAAATAATGACCACGTATTTTTTGTTTTTGTAAATCAATGAATATTGACAAAGATGAAACGCATCAAAACTCGGGAGTGGGGTCTCGTGACGTCACAACGCACTAAAAATTATAGCATGGCGTGACGTATTGAGAATTAACGATTATAAACGATTTATTATAAAAAAAAGCGTCGTATCTTCGTCAATTTTGGTTTACGTAACAAAAGAAAAAATACGTGTCAAATATTTTTTGATAATCTAACTGACGGACTAATTAGATTTTTTCAGGACACAAGCCTACTGTCCCACGGGATAATACTACCGGTATAATAGTATCTTATGCGTTAATCCTGGTTATAAACTATCTGTGTGCTAAATTTCATCCAAATCCGTTCAGTAGTTGTTGCCATCCATACACACAAACTTTCGCGTGTATAATATAAGTAGTAGTAACAAATATTAAGGCAGGTAATCAGCGCAGGTTTTTGACATTCAAATTATTACGAATCCGTTTATTTTCTGGAATTTTGCATTGCGCAGTAGTCGAGTAATGGCACGAAACACTTCATAATTTCTTAGAAAGTATTTAAAAATGTGGAAAAGTCTGCGATTATTTATCTTGCCACTAGAATGTCGACTTGCTGGATAGTGAATTAAAACAAACTGCCACTTCACGGTTTTATTAAATAAAATAGCCTTAGCAAACATGTTACATTATAAATTAACCTGAGACCATTCATTATCGCCCGGCCTTTTGTGTCACAAACCCATGATATATTCAATTATTCATACAATTCCGTTGTTTAAAAAGACATTAGTGTTATTGATACCTGCGTCTTATTGTACTAACGTTTTGGAATTTTAAACAACTAATAGGTATTCAATATACATATGTATTTTGTTTCAAGTATTTAAATAGATAATAATAAAAACGTCCTTGTTACAGAAAGATGTTCGTCCATGATAGTTCAACCCACTTGGCAATGGCACAAATTCTGTAGACTTTTATATTTTTAGTTATTCCGTGTCGTTACAAACAAGATTTATGAACGAAATTTTGTTAAAACAAAAAGTAATTGTAACAAAGAACTTTCATTTAGAGTGTCATATAAACTGGCAACCACTTGCCCTAATAAATGATAAAAATAGTGTAGATAGGCAAAACGTCCTGTATTCAACGCCTGAAGCTATTTGGCCACACAAAACGGCCTATTAACGTCGAGAGCTCCGCATTGATGGTTATATTTTGTTCGTGTCACGCAAAAAAGAGATATGTTTGTGCGGTTGCAACAACTTGCAATCTGTATGTTCGTTAGATGCGCTGGCAAAAGGAAGTCATTCCGGCGGTAAACAATAACGCACGGTCGGAAACGTCTTTCACGCTGGAACGGCTTCGTCGAGTTGGCAAACGGCGAGTCTGTAAAGAGCGGGCAATTTGCGCGGTAACACCCGCCGGATACTAGCAGCTCATTAACTATGAACGCCGTCATCAACGACTCTTCTTCAGCAGAAAAAACGGCGTTTACCAGTAGCACTCTCCACGAATAAGCGGTGCGGTGAGGTGCTTTAGAACGGCCACCGCTACAAAGTGCATATAAATTGCGCTGTGAAATTGAAGCGGAGATATGAAAGGAGTGGTGAACTTTTGAAAGACAGGCCGAGGGCAACCCGCTTTGAGAGGTTCTACAGGTTTGTATAAGACGCAAAGAGGGTGGTTTACTAGCGAGTAGTTTCTACCACTATGTAGCTGAGAAAGAAACTTGTATTATGTTTACTTTAACTTAGGAAAACTGTACACTTGATCGTTAAGAAGCTTTCATTTTGGTAGCAAATAAATACAACAAACTTTTATTTGGGTCAAACGTACCTACGTGAAGTTGAGCCTTCTCGTGTGCTTTCACATACTGAATTTACTTTCCCTTCAAGAAAAAGAAAGACGGGGCATCGTTTATCTTGGCGATAGTAGATCTCCTTAGCATATTTAACATGCATGAACTCTTTGGTTACAAATGCTCCCCACGTTACCGCCGGAGAGCTCGCGGCTAATCAGATCTTCAAATGACGACTTTCTGTGGGCTGCACTTGACTATAAAATACTTATCTCATCTTTCTTTAGAACAGTAACAGTACAGTGATTTCCTTTGCGTCCTTTAATGTCGTAAAGATTGCAGTAGCAAAATCATTTTAAGTGCGGACTAGACTATACTGTCTTAAGTTTTACAGCCACAAATAAAAATATGTTGAAAATGTTAATAATAACATATAGAAATTGTGGCCAACGCCAAAGTAGTTATGATTCATCGTTTCAGTCATGCTTTTTATACCTGTATAGCGCCACTGCCGCTGCAATAAACATGGCCACTTACTAGGCCTAAACCGTGTAATTGAAAGGAACATTGATACGATAAGAAGAAGTCATGCCTTCTTGTATAAACATCAAGTCAAAGAGGAAATTGCGTACTGAAACCTGTGGTTCATTGAAGCCTAAAACAAACGGCTGCTGGCGGCAATCCTGTAAATCCTGCGCTTGAAAAGGCGGTATGTTTGAATGATACAAATATGGCCCACAGAACGGATTAAAAGCCGAAGGCCTTGTGCAATTCAGTCCGCCGTAACACCGAATGTTGGCGTGTTCCAATGGAACAAACACGCCCGCTTATAGGTTCTGTGGTCTAACATACGATGATCGCCCGTTTGGTAAACAGCTGTGGTGCTCCATGAAAGCCTATTGAGAATTTAACAATCCTTAAATGGTAGTATGGTATTTCTTGTAGCCTCATGCTAGTACTTAAGGACTTCTTGTGAACTGTTGAAAGTTGTTAATTCAAAGTTGTTACAACTGACTTGTTTTGGGGAAAGCTAAACGTTTACGTGCCTGAATCTCAGTCACCGATCGTATAATCGGAAGAGCTTAGTTCTGCCAAAATGTACCAAATCACATTGAAATTTCTTCCATTTTCCGAAATAATTGTTATGATTTTGGTTTCTAAACGTTGATGAATTTTAAATTTATTCTAAGCGTTTTGAATGTGACGGATTTTACTGAATGTGTTGCAGATTGTGGGTTGTCTCAATATGGAAGTACTACGTCCAGATTATGTCAATCGCCCATACATGTCCCCGAGTATTGCTTAAAAAACATACATAACATCACGCCTGTAAAATTAGGTAGGGGTAAGGCAGAGGTGTAGGTACCTAAAATATACCCACATTTCGCCTGTTATTTTTAGTCCCATGTAATAGGGGGCGAGCCTATTGCCATCAACCCGGCGCTATTCCAGACTTCGTCCGGCTGCTAGTGAGAAATTCCTGATGGAAAAACCCAAAAGCTCATTGCCCGACCCGGGAATCGAACCCAGGATCTCACGCTCCGCAGTAGCACTTGCGGACACTCGACCAACGACGGGTATAATATTGCCTAAAAAAGCAGTCGAGCTTGCAACCGCTCGACCATCAAGGTCGTCTCCAAGAAAAAGTAATATTCAAACGAAAAGCACTCATGCAAGATTTTTTTCAAAAGCAGTTAGGTAAAACCGGCCCCTAGCTTTACTGCTACTTTGAAACATCAAACGGCGTTCAGTTTGAGTGGACAAACTCTTGCATATGCTTCTCGTTCGCTACAAACCACACTGAAAGACAACTTGTTTACATTTTTCAACTCATCTCGCTGAATAGCCTTAAGCCTTAAGAACCCCAGGAAATGTCTATAATGTTTGCTATTCATTTCTGGAATGAAAAAGCTTAGAACCACTATGTGTTTTAGTACCTACTTGGACTAAAAAACTATTACAAGTTTACAACTAGAGCTTATACAGGGTGCCACAGAGAAGAATAATGTTTTTTTTCGATCTAAGTTCTTTAGGAAAGTTTCCAGTTTGATGGTTTGAATCACTACCGAAGAGGTACGTTTATGCTGTTACATCCTGTATGGTCACCGTTAAAAGTGGTCGGTTTGGGTTTTATATTCTATCAAATGTAATTGGTTAAGAATCTTCAAAGTAGAACTACGATTCTTTTGTCATATTCTCGAAAATGTAACTCGTCGAAATCAACCCCAGTGTAATGCTGATAAACTACACTGGCCTGCAAAACTAAGTAGGTACTACACTTTTGAAAATTATTTTTCAATACACTTCCTCGAAAACCGGTTCTTATCGCACTACGATTAGGTTCAACATGCAATGTATTTCACACGCGTGAGATTTTTTGCATTTTCCAACATGTGTGCGGGAATGAAAATTGCCACAGATAACTATACCTATACTTAGTCCAAATTGGTTCGATGCCTATAGTCGGAGGTGAATGTTTTTTTTTATTTCGGCAAAGCAATATTGCGTCTTTACGGCATAAATATTTGTTGAATATTCAAATTATGTTTATAAATAGAATATCATAGATAAACATGATTATTTATAACTAATATTTACTTTTATAAACAAATTAACATCTATTTGTGTTCTAAATCCAAAAATATATTAAAAAAAAAACTATTTTTATATTAGGCTGTTTAGCGGCTTCACCTTTGCTTCTCATTCAACCTGGCGAAAGCAATGCGCGGAAAAAAAGAAAATTAAAATCATAGTTTCCTAATAATTCATGACAAAAATATTTTTCGATCTTTTATTTTATTTCTTCAAAAGTGTATTGAAAAACGTCGTTTGACACACGTGGACATTTGTTATTGCACTTCTCGGCTCAAAAACACCCTCGCCTGCGGCTCGGGAGTTAATTCCGCCTCGAATGCAATAACAAACTTTCTCCACTTGTATCAAAATGTACTATTTTTCTAAACTATAGAAGTTAGAGATTTAAAATAAAAAACGTTTTATAGCAATTTTTATCAGCTTTCTTTGAAGTTCTTATGTACAAAATTAAACTCTTTTTCGAGTCCTTTTTGTTTCGAAAGTATATACTATGTACATAAAAAGTTATTGCAATTTAAAAAATGCAATACTTTGTTTTGCAGGCCCGTGTATTACAGGAGACAAAGTCGTTTATTGAGTGAGTCTAGATTTAAAATAAACGCTAAAGATAAAGGTAAATAGGAAGGGAATCTTGAACCTATCAGCTTTATTTCGATAGGATAATGACGTTAGCTTCTTATAAGACAATTTCGATTAGACCCTTCGCAAGTTTTTACAGCAAACGGCACGTTTGAGCGAGCTAAACCATTTTACTAGGGTTGTATAATAGAACCCCGGTCGGTTCACGATTTGTTCCGACGGATTCTCATGCGGTACGTAAAGACATCGCGACGTCGACTTGAAGAATATTCTTATTTATCAAAGAGTTCAGCACTCGAATAATGTTTGTATAGGCACCGAGCGGGCCGTATGAATAGTTATTGATTTTGAAAATAGTATCCCGCTTCGGTTTTGAAATACGTTGTAAGTTTTCACAATCTGCTGATTGCGATTCCAGGCGAATTGAAATTCTTGTGATTTTTATTTCCTCCCACGAATGAAATGAACTGACTTTCGAGAAATTATTTAATTTTATTTATCTTGCACGATTAATATTTTTAGACACTTGACGTACTCCTAGCATGTTGACCCCAAAGCTAATTTGTAACACCCAATCATTATGCCATTGTTTTATAACATCTTGTCCAATAAATCAGAATGGAATCCCCCTAATAGTCCCCGCCCCTTCGTCGCTTGTTCTAGAAGTACGTAATATGTCCCCGTTTGTGGTCGAGTTGCAGAACTTTCGTTTCCACAGCTGTTATTGGTTCTACAAGCAATGTGGCCTAACTAATTCTTTGAGCTATGACGGTAAGTTTGGTTCTTTCACCAATTTTTCCCTTACCGTGTTTTATTACTGTAGGGGAAGTTTGAGCATTGTTCTCAATGTTGAGTGACCGAACTTATGTATGAGGACAGATGTTGGAAAGGGATGGACTGCCCTAATGAATATTTACTCCGAGCAGTGATAACAAAGCTTGCGTAGTTAACTGTTGAAAGTGTATTATTTGTAGCTTTAAAGTGCTCACGAAATTATTCCTGAGATAGGTGATTGTTAGACGTATTTGTATGGTGAAGTTTTTGGTAAGCATGTTTTTTTGGTAGAATACTCTTAAGTCTGGACATCGTTCTTATCCCAAACTTTGTAGTTTTTTTCAAGTGTTTTTTTATCTCTATGGTACCTACTAGAACTGCAAAATAGTTCAGTTAAAATAAAACATTATTTAGGCTTGAAGATGGTGTGAAGGTAGAGTTGTTGATTACTTGCCAAGCAATGTCATCTTCAGCATTTAACCCAGGGTGTTTTGATAATCATTAACAATTTCTTTCACATCACTATTGAATTAGGTTCCTTTATTGCTTTGGGGTCCATAAACAAGAGATTTGATCGCTTCTCACGGTGCTTTATATAACTTATGGTGTCAATGTGGTAATGAAATGTTGCCGCCAATCTATCATAGGATAATCTCACTTTGATTGATGTGAATGGGCATATATCGGTTATTCATTATTTGTTTAGACCTCACTCACGTTGGTGTCACCTTTAGGCCTACTCGTTGCACCAAGCTGAGATAGGAGCCTTTTGGCCTCGTGCATGACTAAATTCCAGATCGGGAAAAGTGTTATTGGGTTTTCCCATCAAGAATTTGTCAATAGAAGCCATATTAGGTTATTGGCAATTTAATAGACGCGCCCCTTTTTTTTTTTTTTTTTGGGAATGGCATCTCGCAGTTCAGTCTAGAAGAGACTGGCTACTGCTTAACCGGACTATACCTGTGGATGCCTTGAAGCTAAGGCCTCCAGCCAGGGGCATGATAACTAAAAACTAAGCGACCACGCCTAAGGGCACCCCCTGTGGGGTACGAACCTCGGCTTAGGGCGTCGCTGGGGGCAGCAAAGGGACAGGCTGGATCTGAGTGTCATTATTTAGGGGCTCGTTTGAAATTACTGGCTCAGCATCGCGGGCTGGCTCTAGTAAGGGTCGGGGGGGAATTGAACGGGGATTACGCGCCGGACCTCGGCGGCGAGGTCGGTATGTTTTCGGTTTGTATCTGTATTTTCTACGTACGGTGCTGGTGTCTTTGCTACTCTCCTGTAAGAGGGTAATAGCGTCGTCGGGGGTGACAAGAGTGTGCCGAGGACGGCGGACTGAGCTGATACGCGATGGGTCGTATCGGGCGGCCGATGCGATCAGGGGGTTCCTATGCTTAATAGAGGAGTCGAAAAAACGCTTTGCAAGACGTTTCATGAATTGCTGGACGGTGGGGATTCTAAGATCTAGGTGAAGACTATCGTTACGGACGTAAGGGGGGGCTCCGGTGATCTTACGGAGAAAGCGGTTCTGCAAGGTCTGCATCCTGTGGATGTGGCGGGGATGGGCATGAGCGAATACGACACAAGCGTACGTCATGATAGGTCGGATAACTGCCGTGTAAAGACGCAACTTGCACTTGAGTGACAACTTGCTCTTTTTGACTAGCATGAAGTGGAGTCTGCCCATGGCAAAGGCTGCTCGGTTACGAGCTGCTTTGATATGGGCCGCGAAAGTCAGGTGTTCGTCGAGGATGACACCGAGGTACTTGGCTTGCTTCTCCCAAGGGATAGGCTTGCCGAACATAGTGATGGGGGCAGGTGACGGTCGCTGATGGCGTAACTTCTGGTAGAGTACAGCCTGGCTCTTCTCAGGGTTTACTTCGATCCTCCACTTACGAAACCAAGCGCCGAGTGAATCGGCGGCCTGTTGAAGTGCACGATGGATGCAAACCTGAGATCGGCCGGTGTAGTAAATAGCCGTGTCGTCGGCAAATAGGGCAACCTGAACTTTCTTGTTCGTTGGGATGTCGCTGGTGAACAGCGTGAAAACTAGAGGAGAGAGGACGGAGCCCTGAGGGACTCCGGCTCGGATGGGGTGGGGAGAAGATAGAGATTTTCCCACGCGGTAGCGAAAGGTGCGATCCGACAGAAAGTCTCGTAAGATGAGCACGAGACGGTCCGGCACACCGAGTTTATACAGCTTGTATAATAAGCCGTTGTGCCAGACCTTGTCGAAGGCTTTCGCTATGTCGAAGTACAACACCCCCGTCATCGCTCCACGCTGGAAACCAGCGCTCAAGTGTTCGACGATGCGGTGGACTTGGTGTATGCACGAATGTTCGGTTCTGAAACCGAACTGTTGATCGGGAATGAGGCCTTTTGTCTCGG
The DNA here is from genome assembly GCA_963853795.1 of Xestia rhomboidea. NCBI lineage: Eukaryota > Metazoa > Arthropoda > Insecta > Lepidoptera > Noctuidae > Xestia > Xestia rhomboidea. The sequence goes on along the minus strand of OY970764.1, from coordinate 9,581,548 downwards.
CATAATCTCTGAGTCGCTTATAAATAAGTCTCTCATAGATTTTGCCGAGCGCGCTCAGGAGACTGATCGGCCTGTAGCTCGAAGGCTGAGCTTTCGGTTTCCCAGGTTTGGGAATACCGATGACGGTGGCCTCTTTCCACACTTGGGGAAACAAGTTGTTGCTCAAGGCGCCATTGAAGATGGCTGCCAAAAGGACTATGAGCTGAGCGGGGAGGGTTTTAAAAATCCTATTGGTGAAGCCGTCGGCGCCAGGGGCTTTCCGAGGCTTGAGCTTGTCGATTATATCCTTCACCTCGTCTGGAGTGACCGGAGGGAGGGGATCGTCGGGGTCTTCTACGGGAGGGAGAGCGGCCCTTCGTTCGACTTCTGCATCCACCTCATCGAGGTGCTGCTTGTCTACTGGAAGGGTGCTAGGGGAGCACTGTGATTCCAAACTGTCGGCCAGGCATTCTGCCTTCTCAGAGTCGTCAAAAGCGACGCTCTTGTCAGGACGGATGAGAGGTGGAGAAGAGGCCTCCTCGGAGGACCTCAGCTTCCTCTGAAGTTGCCAGAAGGCTTGGTGAGTTGGCTCTAGTTCGCTGAGCATCTTGTCCCATTGATTCGAACGAAACTCACTAGTGCGCTTCTTTACAGCACGCTGTAAATAACGCATGTGGGCTTTGTTCTCATCGCAGGGCCAGACGCTATAGGCACGTATGGCCGCGTTCTTCTCGTTTATCAGTTCACGGATGTCGTCGGGTAGTTTCCAGCGTTGATCACTCAACACTGGGACTTCCCGAGAGCAATCCTTTAAAATGGATTGCACGTGAGCTGTAAACGAGTCGATAGCGGCCTCGGTGTCTGCGACTGAGACAATGTGGTCGGGGATACCGTCTAGGTGCGGTGACGTGTCGGATTTCAGCATATCGCTTACTTTCTTCCAGTCGGTTATTAGGGTGGTAGGAGTGGGTTGGCTAGGGTCAGAGATACCCGAGCGAGAAACTAGGTGCATGAGCACTGGGCGGTGGTCAGAGTTAAGCTCGTGTAGCGTCTCAATTAAATGTAACCTAAGGCTAACATTCTTGAGCAGCGCTATATCGAGCACATCGGGACGATGACTAGTGGTGTCGGGATAGTGCGTGTTCTCCATAGGAGCAATGGGATCAAAGTTGATGGTCTGGCCTAGATCGCAGACGACTCTCCCTCTCGGGTTAGTCATACTACTATTCCAGGCGGGATGTTTGGCGTTGAAGTCGCCCGCTATGATAACGGAACCACTCATGCCGAAGAGTTTGGTGAGATCGTTAACCAGGAGGTTATGATTCTCAGACGTGTTTGAGGGGGGCATATAGGCAGACATTATATGAAGCGGTTGATGACCTGTCATGGCTAGCCGACAGATTGAAACCTCCAGTAGGGATTCTAGGGGAGGGGGGTCGATGGGGATGCAGTGCAGTTCCTTGCGGTAATAGATGAGCGTACCGCCTTTGTGGCAACGTGTCCTATCATTGCGAACTAAACGATAGTTGGCAATTTTAGGATCACGATTGCTGGGTTTTAGGAAAGTCTCTTGAATGAGGAAAACGTCTATTTGATAATCGCGAAGGAAGGACGCGATCTCGTCGCGTTGCCCTCCCATGCCATTAGCATTAAAAAAGCCTAACTTTAGGGACCGGGGTTGGGTGCACGATGCTACGGGTGTAATATCCATTATTGGGTTTGATTGAGGTTACGAAGGGCTTCCGCGATCCTAGGATATCTCGCGTAAATCTCATTGATCTGTTTCAGGTCCTTAGCTAACCTGAGCTCGGCTGCTAAGCAGTCGGCCTCAGGTGAGATAAACACCTGGAACCTCATGAGGGTGTCGATAGTACTCTCCTCTTCCTGGTTGGAAGGCCGGGGGCTAGGGGAGGGAAGAGGGACCTGGGGCCGAGCCACTGGAGTGGGCATTGGGACTGGATTGTCCATTAGGCCAGGCATTGGCAACGGGTTGGGCTGGGATTTCACCAGGGCAGGGAAGGCACGCTGGTGGTTTAACTGGTTCCAAGGAGAGGGCCTCTGTGGGCTGAGACGCTCAGGGAGGTCCTTGGATGGGGCTTTCGTCAGGGGGCTTTCCCTCTGCTGACGGGCTTGGGCGCGATTCGCCAGTCTGTTGGCGAATTGTTTGGGGGCTTTGGGACAGCCCCTGTAGTTAGCCGGGTGGCCAGATTGACCGCATAGCACGCAGCTAGGCGGCTCTGTACACAGAGCCCTGTCCTTGGGACGAGGGCAATCTGCCGTGGCGTGTTCGCCTAGACATTTTACGCACCTGTGCGGTGCGTAACAATGTTTTTGGCTATGGCCGTATAGTTGGCAGCGATGACACTGCCCAACTATATTCTGCTTCCTGGGCCTCTCAATTGAGATGCCCGATAAGGAGCAGACTGCCTTGACCTTAAAAATTGGGTGGTGACCCTCGACTGGGTCACAGATGACGAGCACCATGTCGTACTCGTCACCCCCTTGGGACCTATTCTTATGAAGGCGGTGAACCGCCGAGACGGGGATGCCCTGGGAGGTTAAGTCCTCCAGGATGTCCTGGGCAGGGATCTCCTTCGGGATCCGCCTGATGACCACGCGGGTCGGCTTTTCCTCCGGGAGGGAGAAGGTGTGGAAGGCGATACTCCTACCACGAAGGGCATGCACCAACTGTCTGTAGTCGGTGGAGGTGGGGACCTTAACTTTAATACCCTGTTGGGTAGACGTCGCGCTTGTGTACTGGATCTTGCGATCCGCACACATTTTGGACACTTCAGTCCACTTCCCCTTTTCTCTGATGTACAGAGCAGGGGGTGTGAGCTTCTTGGTCGAAGCGGATTGAGATGGAGATGGAACCGGTTCCATCGGACTATCCGGGCGGCTGGCAGGAGCCGAGCCAGTAGCCGTACGGCTGAGAGGGCGGTTAATGGGGATCGCGGTTGAGGGAGCAGCTACTCCGGCGGTGGAGGGGATGTGGGAAAGGGATGCGGAGAGGGGGGCGTTCAATGCCGTGACTGCCTTCTTGGCCTTACCGGCATTGGCTTTCCTAGCCTTCTTACGTTTCCCGTTTTGAACTATTTGGAAATCCTCTGGCTCGGATGGTGAGGACTCAGAGGAGGAGGAAATTACTTCGGGCGAGCTATCGGGGGCTTCGGGGCTGACCACAACGTCCATATCGGCGGAGTTGGGTCGGGGAATAGGAGAGGGAGATCTTGAGTGCGAGTCGTCTGACTTGCCCCAGTTCTCCTTCTTGAATGGCTCAAGGAGCCCATCATAAACTTCCCTAATGTAGGGATTATTGTCCTCTAATAGACGCTTTAGGAGCACTCCTAACGAGGAATTTAATTCCTCGGTTCGGGGCGTTGCCATTATGGCAGAATTAACTACGGGGGGATCTAGCACATAACCTAACCTATGCCTAGTCCTAACCAAACCTATCCCGAGGAGGTACGTGAAACGTAAACTCCCCGGGCAGACAGCTCCCTTAAACGAGGCTACACCTGTGTTTTTCCTAGTGTTCCACTGGCGAGAAGAAAAACACAAACAAACTCGCCAGCTCCACTGCTGTCTGAATGGCCAGAAGGGCCGGAAAACACTGTAAGACCTAACTCCCCGGGCGGGATAACCCAGGGATGTGTTCTCACCCTGTTGGGATTACAGGGAGGTGAGTGCTAAGGTGTGCCCTAAGCTTGTAAACCTGCCGCCGATCTTATTGTGCGGCAGGGCCCTATGGGTCTTGCGACCGATCCGGGCCGCTGGGGTAGAGACACCCAGACGTCCCGGGTGCAGCTGTGGACAAACGGGGATTAGATGCTACCAGACTGCGACTAGGAGATCCCCCAAGGCCGCAGTCAGAGCCCTTCCAACGGGTTGCCTCACCCTGAAGGGGATCGGCGGGTGTGTCGGGTCACCACCCTCTTGACTTCGTTAACACCGTGAGGTATCCGTCAAGAACCACAAAATCGTGGATTTCACCTGAAGGGGCAAAATACGCGGACGAGGTTTTGTCGATTTCCGTTAAGGAAATATGTCTTGAAAAAGACAGTTTTTAACGTATCGAATTTAACTACAAGTAGTTAATTCGACACGGCGCAGCGCAACTAAGTCCGAGCGCAAGGCAAAGACTGTAGTCACACTACGACTTGGCGGGCCGGGGGCCGTCGGAGCTCGGCGAGGCGGCGGACGCTACTGACGTAGCGTAGCGGCGAAACCGAGTCGGGGGGCGCGGGGTGCGCGGGGGCAAGGCAGCGACAGAGCGGAGCGCACGTGTGCACTCGGCGGCGGCCAGGCGTCGAATGTTTTCAGACGCGCCCCCAATTACATGACTCTTAAATATAACTGCGCGTACGGGGTTTACAGACGTGACGTTTCGATGATTCTTGTTTTGTTCTGTTTATGTTTTAATTTACAGTTTGTGTAGTATAAAAAAAAAGTGTGTGTGTTTAAAAAAAGTGATAATATATTTTCCTGAGCGAGTCCCAATAAATATTTGTTTTTCATTGTTTCTACCAGATTCCTCCAATAACTGAATCGTCCTAAATTATTTCTTTCCGATTTTTGACTCCCTAACAAGTTTCACAGAACTTTTACAAGAATTAGGACTTATGATCACTCGATATAATTTCCCAGTCGAACTTACGTGGACTGACTGCCAGTATGTTTCGAACCCTAGTAGGGGGAATATGAAACATCGGTCCAGGAAACTTATGAATTTATTGTCTGAGGTCATATACAAAAATGACGCTTTTTTTTTTCATTGAAATCGATGAATGATACGCTTAAAAACTAAAACGAAAACACGGTTAATGGATTTTTATTTACGTGATTTTTGTTATGATGATATTAATCTGCATTATAACATAAATAAATAATATTTATGTAGGTACGTTACGTGCATACGTTAATTCAGTACCGATTACGGCACGTCTAGTATATTGATTGTACAAACGTAACGTAATACCTAACTGGCAATCTTTTAAAAACTAGATCAGAGATTAGAGAACGTGTTTTAAAATAATTGCCAAGGCTTTTAGAAGTTTATTTAATAAAAGCAGGGAAGCTATTTGCTGATAAGTCACAGGATGCGGGCGCCGACGCGGCGGCGTGCTGCGGATGCTGCCAATTACAGGTGCATCTACCGGTTCATCCGATGTTTCATCGTGCTAAACCTCGTCCGCATTCGACCCCCGACCCCCGCGACCCCACAACACGAATAAAACTGGGTAGCCAATCCAAGAAATACTAAAGGAAGAAGTCATAAAATCACATTTTATTTTTATGAGGGGCTGGTCAGTATTGCATTAAAAGCTTGTTGGAAACTGGAAAATTCAGTCGATGTAAACATTTAAAGTTAAGGTGAAAGCGTCAGGCTAGCCCGCGAAATTCAAATTTTCTTACGTTTTTTTTGCAATTTGTAGACCTGTGCTAGGTAGTATGTTGATTAAAATATTGTTCGCGACTGTAAGACGTATGTAGTTACAGAATTATAATCATCAAAATCATCAATACAACCCTCCAAGTACATAAAAGTCGAGGAACGACTTTTTCAAGGTCAAAATCATTCCTCGACCTTTATGAACTCGGAGGCAAATTGCAAAAAACGTCAGAAAATTTGAATTTCGCGGGCTACCCTGGAGCATCCACCTTAAACTGCAAGATTGATATGTACGTAAAATAATATTGAATCGGTTCTTCTTTCACTTTGTACATCATAAGAATTTATATTAAGTGTCCAAAATTACGCCAGGATGGAGTCGCACTGCGAGCTGCGCTTGACCATCTGCTGCGAACGTTCTCTTGTTTTCGACACGGGCGTCGGTGTGTTTTGTTTTGTTCGATAGGTGTGCCATTACTTAAGGATTTTATGTAGACACTGTGGTACTGGTATTATACATGCCTGCTATTAATTCTATTCGTTTTGAAATATATGATCGGGTGTGTTTGTGAATAGTGTGAACTCTGAACCATGAATTTGAGTGACATATCGTGAACTTAAGCAAAATTAGTAAGACTGGGGTTAAAACGTTTACATATCCAAATACAGTGTTGAAGTGTAGTGTGTGGTGTTATGTGTGTGGACTCTGTGCACATCAGCACCCTACACCCTACGCCCAAGATACCATCGGGAGCTTAGAGCAGCGACCAGTATATCCCGAGCCGTAGCTGAAATCCGGTGAACCCGTTTAATTTATATATATATTGAATTAGCACTGATTATTTTTCAGCCAACTAGCGGTCACTTGTTGGTACAAGTCTGGGGTTTCCCAGTCTACCTGACTAGGAATGCTATTTATTTAAACGATTAACTCTCGAATGGCCAACATATACTATTGTGCATGATAAATACCTCTATATAGAAAACCAGAACTCCACATAATTGATACGCTTACTAGAAGCGCGGGTTACCTATTTCTATGTTTAGAATCATATAAGTGACCCTTTGTAGAAACTACACTAGATCATTTTAAAATATAATTATGATAAGTGGCCTGACTTTGACGTTACTGGAATTCTAAAAGCAGCCACCAATACAGAGGTAAAAGCCCAGCCCAGAAACTTCCCCAAATTTCATACTTACACCGACGGCACACCAGTATAATTGCATAAATAACAACATAAATACATTAATATCTAATATATTAACGCCTCCCTGTCAACAATATTTCCGCGTAAACCGCTTAATGATTAAAAATAACACAACATAGCTTGTAATTGTACTACTGCATCAACGTATGCATTCACGTAAATTAACACAGGGCCAGGCTTTTTATTACATAATAGCATCACTGAGACCAGCTCCTCAATTGCCTGCAACATCTGGCGTAAGACGACTCCCAAGAAAACAAAAGCATAGGCCGAACACATACAATAAAAAAAATAGAAGTCTGTCAATTATTTTTTATGTGCATGTAAATAAATCTTTAAACTTGAAAGCGTCAAGAAAAAACAAACCCTGTACAAATAACCTAACAATAGTGACCGGTTTGAGCAATAAACCTATAGTGACACAAAAGAGAACCCACGAAACAAAAATAAATTGCATAACCCGACCATTAACAAACTAACAAAGCCTCGCTTAAACTACCGTTAATATAGAGGTAATGATAAAAACCAGACACCCAAAACAACACGAGATTCATAAAAATCTTAGTTAAATATAATTAGTTAATAAGCTCTTTCCCCAGGTACGCTAATAAGCTTTGTCCACAGGAATAGTGATAAGCCTTTCCCGCAGGCTTAAATACATAACGAATCCTTGCGAAGCCACAACAATGAAAGCAAAAACAGAGCATCGATTTTAAACACGGAAATAATATGATCGGAGATGGAAACTGCTTATTTAGGGCCATCGCGCACCAAGTAAACGCGTAATTTTCCTGACGTTAGACCACCACACGATAAGAAGAGACCTGGCTAAATATGTTGAGAAAAACCAAGACTAGCGCTCGCTGGAAACCTGCCTACTACCAGAAACCAAGGAAACGCAGATGAGCAAAGGAAAAAATATATCGAACAATAATACAAAGATGGCGTCTGGAGTGGTGAAGATATCATCATTGCAGCAGCCGAGCACTACTACATCAACGTAACAGTACACCAAGCCGGGCCTAGTGCTCCCATCACATACCGACCCAGAGATCCACAAACGCCGTAGCCACTATTAACTTATTATATCACAATAACCACTATGACAGCCTTCTTAGCACACCTAATTCGCAAGACTCTGCAACAGAATGCACACCACACAATACGCTAAATACAAACACAACGTTATCGCCTGCTGAACAACCCAACGTCACCGGATATACAATACTAAGACCTCCACCCTGCCACAAAAATATAACAGAGATTAATAGTGTCAAAATCGCAACCTGAAATGTTAGAGGCACCGCCACACATTCCAAGAAAAGTAACATTAACACAACCTTGAAAGATAAAGGGATACACATTTAACTCAAAACACTACATCTGGCACTACCAATCGCCGTGGCCTCGCGTTCCTTGTAAGAAAAGACACGAGTATAACAATTCATATAACAAGAAGAAATACAAACATCATGACAGCAGTTATAACAGTTCTCTCGAAGGACAATCTGTGAATTTGTATATAATAACAACACACATACCAAGCAAATCATCATCATCTGTCAAATGACCAATTTGTTCGAGACACCATTGTTTAACTATTGTGTCTACTTCGTGGACAGATCAAGGGGGGTGAAATTTTATTAGATATAATAAAAAGAGAAAACTCTAGATTAGATATGTCACGAGGCAGATCAAGCTGCAAAATAACGTGGCAACTTGGAAGCAGAAAATCATAATTTGACCATATATGGTCAATTTGTGATTTTCTGTTGCTCACTGCTGCGGACGAGCCAAATATATTTAACTAGATAAAAGGCGAGTGGAAAAAAAATATCTCAGACCATAAAATTATTCTCGCGGATATTATTATTATTAACCTCAAGAGGGAGAAAAAAATCCGACACTGCATATGCTGAAATCCAACGAGAAACCAATGCACAAATCTGAGCTTGAATTCAACTACAGAAATTACGACTATAGCCGACCCCAAAGTGAGGAAATAATGAAAGAATATCAAAAGGAAATGAAAAGCCAACCACAGGCAATAAATCTACAATACAAGAAAAATAGCCAACTGGTCCCATGGGATTCCCAGAATATCATGAAATCAGCGGCAAAGATTCTTATAAGCAGGCCAATCAGATCCAGAGAACATAGAATCGCGCTCGCAAAACTGCAAAAAGCCAAGTTTATCAAAAACTGTTACTCTAGAGAAGCATTTACAATCAAATAATAAAACGAAGGAAGACACAATCGGCAAAATATAAGAAATAAAGAACATCACAAGGAATGAGAATCACATACGATTTTTACAGGAGACATAAAACGAGCATGAAGCGCAACAACAAACAACGTTTTATACCCATACCATATATAAGAGCTAAAAAGTCAGCAGGCCCACACATAGAACTCCTACCCAGTGAGAACCTATCAGACGTAAAAGAAGAACTATCAGAAGAGAAATAAGTGATATCATTTAAAGCATGAGCAACGGCAAAGCACCAGGTACTGACAAGGTGGTATCCGAGCTATTCAAAGCCTTGCCAATAGAAATGCTATTGGAAATTATAAAACACATGCAGGCAATGATAGAAGATGAAGCAATGATATACCAAGGTCTTGGAACAAAACGATCCAAATTCCAGTGCCTAAAAAAGCAAACCCAGACGGAATTAATGACTACAGAAAGTTATCTATGTGTAACGTGGGATATAGGATATATGCGAGCTTTCTTCTTAGCAAACTAAATGCTTCAATAAAATGAACTAGGAAACTACCATGCAGCCTTTCTTAGCAATAGATCGACCGACGACCATATGTACACACCTAGGAGAATTCTTGACAAGGAATGGAGAGCAGGCTCAAAAACCTATGTGCTGGCGTTAGACATCGTAAAAGCTTTCGATAAGCTGGACTTGGAACTCTCTTAGAGACATTTTAGTTACTACAACTAACACATATCTAACAAATAGAATTATTAAGGCATGCATGAATGAATTCATCTGCATAAAATGGTTTGGACAGCAAACGGAATCGACGCACAAAGGCAAGGGAGTCAAACAGGGATGTCCACTATCCCCACTACTATTCACCATAGTAATAGACGACGTTCTCAGAACATTAGAAGAAGAATTAAAATGCCTTCATCTAGATCAGGACCATGAGATTCAACTCCCAATTCTACTGTCCTTTGCAGATGACGTGATAATAGCAACACATAATCTCTGTGAACTGGACGAAATAGTCACCAAAATCAAACTGTTACTGGAATCAGTCGGACTTCACATAAATGAAACGAAAATAAAACTAGTAATCAGAGACCCACACAGCACCAAAACCCGAAGTCTTATTAGAATTGGAGGAACCAGTATTCCACCGGTAGACGAAATCAAGGACCTAGGCACGTATATCACATCGACACTTAATAGAAACAACACAGTTAACGCCACATGTAAACAAGCGATGCGTAACTCTAAGGCCTTAATTTCCTTCATAAAAAACTCGAAAATGGAGTGGAAAATCGCGCGTCTTATCTATAAAATAGTCAAAGAACCTGCAATGACTTACGGTCTTAAGGCAGCGGCACTCACAAGGCAAACCGACTTATAGATATGACGCAAAATTCTTATGGGAAAAACAATTACCAAAAAATTTTTTTATTGCCTACGGTTATGCTACTACGGGCACATCCTCCGACGATCTCACTTACTACACGCAGCTAATATATACAAGGCGAAACGGCTAAAAGTTGGAAGACCAATATATACATGGAACGAGTCACTCCAACAAGACATGGAATATTTCAATAAAGAAGAATAGATTCAGTTAGCAGCAGATAGAGAAAAAATTCAAATCAGCCAACCAGGAAATATATCACCTCAGTGAAACTGACAGTGAAACAAATACTACTGACGATGAAACATATACGCGAACATAATATTTTTATATAAGACGCGCCAAAAACGAATGGAATCGCAACCACCAGAAACGAACATGATTCCCCAATGATAGAAAAGACCAATTGAACGAAGGTCAAAACACCAATGCTCATTCCTATGAAATGTACCTGTCTTTACCACTATTCCTATATTGGCTCTAGGCTGCATAGTCGGCTGATTGTGCCCGACTGGCTGCGGTTGGTCGGGCTTCTTCTCCCATCCCAGAGCATGTCTTTCCTTACAAAACAGTGCCCCCTGGTGTATCCGGCTTGTCCGGGTCAGGCTTGCTCCTGGCTGGGTGTGGTGCTCAATCACCATCATCATCAGTCCAAAATTACGCCAGGATGATAATTCCGTGTTAGCCAACACTTACCTAATGCATTAAGGAACAAGTGGCTTAAGGAAGATTTATGCTGGCTACTTCAGCAGGAAGCTAAAACTTAATTAACAAAATTTATGAGAAGAATAACAAAAAAACTTCTTACGGAACTTTCAGGTGTACAGTTAGCAACACAATGCGATTACCGATCAATTTTATGGACGTGGTGGGTGATTTAAGCAAAATATAACATCATAATCTGCCTAGCCTTTTCCTAACTATGTTGGGGTCAGCTTCCAGTCTAACCGAATGCAGCTGAATACCAGTATTTTACATGGAGCGACTGCCTATCTGAGCACCACAACCTAGTAACTACTAGCTAACTAACTAGTACTGGGTAATACGATACCACTTGGTAAGACTGGTTAAACATACATAACATCACGCCTGTAATCCCTGACGGGTCAGGCAGAGGTATACCTAATAGTACACCCACATTTCGAGACTTATGTTTTAGTTCCGTATAATAGGGGGCGAGCCTATTGCCATCAACTAAGCGCAAATCCGTGGCTGTTATTGAGAAATTCCTGATGGAAAAACCCAATAACACTTTGCCTGACCTGGGAATCGAACTCAGGACCATTATGCTCAGCAGCGCGTTTGCAACCACTAGACCAACGAACTATAATTAATTATTCAAGGCCTAAAAATATCCAAGCAGCCTGTAGAATTTAATACGAAGCTAGACTAGACGCTTTTCAGGCTTACATAAATATCTGATTATGTAGCTCAGGTCTTTACGCCTCTTCTATAGTCACAGAATAACATTCTTGAAATAAATTATATTGTTTCGAATCCATCCCCAGTCTTTTCACATTGTTATGCTAATTTTATTAAGAACAACTTAATACTTTATGCACATAATTTCAGTTTTATTTATTCAGAATAGTATCCCATACAATCTAGCTGATAATTTTTTTCAGTTGTGAAAAAAAAGGTGATTATACCTTTATTAAGTTCTTTACAAACTAAGTTTTTATTTATGTATGAATATTTTTCAATCTCTCAAATTAACATCTAGATTCTGTATAAATAAGTACTTTTGTAACTGTTTTTATATCTAAACCAATATGTTGCCCGATTATAATAATCAAACCTTTTTTATTTCGGTTTTGGAGAGTCTTATATACTGACTGTCGACCATTTTTAGGGTTCCGTAGTCCTGACAAAGAACCCTTTATAGTTTCGCTATGTCCGTCTGTCTGTCTGTCCGAGGTTTTGCTAAGAGACCGTTTGTACTAGAAAGCTGTAATTTTGTGAAGTGGGGATGATTTTCCCCATCGTGTGGGGTATATGTAATAGGTCTTGTAAAATGACTTAGGGGTTGCCAATACTACTTTTCGATTGAATGCTCCATTTACGAAATATTAAACTGATGTGCAAATGTTTGTTCCAGTAGCCCCCCCCCCCCCTCTAAAAGCTAAACTGCTGGCTTGAAAAATCTGAATCTGAAATCATGATGATAGTGCATTTCATGACCTTTAAAGGAAAACTATAGCGGTTAAAATAACTTGATTAGTTTAGCAGTACTAGGCGTTGAACTAGGGTGTTGGATAATTTTGTACCAAATACAAAATCCTTAGAATAAATCCTATAAAGTGACTAAGATGAAGTAGTTGCTTGTTTATAACGGGTGAAGACTTGCATTGAAATACAAAATCTAAAATATAACGGGCTACTACAGAACCCTACACTGCGCGTGGCCCGACACGCACTTGGCCGGTTTTAAACCTTATTAATCAGGACCTAAAGGTCAAAAGTGGTTCACCTTCTGGGAAAGCGGTAGTCCCTATACGTGGTTTGTAAACTGATACTCGCAGGTAACCGACTTTAAATCTACATCCATTTTCATTTAATTATCCTATAATTATCTGGTCTTGTTGTACGACCAATTAGGACGAATCATTTTAGTGTCCCTCAATTTTTATCAGCAATATTTATATTTTGCATAATTATTCCATTTTAGAAATATTTCATATTAAACAGTATATTTATTATAGAATAATTCAAATTATTATGTACATACTACAACTAGAACTATACAACATGTAACATAATTAACGCACATCCTGAAATTACTTTGTTCAGAATCGTTTACTGAATCGATTTCTATAATTTTTGATATAGGTAATTTTTTATCCCAAAAATAATTAAAGCTACGTAATTTATAGCCACACTACCCCTGTATAGTCCAAGCAAACTGAAATGGACCGTAACTCAAGGCAATAAAACTTTTAAAAGTGCAGTTTTATTTGTATTCCGCCATTCAATACAAAATAAAGAAAAATGAACCTTATTTCAAGTAAGTTAAAGTCGTTACAAATACAGTTAGGTAAACTTGGCGATTCAACCGCACGCACACATTAAACAGGCATTCGTTAAAGGACACAATAGATAAACCAACAAAATGTAAAATATGTCATACTGGTTTTCGTTCCCTTTCTCGTGCAAATTAAAAACCTGGGATAGAGCGAGATAGCCACCATGACACCGGGTTGCGCCGGCGCCTACGATCAAGGCTAACTTTAAAGAAATGTAAACAATTTTAGTCACGCCCGGCCTTCCGTTCCGTACAGTGTATCGCGCGCGATGTCTTTACAATAATTGACCCAAAATGTTCAGTGAAATGGTGACTAATGGTGGACTGTGGCACGTTGCAGTGTGGTGATAATGTGGTTCTAGCTGGCAGAACATTCAAGTCAACCAAAGGTATGGTACTGGAGTAGACCGCAGGGTAGGACTATGTTAGCTGCTACTTCGTGGCCATGGAACGTTCCGTCCGAACACAGCCATCGACAGGGGAGCCGATTCTCGTACACGTACTCGTTTTCAAAACGAAATATGGGATTAATTCGATGAGAATCCCCAATCAGCTGATTTGACGACTTTTTTTTGTGGGGACGTATTAAATCGTTAGTTTAGTTTAAAAAATTGGATAGTGAACGCTTTTGATAAAAAATGACGAAGTGCTTTCTAAATTAAAACATCAATTAAGAAAACAGGCATTAAAATGTATTGAACTTTTCTATTGAAGTTGAGTCGAGCGACGACGTTAACAGCTGTCTCGAACGCGAGCGAATACCTACTAGGCTAGCAAGACTCACACAGTCGCATACGTAGGTATGAGACCTACGTATGCGACTGTGTGCGTTCGTTGATTTGTACTGTGACTACAACATTCTTCCGGAATTAGGAAAACTAATTTATTAAATAATCATTGCCTAGACATGTTTAATTAAAAATTCAGTGCATGTATTATGATTATAACATAATAAACTAATTGGGGTGTCTGAGGGTGTGCGTTAATTACGTTACATGTTGTATATCATTAGAAAAATAAAACTAAAAGTAAGTACCTACATATAAACAACGACGTCACTAAGACACTTAATTAACACCGCTAATAGTTGGAGTGAGGTCTTTGATGCCGCACAAAATGGTTTTGATGTAGTACAAAATTGGCTGTTTGAAAATGTTTTGACTTTAAACACTGACAAAACCAAATATCTAACTTTTTCTATTCGAAACAACCCGGATTTTGACGCTTCACTTAAAATCATTCCTCATAAGTGTATCAGTAGAAACAACTGCAGTTGTGAACCGCTGGAATGCGTGAATACTATAAAATACCTCGGTATTACAGTGGACAGTCATCTCAGTTTCAAGCAACACATAAAATTGCTGTCATCCAGGGTTCGCAAACTCATCTATATATTTAAAAACCTAAGACACGTAACAGATGCGAGTCTCTTAAAACAAATTTACTATGCTATGTGTCAATCTATCATCTCTTACTGTATCTCCTCATGGGGGGGGGGCGCCCCAAAAACTACTTTAAAGAGTTTAGAAATTGCACAACGTGCCATTCTAAAAATCTCTACTTTTAAGCCTATACTGTCTCCAACAAGAGAACTTTATCAGTACTGTCAAGTGACAACCGTAAGACAAATGTTCGTAGAAACAATTCTCCTTAGGCAACACTGCTCACTAGTATACGATCCTAGTAAAATAAATAAGCGTAGGAAATATGAAGTGTGCTCCCGATCGTACAAACCCAAAACAGCGTTCATTAAAAGATTCTTTACGTTTATTGCCCCTCTCATGTACAATAAAATAAACAAAATTTTAAACATCTATCCACTTAATAAATAAGAAGAAAATTCATCAGTTTCTCCTTAGTCTTTCTTATGAGGAAACTGAAGACTTTCTAAAAATTCAAAATTAGTAGACGCTTTACAAACTTTCATTTTGTTTTTCGGTACTACACGCACAAATAAACATTACACAAGCAGACAGATACACGCACACACACAGATACACTCACACACATACACAAACACACCCATATACATATGCGGTACTTAGATCTTTCTTTTAGGTTTATGTTAACTCGATTTTTTTTTTATTTGTATAGATTATATTATTATTATTGGTTTTATTGAATGTATGAAATTTATAATCCTTGTAATGAAAATTTTAATCCTAAATCGATGCAACTTGTATGTCTAGTTTGGTTTAATCATTGTAGTGAAATCTGTTAGGGGATGGCGCTGTTTGCCGAGATACAGGATCCGTCCTAGTTAGGCAACAGAGGATTCCATACTAAAACTTGTATACTAAGCCTATCAAGTCATAATTATGATATGTTATTGTTTATTTTTTTGTGGTGAAAATAAAACTTTTTATTATTCCTGTATTTTATTTTTAACATATTAATTACATTTTTAAATATTCTTTACAAAAAAAATATAAAAACATTTAAAAATATAAAAAATTGTAGCCCACCGGTATCGGGAGCAGGGCCCAAGCTACCGGCGGTCAGGGCTCCAGAGAGAGGAACCTCCTAACAATACGAGCCGTGTCTAGGAGTACCGCTTTCTGAATCAAGCCCTTGATCCAGCTGCCTAACGAGAGCCTCCTCAGGTATTGATCGAGGCTCTTGGCAATTAAGCCATGGGCTGATACGACTATCGGCACAATGATCGCTGAATCCACTTCCCACATGTCGACAACCTCGCGAGCCAAGTCAAGATACTTGATTTGTTTATCTTTCTCGGCTTTCACGAGGTTCCCATCATGCGGGACCGTTATGTCAACAATCATTGCGCACCGCTCTGAACGATCTACCACCACTATATCAGGCCTATTGGCTACAATAGTCCTGTCAGTGATGATGGATTGATCCCAGTACAATGTGATACTGCCATTATCGAGAACTGGGTCGGGCACATACCTATAGTAGGCACTTCCGATTCCACAAGGTTGTATTTTAGAGCAAGTTGCTGATGGATAATCCTGGCTACAAGGTTGTGCCTATGCAAGTATTCTCCGTTAGCTAGACGAGAACACCCAGAGATAATGTGACGGATTGATTCGCCTGGACGGTGGCATGCCCGACATATGTCAACCGTGCCATCCTTCACAATAAATCTCCGGTAGTTATTCGTCATCATAACTTCATCCATTATTGCACAGACAAAACCTTCCGTTTCTCCGAATAGGTCCCCGGAACGTAGCCAGGCTACGGACGCTGATAGGTCTACATCGGGCCCATGCAGGGCCCGGAAAAAGCGTCCGTGAAGCTCCTTACTCTGCCATACTTCCATACGGTCGTTAGTGTCAAGCACTGGAGGTTTGCGCCAGTTCTCTTTAGCCAAGGAGAGCGGGGTGAGGCCCTTGTCCATCGCGACCACATCTCGATGCATTCCCACATTGGCTCCTAGGAAATATTCCCTGAGGCTGCATATCTCGCGATTGTGGAGAGTCTTGGCATTTAAAAAGCCTCGACCCCCACACTTCCGCGGGATATACAGTCTCATAACCGAAGAACGTGGGTGATGCATTCGATATGCCGTCAACAATTTACGGACCTTCGTATCCAAGGCGTCTAGTTCTGTTTGAGTCCATTTGAGTATGCCGAAAGAGTACATCAAAACCGGCATGACCCAACCGTTGAAGGCACGCACCTTATTTCCACCTGATAAAAGACTATTAAATACTTTTTTCAGGCGGGCAAAGAAGCGCTCCTTCAACGATTGCTTCATGTCAGCAACATTGATGCCCAGCGCTTCCGACATACCCAAATACTTGTAGGTTTCGGTTGCTGAGAGGGATCTAAGTGTTATGGAGCTGGGTTCCCACAGATTCCACAATCTCCCCTCGCTTTACATGCATGACCGCACATTTGTTCACACCAAATTCCATCCTGATGGCGCTACTGAAAGTTTCAGTTACCTTCAGTAACTCCTTCAGTCGCAAGTCGTTGGGGGCAAAGAGTTTTAGGTCATCCATGTAAAGGAGGTGAGATATAACCTGACCATCTTTCCGCAACCGATAGCCTAGACCTGAATCCTCCAGCAGTGTGCTAAGAGGATTCAAGGCCAAGCAGAACCAAAGTGGACTCAAACTATCGCCCTGAAATATACCTCGCTCTATCCTTATCGGCTCGCTATTCCTCTGAATTTGCCGACATCCTGGATAGCGAAGGACTGTCCTCCATTGCCCCATACACGCCATCAGGAAGGTGCGCAGAGTTGCATCAACTTTATACAACTCTAGCACCCTCATGAGCCATGTATGTGGCACCGAGTCATAGGCCTTCTTATAGTCTATCCAACATGTCGACAGATCCTTTCGGGAACGGCGAACCTGTTGGCTAATGGCCATATCTATGAGGAGTAGCTCCTTAGTACCACGGGACCCGTTCCTACATCCATTTTGAGAAGCGGACATGACAGAATTGTCATCTATGTGTTTGCTAATTTTAGTTCTCAAAATGGATGTAAGAAGTTTATAGACTGTCGGGAGACAGGTGATCGGTCTATAATTTTTGGGTTCCGCAGTACTACCCGATTTATGGAGCAGGTGGGTTATACCTGTTGTCAGAAACTCTGGCAGTGACCCTGACTCTAAGGCTGACTGGAATAGGGTGGCCAGGCGTGCGTGCGAGCCCATCCGGCCCTGGAGATTTCCAGTTAGGCAACGGACGGACTGCACGAGCTACGTCTTCCGGGCTAATGGTAATCGCCCCCATTTCTGGTACTGGATCGCACGCTCGCTCAATCACCCGAGTCCATTCACCCTCAGCATGGCCGACAGGCACCGACCAGATGCTGCGCCAGAACGAACACATTGCATCATCATCCGGCAGGTGCGTGTCAGCCACATCTTGGTCCGGTCGCTCCCAAGCCCTATAAACCCACCTTTCATCTCTTCGGAATGTGCGATTCTGAGTGTATCGATCCACCCGTCGCTTATACCTACGAATACGGCTTGCCCATGCATACACTTTCTGCTTCAGGAAGTCGATGCGCTCTGTGACTCGGGACATGTAGTCTCGAGGACTAACATCAGTCCCCGAAAACGCTTGCCTCACAAAACGCATCACTCTTGGCCGAGTATTGCCCTCCCTGAAGCAGATCAGTTTGCCGATGAGTGCTCTGGCCCCACCAATACGTCGTTCAATCCTGTACTGCCAAGCTGGTACGGCTCGTTTTGGCCGTGTAGCTCTGTCATCAGAAAATTTGACATGAGCTACACGACATGCCGCTACAGCCGCACAATACAGGACTGAGTGAACATCGGTGAGGTCTTCGCAGTTATCAAAATAGTTTGACAACTGCGAATCCAGAACAGCCACCAGCATCCTATTTTTGTTATGCATGGGCAAACGAGGTATGTGTGGTCTAAGTTCGGGTGTCATGAACCGATATTCCCGAATCGCACCTTCCAAAGCATTCCTCATATCCTCACTGCACTGGGTACTTACATTACTTACATTTATTATTATTATTATTACTTAAAAAAAATTAGGAGCTCAAAGCACTCCAACTAGATAATGAATAATTAACCGGTTTACCTATTTCAAGGAAAACCTTGTAGTCATTACAATTAGCTCTTATGAATTTGTTATAGAATTTACGAAAATTACACATATATATATATATATATATATTAAATATGAATACGATGTTGAAGATAGTAATGTTGTCAGCTCTACTGCCATATTCACAAAGAACTGAAATTAAGCGTAACACGTACTTAGCCTTTTATTCCGCTGACTTAAGCGAATACAAAATGGCGAGCGAATAATCAGGCCTATTTACATTTTGTTTAGGCCCACCTGACGCCGGGAAAGCGCAACACCCCTTGTGTACCTATCATGACAGAGTAAATATTTTAATTTCCCGCGGTATACTAATAAAATCTGAACTTTAAGGTTTAAGCATTAAAATTAAGGATTCGACTTGTTAAGTTTTATATATGAAAAGGCAGCCATTTTAGTATGATGAAGGTGCTGCCGAAATGTTTGACAGTCAAGTAAAATTAAATTGAGCGTTGTCTCAGAATAAAGAGATAAAATTGTACGACTTCTCGAATGCGCTATGACAATAAGAAGGTATATTCAGATGGTGGCGAAGAGGAGCTCGTAGCTAAATAATAACAGCTGCACGGGCCGATCTTTACAGTTAAGCTGCGCTTGCCAAGATCTGTCTGTGGATGGGTGACCATAATTACGTACCGAGTTTCCTCCGTGCCTCGGAAAACACGTTAAGCCATTGTTGGTCATGGCAATCATTTGTAGATCTTTGACTGTCGTTATAGGTAATCAGTAGCCCGAATGTCTGGCAACCAGTCTTACCAAGGGTACCGTGTGGGGAAGGGTAAGGGTACGTTACCCAGTACTATCTGAGTTGTGGAGGTCAGATAAGCAGTCGCTCCATGTAAAATACTGGTATTCAGCAGCATTCGGTAAGAATGGAAGCTGACCCAAATAAAGTCGGGCTACAATTAGAAGACGAAAGCTAGGCAGATGATGATTCATATGGTGACGTCATGTGCTCCAGAGGCTGTGAGTTAGGTCTAACACGAGGTTAATGTGTTATGTGTTGTTACACGACTGCCCAAAAAAAAGAGTGTTATGTTTTCAGGGTTCATGTATGTATGTATGTTTGTGAGTTTCTTTATTCCAGCATAACTTCTAAACGCCTAAACCGATTTCGATTTACGTGGTATCGTTAGAATCCTTGTGTTACCCCGGGGGTAACATAGGCTACTGCAACAGTCGAGACCCATTAAATAATCTAGACTAAAATCATTACATCTAATATATAGGGTCCCGACTGTTGCAATCAATATGTCCTCTCTCCTGAACTTGTTTTTTTCCTTTTCAGTTTTTGGAACGAAGTTCCTTATCGCGCGTTGCGACAGGGGGCTAGACGGAAAAAATTAAGACGAAAAGTTGTAACGACACTTTTTGCTATAATAAGCCACCATCCATATCACCGCTTATAGTGATACCATTATCGCAAATAATACACTCGAGAGCAATGAATCCGGGTCACTTAAAGAATCCTAAAAATCTCGGAAACTAAAAATGCTAGGTTAATGCAATAAATTATATTTAATAGACAATGTAATACTCCTTAAATGAAGGTATTAAAACTTCTTAGTTATTGTATAGTTATATCATAAAAAAATCAAATTTGAAAAAGGGCCACTTTCGAAGATGAAGAGCTACGAAATTACAGCATTTGGTTTTGCTTTTGTTTGTAATCTGCCATTTATGTGGGTACATAAACCATGTTGATAGTGCTCTATATTCATTATTCAAGCTGAAATTATGTCGCTTACGCCTGAAGAATGCACCAGAATACTTACAATGCTGGAAACCGGCCGGAGTCAGCGCGATACAGCCAGGACTGTCGGTGTGTCGCTGTCAACAGTACAAAGAGTTCTCCGACGTTACGAAGAAACTGGTTCTAACCTACGCAGACCAGGAACGGGCAGAACCAGGTGTACCACAGCACGAGAAGACCGATACTTGGTGAACACCATGCTTCGAAATCGCTTTCTCACAGGAACTGAACTCACAAATCAGTTTCGACGCCTCGGAGGAAGTAACCCAAGTGCATGGACAGTAAGACGTCGGCTTGCTGAATCTAACTTAAAACCCCTTAGACCTGCAAACGGCCCTAAACTGGAGCGTGGGCATCGTATTTCAAGACTAAGATATGCCCAGAGCCACGTAAATTGGAGTATTGAAGATTGGTCAAAAGTTATGTTCTCCGACGAATCAAAATTTATGCTCTACAAGCACGATGGAAGACACAGAGTGTATCGAAGACCAGGGGAAAGATTCAAGCAAGCATGCATCGAAGAAAAAGTAGCCTACGGTGGTGGGTCTGTACTTGTGTGGGCCGGAATTTCTTCTGAAAGTCGCACAGAGCTGGTGATCATAGAAAACGGCTCTTTAACTAGCGTAAGATATGTGGAAGAAAACCTCAATGATCACGTTGGTCCATTTATGGTCAATTTAGGTGAGGATGCTATATTTATGCATGACAATGCCCGACCTCATACAGGTAGGATTGTGAATGACTACCTTCAAGAGATGAACATTACTCGTATGGAGTGGCCAGCGCGCAGCCCGGATTTCAACCCGATCGAGCATGCTTGGGACGAGCTAGGCAGATGCGTAAAACAACGAAACCCTCCCCCAATCACGCTTCGTGAGCTCAAAATTGCTCTCACAGAGGAATGGGAGAATATTCCCCAAAATCGTATCAGGAACTTGGTGTACAGCATGCCAAACCGCGTAAACGCAGTAATGGAAGCACGAGGAGGCAATACGAAGTATTAAAATTCAAGAAAATCGTAATAAAGTTCAAAAATTTCATGTTTCCTATTTTTGTTTTAAGGAGAGATCAGCAGTTTTTTTCTTTATGTAATTTTGTGTTAATAAAATGTATGGTGACTCATATTTTTTTTACTTTCATTTAAGGAGTATTACATTGTCTATTAAATACAATTTATTGCATTAACCTATCATTTTTAGTTTCCGAGATTTTTAACATTCTTTAAGTGACCCGGATTCATTGCTCTCGAGTGTAATATAAGTTTTTATCAATATAAACGACGGATTTACGGGTTCGAATCCCGGTTGGAGCAAAATGTTTGTGTGATGAGCATGGACATTTGTTTCCAAGTCATGGATGTTTATATGTATAATAAGTATGTATTTACAAACAAAAAGTATCTATGTAGTATATCAACTATCTGGTGTCCACGACACAAGCCTCGTTGCTTAGTGTGGCACTAGATGGCGCTGTGTGTTTATAAAAAAAAAAAAAAATAAAAAAAAAAAAAAAAAAAAAAAAAAAAAAAAATTAATTGCGTCCGCAAGTTAGAGACACGAATCGGTAGAGAGTGGGGTGAGGGGGTGGGAAGCACGTGGTTGAATGTTTTATTATGAAAAAAATAAAATTTTGTTACAATTCCTTCACTAATTAATCGAAAGGAACTTCGTTCCATCCGGGTGTCCCTTGACACCTCTCAAGTTTTTATTTAAAGTTATTATTAGTTATTATTATTTTATTTTTTTATTTTTTTTATCGTAAATATTCTCGGAGTTATTCCGGCTATTCCTAGTATAAATGTTAATGTCACACTGTCGCCCAAAACTGTTTAACTGTTACGTAAAATAAACCTGCTTGGTTTTGTGGTTGCAAGTGCGACTGTTGAGCATGAGGTTCTGAGTTCGTTTCCCAGGTTGAGAAAGTGTTATTAGGTATTTCCATCAGAGTTTTTTCAGACTCAGCCATGGAGTCTGGAGTTGTGCCTGATTGATGGCAATAGGGTCGCCCCCTATAACATAACTGGGGAAATGTGGGTGTTCTTTTAGGTACACCTCTGTCTACCCCTTCGGGCGTGATGTTAAGCTCTACTCTATTGCTTATTGAGTACTTCCACGTTTGAGTTAACTTCGGTTGGTAACAGTCATTCGAAAATATTTCTTCTCTCAAACCCCTTTGATAGTATAGACGCGCGGCTGAGCAACGCCGAGTAAATCAATGCCTAACTTTATTTTACTTTCAAATCAAATTTATTATTAGATTTTATTAAAATCCTAAAGTTTTGTTTGGAATTCAAATATTTTCTCAAAGTCTAGGTTTTAAAGGAGACCGTAACAAATGTGATTCAATTGTCCTCTAGACAAAGCCTTGGTACTTACGATAACAGATCTTAGACAGCATCAAGACCTGTTACAGCGGAAAATTGGTGTAAATGAATTTGAAGAAGTCAAACTTTTTCTTTTTTTATACTAAAGTTTTCTCAGAGATCAAAGATCTTATAAAAAACCTTACTAAGTATGTATAATGATGATGAATGAATGAATGATGCAAAAACCCTTAACGAAGTCGAAAGGCACGTATTCTCCCCGTCATTGGGATATTTTTTGTACTGCTCTAAACTTGAGAACCTTCTAGTTGAGTGTCATATACCAAAGTTTGAAATAAATAGGTTGTTTAGTTACTTCTAGGAAATGTATCATCAAATTATACAAAAGTGCTTTTATGGCAGTGGGTACGAAGTGGGTACGAAAAAAGAGGAGGTTCTCAATTCGTCAGAAACTTTTTTTTTATGTCTGTTCCCCGATCACTCGAAGATTTTTTGTTTTTTAGATTTTTTTTTGTTTTGTCTGAAAGGGTATACTTCCCAGGTGGTCCCATGATCTTCAAGTCAGGATCTGATGACGGGATCCTGGAGAAATGGAGAGAACTCTTAAAATTTTGTAGGCTCATTCGAAGCGATTTGGGTAGTTTTTGGAAGAGTACTTTCTCGGATTGGTCCTATTTCAATTTGGTGAAGATCAGATGAAGAACTTCGGAGATAGGCAACGGAACTCCTCAATAAATGATAGCAAATGGACTGAGATTGCTGAAATCTCATGTCTGTCTATTGTTTAGACCAGTTCATAACATATCTGTGAAGGGGTGAAGCACATGTGAACCACTAAAAAGTTAAAATTAAAGGTTTTCAATATCTGTTAAGTCTCACGAAAAAATTTTTTGTAACTTAAGACCATTACTGTAAAAAAAAACTATCAAAAATTACCCAGATAACCCCAACTATCGCCATGTTTCGTTTGATCCACGATTTTTACCCCAACCTGTATAGCACCAGTGAGAAAAACCACACAATTATTATGATTGTTATGGCTTGTTAGAAACAAAAAGTATGTGCATTGTATTGTCTTCTAAATACTTTTCTGGGAACGTAATTCGTTTTCAAGTAGATACAATGCAATCTTTACTAATCTGCACCAGACATCTTTTTTTTATTTTATTGTTTATTAAATAAAGAACAAAACAAAATATAAACAAAGAAACATCACAAAAACCTCAATAGGTTTGTCCGGATGTTGAGACACTTATAAGCTATCTTAATACTAACGTCGCAAATTATCACTGTTAATTTATGGTTAACACATAGTTTGTAACAAATTGTGAGGTAGTTCGTATATAACAACAAAGAAAGATTAAAAAAACAAATACGGCGCGGGTAAGACATCGCGTCGATGCTAATAACTAATGGAATGAAATTTAAACAGGATGATGCTTTTCAGAGAGAGTTAAAGAATTGTTTGTATATATATTTATAATTACTATTTGTTATTTCCGATTGAATTTTTGTTGGAACGTCATTAATTAGAGTAGGTATTAAATAAGCGACGGTTCGTTTCCCGTAATAGTTCTTGAATCTCGGTACTACCAGTTTTGATTGGGCTGCCAATCTTGTTGCTTTGCCATGATTGAATTTAATTTGAAGTTCTTTGTTGATGAACTGTTCCATTAATAACCACTTTTGTATTTTTGTGTGTACTGGCAAAATTTTACAATATTTAAAGTAACCCGTTACGTTCTAGTTCGTATCTAGTTTCAGTTTAAACGAAACATGACGTAATGCTTACCCTGACTCCCAACAGTTCCAACTTAACCGTTTAGCTACTTACGGATGTTCGTTTTATCTCGGGAGCATTTCTACGTATCGTTATGCTGCAATGCCCCGCGTTGAGCAATTGGTCTTAAGAGTACGGTCATGCCTAACGAACCGTAAGCGACTTACACGATGCAAGTATTGCATTGTTAACTGTCTTACATTTGCAGTTTTACGTTTGATAGTAAGAATTGTGTCTTAACATCTTTGTCTGTAGTTAACTTTACAGTAGGTTCAGACAATTTTAAATATAACTGTGCTTGCTTAAATACTGTTTCGGCAACTCGTAGTCTCCTATGAAATGGTACTTAGCTAAACATAACTGGCAATATATGGGTGCCTATACATATTGCCTTCTTCTTTGTTAGAAGTAATGCAGGGCACTGAATCTCTGCCTAACCCTTCGGTTAAAACAGGCGCGATGTTGGATCATTGGAGCCAGAACATTTTCGGCTTTCGAGAATGTGTAAAACTAGAATATATTTTCGTTTCCGTCGAAAAATACTTACCTTTCGTCCAAATGCGAAATGTTTCCATTTGGGCTATTTTCAGACCCAAATCGATATGTGAAAGCACTTAGACTTTAAACTAAAGGCGTCGCTGAAAATACGTTGCAATTGCAATAAATAATGGAAGAATTGTACCAAGCGTAACTTGATCGATCGTTGTGACTGGAACAGTGAACAAAATTCAACACCAACTCGTTTAGACCGTATTACTACAGAAGGAAGAACAATGACAATATGTTAGCAAGAAACTTCTCGAGTAGAGTTTGTTAGTGATTTCTATTCATTTATCGTGGATACGTTAGCGAATGGGAATCTTCTGAGTTCCTTTGTTCTTTTGTAGCTTTCTATCCATTGATCAGGGTCAAGAGCGGATCCATTTCATTGGAAAAAAAACCTGTGAAATATTCTTATTACATAACATACATAGAATAGAATATAATATAATACTCTTTATTATGTACACCATAAAAATTACAGATACAAATTTAAAAACATTTTACAAGGGGTGACACAATAAGCGGTCTTATCGCTAAAAAAAACATCATGCCTGTAATCCCCGAAGGGTAAGGTAGAGGTGTCATTAGTACACTCACATTTTGCCAGTTGTGTTTTTAAGTTCCATGTAATAAGGGTGAGCCTATTGCTATCAACCGGGCCCAAATCCAGACTGCCTGGCTGCTACTATGGAAAAACCCAATCGAACCCAGGACTCCATGTTCAGCAGTCACGTTTGCGAGCGCTAGACCAACGAGGCAGTCCAAAAAGACTTATTCTTTTTCCATAATATTATGTTCACTGAAGGAGATAGAGAATCGGAATCTCGGTGGAAAATAGGGATCATGACTGACTAAAAAAAATATGATTCTGTTTAGTCCGTCAGTTACATTATCAAAAAATATTGGACACGTGATTTTGTTTTATCAAATTAATAAAAATTGACGAAAATAAAACGTGTCGAAGATCATGAGTGGGGGCTTGTGACGTCACATTCGAGTAAAAAGTGTACTCAAATGTGACGTCACACGAGTTTTGGACGCACTGTATCGTCTTAATTTTTTGTTTACGTGAAAAACGAAAAAAAGTGTCAAATATTTTTTGGAAATCTATCTGACGGACTAATTCGATTTTTTTAGTCATCTACCCTATTTTTTCTGTTGTCTAGATATATAGAAACAATTTCTAGAGGAATAGTAAAAGGTTGTTTTTTCTTTTCTTTTCTAAATGTGTTTCGTTAATAGTCGTACAATCACGGTACATTACGCCATCAGGCTCTTTAATGGCAGCAAATCAAAGTTGGTTTCCAGAAAGTCACGAACTTTGGAATAAAAGATTTTTAAGTTAGTATATCTTTCTGGCCGACGGATATTCTTGAAGAATCTATGCGCTCTCTTTTTATGGATGTAACCTTTTACAATTTATCACGTACAAATAGGTCCATCATTTGTATAATTTTCTGGAAGGTAACAATGAAAATCATACAGTCTTAGCACAGCCGGTGGTAATGCAAACTGCAAACTTTGCTTTAGCGTCTTTAAAAGGATTATTGGTCTACTTTTTTCATACATGTTATTTGTGTGTCGATGATAAAGAGTATTCTATTTATCTAATTATATCTATTATACTATGTATTTTCTTGCAAATAAACATTTTTGATTTGATTTATCTATTCCAAACCAGTATTTTTCATTTTCACTGTTATCATCACAGTTACTAGTAAAGCAAGCCTAAACTTAGATTGGGCAAAATACCTAAATCCTTAAAAGGCCGCCAAATATTAAGTATCTCTCCCTTGGGTCGGGTCATGCAAGGTTCGCCTAGAATCGTAGAAAGACGAATTGGAAACTACAAACAGCTTAGATTTATATCTTTATCCGTTTCAGAGAAATTCGACCGAGAGCCTTTTTACAAGAAATTCATTTTAGCTATTTCCATTTCGGAGAAACCTCGTAGCAACATTAAGATTGTGCAAGTTTTTGCTTTAAAATAAAATGGATTTAGCCGATAACGTTAATGATATGTAATTACTTTTAAGGTTAATTATTTACGGGCTTCGTAATCATCAAGATAATTATTTTCTTTGATACTTGTCATGATAATTATCCACGCTGATTCTAAACTGATATCTTTATTTTTTTTACTTACAATGATAATTTAATATCTATAATATGATGTTCAGCTGAATGTCTAAAACTAACTGTTTTGTGCTGTAGTTTCAGCACAAATGTAACAAAAAATATATTTGTTGATTAATTGAACACAATGTTTGTGACAGTTTTTTAAAAGTTGACATGTACGAGTGGAAGCTTATTTATTACAGTTTTATGATTAGTAGAGTAGTTCGAAGTGATGAGTGTCATTGATAATTATCACCTCGAACCCAGATTATTTCATTGAAATTGAGTTCGAATGAATACGTTGGAAACAATAGAGTCAGAAGGAGTTTTAGAGTGACCAAACCTGATAATAATACAACCTGAAGTATTAAAAGAACTCAAGTGGCTTTCCTAACGAGATTGAAGCTCATTTAGTGACGAGCGGGAATATTTTGATTGCTTTCTTGCTTATTAAAACTAAGATAATTTGCGGGCGACGGTTTTGACGGGAACGGAGTAAGGACCGAAAAACACGGTTAATTTTAGATCGTTCTGGAACCGAAAGCCATAAACTCCATTTTATTTTAGACTATTTTTTTATAAAAAAAAAATTGTATAATTTTTTTTTTTGTGATTAGTGTTTTTTTTATTGTTAATTTAAAAAACAAAGGAAAAGTTTAATTTATAATACATGTAGTTTTTTTTATTTTTTGAAAAAAAAAAAACAGTCAGAATCGTTCCGAGTTCAATGATCGAGTCTATGGCTTTCAATTCTAGCGACCTAAAAATAATGGTGTATTACGATAAAAGATTTCAATGCCTTGTTTACAGACTTGTTCTTTTCAAAATTTAAACCATAAACAAGGTGGAAGGGACATCGACGCTAAATGGGTAACACGCCGCACGCAAAATACGCACTTTGACGTGGAGTTGCGGACACCAGCCCGCTATACAATACAATGGGTAACACGGATTCAGTACATCATTCGTTCCATACACTTTGACCATGTAGGTATTGCAGTTTGGTAGGAAAAAGCTGTTTTTGGGGTTCCGTACAAAAAATGAAAAAAACGGAATCCCTTATAGGATCACTCGTGCGTCTGTCACAGGCAATTTGCTGAAGCAAATTGGCTGTGACAGACGGACTGCAGGATGGTGTAATCCTATGACCCAAATACAGATGTGCAAAGTAAATACATATTTTTTTAATTAGGGTTGATTTCGAGGGTGAATTAGGAAATTTAAAAAAAAAGTTTTGCAAACCTTACTGTGTTACATATTAAATGAAAAGGCTCGTTATGAAGATCTCAGACATATTTGTTATTATTACAAAATAAACAGTCTTAATTTTATTCATGAATAAAGACGAAAGTTGACCGTTTCCCCCCCTGATCTCCGAAACTACTGAGCCTAAAATTTTGAAAAAACAAACCCAAAATATAGTTCATTGCTTGTACATTACAGGAAAACCTATAAGAATTCCTCAATTGAAAATAAAGTGGTAAACTCAAAATAATACTTTGGCATTGTACGGAACCCTCTCCACGCGAGTTCAACTCGCACTTGGCCGGTTATTTTTTCTTTTTTTATTAATGACCTACGAAAAATTTCCACGTGGGAAGGTTTAGAATGAGGTACTGTATACTGTATAATCCGTTTATATATCTATTTACAGTTATAAATAGTTTAATATATATTTATAGTATTTATTTATATTTATAGTATTTTATATATCCTTCTAATTTACCTTAGTTTTAATTAAATTATTTTCAGATGTACACCTACCACTGCTTGTCTCTGCATCACCCAAAGGTTGACTGGTAGAAAATGCCTACGGCATTAAGTCCGCCTCTGTACTTTGTGCTTAAAGTGTTAAATAAATAAATATACGTGTAGAAAACGGTTTCTGTTCATATATTACTGGCTCTCTCGTGTAGGTAACAAGCTATGGGGAATAATTTTCAAGCTGTGAAAAATCTCAGCCTGTTAGTAAAGTTAGTATAAGGTTGAGCAATTTTGACCGCCCAAGAAGTGTCGGATGTGCCGTTAAAATTTATATACCTAAACATACCTAGATAAAGAACATTTCATTTTATGAATTTTATAAAAGTTTTCGTTACAATTTTACTTTGTTTTATAAAACTTGCGTAAAATAGACCTAAACGTACCATTTATACGTAGTCAGTCAAAACGACATAGCTGCAGTTATAAATCTAAGTCAATGTTTAAAACAAACTGGGCACTACGCCCGAGCTTTGTGTACAATGTACATAAAACATATAAAAATATGTAAAAGTACCAACTAGCGGTCAGTTTGTCACGCAACTTCTGAAAGGCAAGTTACATGAGGGCTACCTGTGACGTCAGACGAGCAGCCGTGCTACTTGTTTGGCGACAGATATAATTAATTAATTTGTTTACTAGGAATTCATATAACCGCTAATGAAATAGTTAGTGAACATGTTCATGAAATGTGCATTAGTTTGCCTCAAACATGGCGAAACACGCGAACTAACACATTTTAGAGAAGGTTTTCAGAGTAAATTCTGTACCTTTAAGAACGATCGTATTCTGAATCGCAGACTCAATCTGCCAATACGACTAGATTTGGAACATTTCTAAACACAGAAATCAGCCTTCAATTATTTAGTTATGTATAACAAAACAAACACGTTCGTGTGTGATGTGAGTTATCTCCGAGTGACTGCTATGAAACATTTACATATAAAACAATAAATCTATCTTCAGAAACGGAACGCTAAGACATTACGTATCTTTTAATGTTCCGAGCAACAAAGGAACACAGTTTTTTGTAGATGTGAGTAATAAAATATTAATCTCTTAAACCGTTCACATGCTCACATGATAAAGGCACTGCACTGCGGCATTTTCAAGTAGCTCTCAAGTTTACTCGGAAATTTGAGGCCTCTCAGTCAAGTACCTAGAAACAACCCTAAGTCAGACTTAGTTTTCTCCGTGAAACAAAGCTCTTGCGTGAATTTAACGACCAGTCTAACTAACTTCTCTTACTACTACAGCAATTGTATCCTCTGCTGAGCACAGCTCGATATGGTTCATCGGTTCCACGTTTTGTAAAGAATTAATATTATCTATTTATAAATCGCTAATTAAAAGCAAAACTGTTTTGTAAACTCTCATTGTTACACTGTCAGTCATATTTATAAGGTTTGTCAAGGTTGACAAACCTTATAAATATGTAATCGACATAATATATTCCACATTTCATATTATTCTCTGTGTGAAACAAAACATCGCTGTTGTATAGCTTTAGAACTATTTTACAGTAATATTCAAATTTAATCCTCCAATTGAATTGATACAAAAGACAATTAGTGGCCGGGAACCGAATTAATTTAATAAATCTGCCTCGGTAGACAATTCAAATACGGACTAAGCCGAGATAATCGTTACATTTCATTAATTTAGTAAAGTCTTCATTGCACGATTTGAAGACCGTTCTTATTCTGAGCAGTATAAATGAAAGTTACGAGTGTAATTTCAAAACTGCTTTACCAAAGTGAGTTCAAAAACTGTGCGGACGAAATCGTAACACGAAGGAAAGAGTTGCCCTATTACAGCAAACTTCTGCACAGATCTTGCTAACAGAGTTTGCTCAAACGGTTTACGTTGTAAGTACAATGCCGATGTAAATATAAAAATATTTTAGTGCTCCATTCTAAATTTTGTTAAGACTTCAAAACTTTTAAAGCTGTTTTCGAGTTGCAGTGGATAGGTATTTATTTTGTTGTGAAAATGTTAAATGACTTTGTAAACAGTCGATTCGGTACCATCAATGTAGTTTTCGCGTGGGTATTTAGTCGTTTTAGACTGTCAATTTAAAAACGTGTTTTGTCTTTAATGTAATAATGAGTCCGCGAACACAATATTGTTTAGAACAATTATCAAAAAATCCACTGTTGGGCATTCCGTAAATATCTGCGGGCTTTCATTTAGTGGTAGTGAATAAGCCAGGGGTGCAGCACACGCAGGTAGGGGCACGAGTACACACAATTATTCACACGGCGGAGGCACGTCCGTCGTTCCGAAACCGGGTAATTTACGGGCGGCCTGATCTGTCGCGGCGCATCGTAAACCCCGCGCACTTCACGTTCAAACTCACTATTTTACAAATGTAGCAAAACGTGACGTTTGTTTGTAGTCACAATGTTTTATTTTTAATTTATGTGCCACAAAATTGTTGGAACTCCTACATGATCTGGTTATATATTTATCATTAGGCTTTGCGCTCCTGACTTGAGTTTTAGAATAGTTCTTGTAGAATACCTAGGAATGCTAGGCTTTCCTGTAATAAACAAAATTCTGCATACAGTTAGACAAAATTGAGCTGCATATTGAGTTTTACATAAAATTAAACAGCACTGCGGTCACTGAAAATGTGCGATTATCACAAAATGTTAAAGGAATTGCTCAAACTAGGTCAAAACGTAACTGGTAAGCGGATATTGTGGTTAAAATTACCAAAAATGCGTGCCCGAAAATTAATAAAAGTCGTTCCGTACAGGACTGGTAAAGTAGTTATTATTTCTGAGCGGTTTTATTTATCATCGCCCATAAATACCACTGAAACCGAATTCGGACGCGTGGGTGGGACCCGGCCGGCGGTTTCCCGATCCCTTTATATAACAGATTTGTCATAAAATGAAATATTCGATGCATTAATTTTTATCAAATTTCCACCGACCTTGTTTAAGTGGTGGGTTGGCTTGGGAATGGTCCTAGTTTTAAGATCTTGAAAATTTGTGAAAAGGTTTACTACCAAGGTGTTCAGTCTTAGCACAAAGCTTAAATTGTGACAAACAAAGGTCTATTGACGACCCAAATGGCGCAGCGGTAGAGAGGCTGCCTTACGTTCTTTATAGGGTCTCGGGTGCAAATCCCGGTAGGAGCAAATGTTTGTGTGATGAGCATGGACATTTGTTTCCAAGTCATGGATGTTTATATGTATAATAAGTATGTATTTACGAACAAAAAAATATGTCTATGTAGTATATCAACTATCTGGTGTCCATGTCACAGGCCTCGTTGCTTAGTGTGGCACAAGATAGCGCTGCGTGTAAAGTAAAATAAGTATCTATTTTATTTTGTCATACCATATGACAAACATACGCAAATACCTGTCTACAGAATACACCCGTCAGTCAGTACATTTAGTAGCAGACAGTATAACCACCTAGGAAAAGGTTCTCCTCTATCCAACCCATTAATTATCACACAAAACACACGAATGTAAAGCTACCAACATTTTCCAATTCTAATAAATGGTAGATCCACCCTACGTTCTACGTTCAAACATATTTTTTTTTAAATAAAGATTAAGTTGCTAAGTCATAGTTCAAACCAAGTAATCGAATGTTCCAATAGAACTTAGCGGCAGAACTTTGTTAACGCCCGCACGCCTTAGAACTACTTTGCTTGTATTTGCCACCATTACCAACCGATGGATTGTAGTAATTGTTCCTTGTTCATTTTGTTTTAGATAACTTGAGGACTAGAGTTAAGAACGGCAGGTTTATTGAAATTGTTTTAATAGTATTTCACGTTGTGGACGTGCAGCACCTACTTATATTAGAGTTGTTTGTAGTTGCTGTAAGTACAGGGAGATCCTATATATGTATAGGTGTATTTTTCTAAATATTATTTATGATTTTCGATTAGGAATTTCTCAGCAGAAGCCACGGAGTCTGGATTTGTGCCCGGTTGATGGTTATAGGCTCGCCCCCTATTACATGGGTCTTAAACGTAACTGTCGAAATGTGGGTGTACTAATGGATACACCTCTGCCTAACCATTCGAAAATTACGGGCGTGATGTTATGTTTATATTATTTAAGACAACAATAAATTCTGCAAAGAACGAATAAATAATCATTTCTTAATTCAGTTAACGCCTCACGCTTGAAATTCAAGACTGGGGTGTCTGATTCTTAATCAAAGACAAAATATTATTCTCACAGAATTATATATCACGAATATCCAACAGCAAGGTCTCCACTCAGTCATTTCTAACTTCGATTAATTATAAGAATTACCAAACTCTAATAAACTGGCGATGTTACGGAACACCTAAACAAGTTACACCCAATAATTCTCGCAGTATATTTGATTTATTGTAATAACTATACACACAAGTTCGGTAGCAAAACAAAAACTAGGAAAACAAAGTGGCTCCCTTGAGCTTTGCTGTAGTCGAATAAAATAAATATATCTCAGGACAGAATCAATTATGGAGAAAAGATTTGAGAAGCCATGTCTGCATTTATGTGTCGCATTTCAGCAATGAAAAAGCTTTTTAACATTACAATGGGAGCCATTTTATATTTCCTGATGTAATAAATCAAATCTCCTTGGCGTAGTGACGTCCCCCTTGAATCTCGAAGCCAATACTGAATGGATTTAATTCCGTGCTTCATAGATGGGAAAAAGAACGTTCATCGTACTTAATTTAGAAAATTTTGGTTTGATTGCTAGATTGGCTTAGGGGACGGAAACGCGGCTGGCGAGCCAGGGAGAGCCGAGCATCTTGGCCCAGTTCGTAGCTCTATCAGATCCGACAGTTGTTTAATTTTGCTGTTCAGCTCACCATCGTGCCTAAAAGACCACATAACTATTTTGACTTTCCGTACATTTTGGTCCTATTTTGGTCGAATGCAACGGCCACGAGGGCCAAACATCGTCCTCAATAAACTACAAAACTTTGTCGGCCTTATTACAAAAAGCGGTTTAACTAATAAACCTGGTTTAAACTTCTATAAACCACGGTCTAAACAAAAATGGTATTACAAATCGTGGTTTTGCGATAAACCATAGACTAAATCATGGTCTAACGCTAAACCTCGGCGACCCCTAGTTTAACGATGGTCTAAGTCAATAAATCGGATCAGTCTGTTTCTCTTTTAGGTTATAAATCATCTTTTTCATTGTGTTATGTTGTTTTATCTCGAAAATGGACATTAACATGGTCGATTTCAAGTTCATTTATGTAATGTGTGTTTACTTAATTTTTCCTCGGCACTTCAATTCTCAGATCGTTTTTTTTTGTTGGTCCATCACATTCAATTATTAAAATAGCTAAAGAAGGTAAACAAAGAGGCAATTGTCTAATAAATACTTAAATTCCAAAGCTAAATGAACTTTGTTCAACTTGCGATGGTTTTGTACTTTTGTTTATTGTTATGGTTTCATATAACGCGCGAGAATGTTACGTTTCGATACACGTACTTAGATGTACTTTTAAAAATTAGTACGACATTAAGTAATGTGCTTAAACGTAAACAAAACTGCAATCGACGAAATAACTAAAAAATGTTTATATCCATGCAAAATAACCAGGTCTCAATATTTTTAACACTCCTAAACATCATCTAATCATTAGCGTATTATCAAATCGTTTTCTTTTCTGGGCATACGGAACGTTGCAATTGAATGATGTCATTGTGAACGAATGATATTTGTATTAATCTGTGGTTGATATTTAAACAATGGTTCAAATGACGGTACTAAGAAGTCCACGGTTTTTTTAAGTTTTGTAATACGAACAAATTTAGACCATGGTTTTGCAGATAAGCCTGGACTTCATAGTCCAGGTTTAAACCAATGTTTATTCAGCTTTTTGTAATAAGACTAAGTTCAGCATGAATACTAGGATTGGTTTTAAGTTCACATAAGTAGTTTCATACCTCTGTGAAGTAAAGCGAAACGTGTTTTAATTCGAAATAGAGTAGCAAGTTGTAAACTCAACTGGGAGGAACTACCGGCTCGGGTTGTACCCTCGGGTAGAATGGGTAGTAGGTATGGGTAGTACGGACGTGCAAGTCGACGACTTTCAACCCTGCACAATACATTACAGTTGTACGTGGCTTAAAGCACTTGACGCAATGAGTGTACCAAGAGACTGTTCTGTAAAAGTATACAGGTTGCTTGGGAATCTACCATCTTGGTTAAGTGAGGCTACTCTTGTGAGTAGTGAATTTTAATAATATTAAGGGTGTTAAACACTTTTTAACGAAGCCGAAAGCCACTTGTTTTCCTCATCATTGCGATCATTTTTTTGTTCTACACCAAACCTGGGAACCTTCTAGTTACGGAGATATTGGGGGTCAAAGTTCCAACTTTTTGGCAACTTTTTTTTGTAAATACAAGTTTTTAATTTAAGATTTTTACTTTAAACACCTCCACGACCCCCGTACTATTCAATCCATCCATCAGCACAATGTTTTGAGTGCGTTACATTGAGTTCTACCACAAAACATGATTTTTCACCCCAAAAAAAAAGTCGTTTCCCAGCAATAATTTTTGCGTAAAGTTACTTAGTTGATGTGCAGAATGCTTGGTTGACGGCTTCGTGATGAGGTGGTTTACACCCTGTATAATTCAGGATAAAAATCATCATCACTTTCTTTCTCTTGTCCCAAATTACTTGGGGTCGACACAATACCTACGTTTTTATCCTCTATTCGCCCCATGGCAGTCAGCTGTCACGCAAAATAACATTTATACCTAATAAATACTAATAATTTGATGATTATTATTACTCAAACTTACTTCGTTTATTAATAAACTTCGTTCAGAACCTGCAAACAACAATTTCCGAGAAGGTACTCGAAAATTGTACGTATTGAACGTAGTTGTTTTGAGGTACAAACAACTATTTCCTTTTAATTAGACCACACTGTTACAATTTGGACATCACCCTTTACAAAAACAAGCCACGATCGTATTTCAGTAATAATAGGTTAGGTTCAACATTATCCCTATAATCCGTATCAGGATAGACGGAAAGGACAGGCAGAGATGTTCTAATTGAATGTAAATCTTCGTGGTCGCAACCTGACCTCGGGGTGCCGCCCTTGTACTTCATATCACACAAGATAGATGGCGCTATCTGCTCGTCTTGTCAAGCGTCTTTGTCTTATCTGTTTTAAAACCTAAATTTCAAACGGCACGAAACCTTAACACGTTATTAAAAGTATTTTTGATAGTGTCATCATAAAAAGTTTCAGGACATTTTTGTAGACTTTATATTAAGATAGTTTTTTCTTCATGTTAGCAATTGCGTTTCTGTAATTGAAATGATCTGAAGAAAGATACATCCTGCTACTTTCCGTGTCACAACAATATGGAAACGTTCTCGTTCTTGCCATCTAACATAGGTCATCCGTACTACAGTACCTTCTTACCACAGACACCTTTCTCTGTCTAAGATTATTGCTTGATGTTAACCAGCGCCTGTAATTCCTGATGTCGAGAAAAATAAAGATTTTATGATTATGATTAATTTTTAAAAACTTAATCATAATATAATAAATTAATTTGAAAAACCCAATGAAAATTACGAAAATTACAAAAGGCGTAAGCATTGTAGCAGATAGCGTTTTGCAGTTTGTTACTATCCCCTTGGAAAAAAAAAGACACACATAGTTTAGAACCTTGATTAACACATAGGATACTTTTTATCCCGGTATAGTACGATCCTGTGGGACATTACCAAGCTAGTGAAGTACATACAGAGTGTAAACAATCGCATCACGAAGCCCTCAACCAAACTTTCTGTACATCAAACTAAGTAAATTTACGCAAAAAATATTGCTAGGAAACGACTTTTTTTTTGGGTGAAAAATCATGTTTTGTGCTAGAACTCAATGTAACGCACTCAAAACATTGTGCTGATGGATGGATTGAATGAGTTTAAAATAGTCGTGGAGGTGTTTAAAGTAAAAATCTTACATTAAAAACTTGTATTAAAAAAAAAAGTTGCCAAGAAGTTGGAACTTTGACCCCCAATATCTATCGTAACTAGAAGGTTCCCAGGTATGGCGTAGAACAAAAAAATGATAGCAATGACGAGGAGAAGAAGTGCCTTTCGGCTTCGTTAAGAGGTGTTTTACACCCTTTATTTTTGTGTTTGTTTTCAACATTCAAAAGGTTGCCGATAGGTTGGCAACAAAAAAATCCACCTCCGGTCTTTAAACCTGAATAAGCTGTGCTGCTCGGTGACAGGAACTGATACTATCCTATCAATTAGTTAAACAGACACTGCTTATCATAAATAAAGGATCGTGTGATTCGAAACAAAATGCAAACATATTGCTGTCGCAGCTGCTGCACTTACGATTGTCGTCAGTCGTTTTTGTCAACAGTTTATCTTATTCCTATTGAGCATAATATAACTCTCATGGACTCACTCCCACTGTCCGACAATGTTTGTAAAATCAAGGAATAGTTTTCAAAACCAAGTTCATGCCTATTGTTTCCTTGAATAATATTGGCATACGGCAGCGGACAGATTACGCGAAATGTAAATTGAATCAAATTATTGTCTATTGTTCTTTTTTTTAAGTCTACAGTTTCATTTAGGCGTTTATTTAGGTAACAAAAGGTTGCCATTAACCGCAACACAAGAAAATATTTTTCATTACTCATACTCTGAAAGTAGGTTTGAAGTTGCCTGAGGAGCGGGTTGAAAGTAATACTTTTCAGCCCTAGGGAGAATCGTTTTCAACTGACAACTGTCAAATTAAAAAAAAAAATAGTTCATTTTTCTATTGAACCATGTTCCAACTTTCTATACAGCCACGATGTAAAATAACATAAAGTTAAGTATTAATTAAAGAATATGTATTTTTTTAAATAACTTTATTAAAATCAAGTTTCAACTATTCCTTTACAATAACATAGATTTGGGCAAAAAATTTACCATTTTTTCGATGATGAAAATGAAAAATGGGTAATGGCTGAATAGCTGGCCAGCCACAGAAAAAAAAAAATAGGCGGGAAAGCGGCAATCCGATCTTCATTTGTTTTTTCGAGTTGATTCATGTTTTTATTTTTACTTTCCTTGTATTCGTAATGAAAGCATAGTGTTTACCTCGGGTTAAAGACTTATTTAGTCCCTCGAACTATTAGCGCCCTCGCTGCGCTCGGGCACCAAACCCCATCTCGGGACTAAATAAGTTACTTACACCCCTAGGGTAACAATGTACTATTGTTTGTGCTTGAATGAAACTTGGTGATAGATTATATTTTGGAATACCATTAAAATTTTAAATTACTTTTAATCCTGTTAAAGCAAGGGGCTCCCGCGGGATGACGAAATACCTCATTTCAAAAAAGGTTGAATGGATTATCTCATAAAACTTAAGACTCCCGGGTAGAATAGGAGGTCTCTAATCGGAAAATAGTTTTAATCTGTCGTGCCCTTCAATCGTGACTACAAGTCTTTATAACTTAGTTAACAATTCCTCTCTAGAATTAGCAAGATCTAAAATGTTAGCCAGTCAATATCGTGTTTCCGACTTCAATGTAGGTAGCTTTATGTAGATGTTTACATAGTATCGTTTAATAGAAAATCAGAATGGAAACAAAATTGTTTTGAAATCAAACATTCCCACACCTTGAAAGATTGTCATAAGGATCATTGTTATATTCCATAATATTGATTATTTTCCCGCGGAATACAAAAAGAAGTAGTTATATTGTTTTAGTCATGCAAGAAATGCAACAATAATTGTGATTTCTAGAACGATCAGTTGTGGATCCAGTTAGCAGTGGTGGCTCAGTCTCAACAGCCTCGACTTATGAGTCGGTCGGTCGTAGGTTCAAACCCACGTAGGGGCTATACTTTGTGTAATTTATTTTATCACTACAGCTCCGAAAACAGAAATCGGCATGTAGGTTACAGAACCGAAAATTCGAAGACATGTGCCATTTTATATTTGAATAAACGTGTACAACATAACAAACCAATCCAAGCTATTGCACAGTTTAAAGAAACATATTTACAATAAGGAATGATAAAAATATCTATATACAAAACATCTACCAACCCGTGATGTGCCTGCGTGGTGGACCATCAAAGAGAGAAGGCCGAAGTCCCAGCAGCTGGAACTATATAGGCGGATTATGTTAATGGTAGAACCATCGACTATCATTGTTCTATGTAGTGGTGAATGGGTGTGTTGACATAAGATGATGAAAGAGGACAACAACACGTTGCTACAAAGAGTTATCAATTCATGATACACTTAAGCCCAACGTTCATGCTGCAACTCGAGTCGATCGCCGTTCTCCTTCCTTATTGTGTGGTTAGTGCCTAACCTGGTGTCAGAGTTTTTAGGCCACCCATGGGTGATATTCTGATACCAAGTAGTTCGGGGCAGTTCATATGGCGAACTCTGACACCGAGAAATGTCTGCCTCCTGCCTTCGAGAAATATCTCCCAGGCATGCTGCCTCACAATGTTTTCCTTCACCGAAGTCAAGTGATAATTATACAAACGCATATGAATCCGAAAAATCACAGGTGCGTGCCTTGGGTTCGCCTCACCTGACATGATTTGATGCGGCTCAGGTGCAGTGCCTATACGTATACTATAAGCTTTGTTCTGATTCTATTTCCGATACCACTAAAGCTTAGTTACTCTTTGTTGCTACATTATGCACTGACGGCTTTTTTGGGATTTCAAGCAAATCTTTGTCGGGGTCTTGGTTTCTATAGATTTAACGTTTTCAAAAATAGTGGTTCTTGTCACCCAGTAAACTTTTACAGATAGTTAGGTGATCTTATTACATATATTTTTACTACTTTACTTTGAAAAAGTCGGTCACAAAAATCGGAAGCATTTTGTTCGTTTGCAAGATAACGCTCTTTTTGAGCTACACAGCGTTTCCCCACTGAAAGGAAATGGCGGGAAATTCGCCGCTTTTCCCCTGTTGCAGATGCACTTACGGAACTATTACTGTAGCCTGTACCAACACACATATTAATGTATTATTATTATTGTACCCTTTATTTCGTTAAATTTAATGAGTGAAAAGGTGGTTTACCTAGCCAACATAAACCCAACATTTCTTAACGTAATTGCCTATGTTATTTATATACTTAGAATGAAGAAATAAAATGTCGCGTTCGTCGCCTTTGTGCGTAATAAGTGTAAAGCTAGAACTGCTACAGCTGCCTGCTACGCACAACGAGCACCACGGCGCGGTTTTATAACGTCACTTGCGACACTGGTATCACCCGTATTGCTTGCAAAACCTGCAACACAGCGGATGTTGTTAGATTTTTTTTAGACCGGTAAAGACTCAACTTATTTGCGGTTAAAACTTCACGTCGCGTATGGCGTGACGTCTAGCGGCGCGTTTAAAGAGAGGCGACGCGTGCAGCAGCTCACATTATCACACTCGCAAACAGAAACATAATTATGACAAAGAACGACGGCTTGACGCGGAGCATGTGCTCCGTGGCGGATTTCTCTACGTTTCGCACGCTGCTTCTCCGTGAAGGGAGTATTGTAGGAAACCAGCTGGCCTTAAAGCCGCGTGCGTCGCGGTGATGTCATCTGCGGGCTTCGCCGCAAGTAACGCTGCATTTCAAACGCGCGTAAAATAGCTTCTCCGTAAACACTCTTTTTTATTAAAGCGCTGTACAACACGTCGCCGTATAAATAAACTCTAAGTACATGTAGGATGCCGCAGCATCGTGCTTAGAGGTGTATCTGAAGCGGCGTAGCAAGCGTAGCGCAGCCGCTTAAATGCTCATTCAGTTACATAATCCGATAGTTCGAATTATCTGTGCATCCGATTAATATTAATGAAAGTAGTTTGTTTCATTATTCAGCTGTAATTTATTCAATTTAAATAAATACAAGCTTATGATTCGCGAACAGTTATATCCCGGGAGTCACTCTGTTCAGCATTGATTTAATGTTGTTAATGATATATTATAATGTGCTTTTGGTTTTTATCTAGTAATTGCGTATTTATGTACATAGTGTTGCGTTGCTAGGACCACTTTACAGTATAGACCGTGTTGGAATCAAAATAAATGATAGTGTTTACGTGTTTAGTTCAATCCAGGGCAGAGTTAGTGAACGTGACCGAGTAATGTATGTGACTGCATAGATTTATGCGTCTAAGGTCTATTAGAACTTGGCCGACGAAGTGTAAGGACGTGTTCTGTTAGTAAAATGTAAGGACCTAAATAGCTGTTTGTTTTTTGTTATTACGGTACAGTATTACTTATTATAATTTGTTGTATTTTAATGGAAGACTGTTAATAAAATGGGCACAGGGATTCAAGGCCAAGTGTTGTGTTCCAAACATAAGACCACCTCGTAGTACAGAAACCCGTGTCTTTAAAGACTGAAAATACTTTAAAATCTTTACTGTTACCTTTCCCTGATTTTATAAATCTACTCCCACTCTAACATAAAGCCTCAACTCAAAAGATTTACAATACTTCCGCCGCCATCGATCAAAAAACGAAGGAATACTTCGCTGGCGTCAACGTTGCCTTTTTCGCTAAAACTTGTAAGTTCAAGAAGTTCTTAACGGCAAACTTGTGGAACGTTTTTTCCGCCGTGATCGAAGGCGGCGGCCGGTGCTGCATCACGTGTTGCCGGGATTAAGCCTGCAGAGCCCAGCAGGGAGGCTGGGAGGCTGGGAAGCCATTAATTTTGTTCAGCGCCTTACAAGTTACAGCGGACGCTAAGCCGCCGCCCCACTTTGACTGCATTACAAAAAGAATATTATGAAGTGTCTGCACAACGGGGCCGGATTACAATGAGTCGCCTTGAGCCTCTCCTCATGTTGCTCCCTTTGCTGAAGATTTCAGTCTTTTAAGTTCTTTGTCTCGTTATTTTGAACAGACCGAGTTAATAGATTACCTTTTAGCTTATTACGATATTTCTCGGAAAGCTGTAAAAAGTTCTGATGTTAAAGCGCATTGCGGTTTACTTGCCATAGAGATTTGTTCCTTTGAATTATATTTCGGGGTAAGGTAACTATTTTCTGTTTGGTATCTAATTGGGTTTTATCTTGTCGTTAAGTTGGCTGGCTTTCAATGTGGTTTTCTGAAGGTAACTCTTTGTTTAAAAGGAAAACGAGAGCATACTTTAATACCCCGTAACTAACCTTACCATATTTTTTTTTCCTGTAAAACTATTTAGCCACCTCTTTATATTCGCTATCTGTGGCCACTCTGTGTCCGGCACGTGAGTGCACGCATTGGGCACGCTACTCGTCTAAAGGAATTTAATTTTTCCCCTCGGATTCCAGACTGAGCCCGCGGAGTCACGACGTATTCAATTTACTGCTAGCTAACACATGAATACAGATTTCTTGTCCGACGATATTCAATAGTGCCTGCTATCTACGATTGTCTCATATTTTCCTAGAACTGAAAATAAGGAAACAAGACATTGTAGCACAAGTTCTGGAAAAGCATGAATGGTGGTTTTGTTGACTTTGTGACTTTTCCGTGTGTGGTGGTAGCATTTCGGAATTCTGAAACACTAAGAGTTACAAGCAGAACTTAGTACACTAAATCTATATTTATTTGTAATCTGACATTGAACTCAACTATTTCAGTAATAATTTTTGTAATAGCTCAATCCACTCGCATTTGATTATACAACATTAATTCATCCACAGGTATTTAATAGTTTAGAGACAATTCTACTTTTAAATGTCCAATAGTTCGTGATACGAAATGTTCGAAATCAATAGCAATTGATAGCTTCATTTGGAAGTGGAATCACCGCGTGTAATCCGAGTCGCGCCCGACCGCAAATGTGCCAAATTTGACTATTGAAATGTCTGATAATACCTCGCTATGTTCAAACTAAATGCTTTTCCATAATTCGCGAATAGTTACTGTTACCTGGCAGTTGTTCTGTTTACAGGACATACTTTTGAATTGTAATTTTGTGTGAAAATCCAGCAGTGGCCCGGACAATGTCAGGTATGTATGAGTTTTACTCGTGTCGTTTTTCGGGATTGTCGAACTACATACTTTTGCAGAGCCGTTTGCTGAACCGTACCTATATATTTTTGACCTGGAAAATACAGTTCTAATAGATTACAGTTGTTGTTTATGTAAAACAATGGCTAGATACATTTAATAAGTAAAGGTAGAAGCAAGATACTATGTCTGTAATACCACATTTCCTAATTCAATCCTACGCGGTTAGTTACAGCCCGCCCCCTACCTACTATAACTTTGTTATTCCAACGTTTTAGTTCTGTCCCAACTCAACGGGAGCTGAAATGTTAAGTTTCATTTAAACTTAATTCCTTACTACGTGTTTCAAGTGTGCGAGGAAACGGAATCCAGATCTTGAACAAAATAACTTAAGCAGCCATT
This sequence comes from Xestia rhomboidea, assembly GCA_963853795.1. NCBI lineage: Eukaryota > Metazoa > Arthropoda > Insecta > Lepidoptera > Noctuidae > Xestia > Xestia rhomboidea. Next base: position 9,538,084 of record OY970764.1, on the reverse strand, counting down.
TTGTAGATGCTAGAAATTACCTTCAAACAGTTGAGTTAAGAGCAAACATGAAGATTCGAAACAGAGACTGAAGTCCAAGACTAAATCCTTTCAAGACTTGCATCTCCTTGCTCGATACGAGCTGTGAAACATTCTCAGCTGAATATCTCTTAAAGAAAATGGATTTTTCACGTTATTGCTCTAGCCTGCAAAGGAAGCATCTTAGCATTAATTTGTTTCGAAAATGTAAAGGAATTTTCATTTTGTTTCGTATTTATTTATTTATTGGAGGCATAAATAGTTTCGTCCATGTTTTATTGTTTCAAATAGACAAATACATACATTCAACATCATCTGCCTAGTCTTTTCACAATTACGTTGGGGTCGCTTCTAGTCTAACCGAATCCAGCTGAATACCGGATATCCGGTTACACTGCCTATTTGACTTCGGAAACCCAGTTCAGAATTGACAGTACTGGACCATACGATACCCCTTGGTAAGACTGGCTGTCAAACTTTCGGGCACAGACTACCTGTAACGACTGTTAAAGATCTACAAATGACAGCCAGGACCAACGGCTTTACGTGCTTTCCGAGGCCCATCCACGGACTGACCAAACGCGGCTTCACCTGAAGATTGACACGTGCGGCTGTTATCATTTAGCCACGAGCTCCTCCTTTCAAGTCAAAACATTCAAACTTAGAAAATCGAAACTAATATTTAATCAAACGCATGACAGGTAGAACGGTTAAGTTAGGTACCACTAATCAAGCAAAGCAGAGTTGTAACTCCACTTTGCTTCATTTAAAGTCCAAACTAACTAACCGAACAATGGCTTACTATCCGAAACTCCGAATAATATGTTTCGTCAGTAACATTCATATTATTAAAGGGTCGTTAACGGCTTTACTCAAGTACGTTTTATCGGGATTGCCACATCAGCTTCGAATTGAACTGAAGCCTTTTGATATAACTGAAACATTTCTGAATAAAAGTATCCACTGGTACAAATATGAGAAAATAGAGTAGCTGTTCGAGTATGTCTGTGTGATCGCGTTGTTCTTCTAAACAGAACAACGAATTTTAATGCAGTTTTGTACATAAATCAATCTCGATGTGGTCATGTAAAAACCGTGTAGCAGAGGCGAAGCACTAGTATAAATAAATATCTATTGTCATAAGATTAAACCCAATATACAGCATCCAATGTATTGCCGTAAATATCAAGTGAAGAATCGCAGAAAAAAAGTGAAAAGTACAACGATTGATATTCCATTTCAGAGATTACAGCAACATTTATGTTGGTAGAGCTTATAGATCAGCACAATACAGCAATGTAACGGTAGAAGTTTATCTTTTTACTCGGCTTCTTACTGTAGTGCGATGTTAAATAGAAGATATACATACAAGGTATAAACGGACCCTTAACGAAGCCGTCAACTAAGTATTCTGGACATCAAACAAAGTAACTCTACGCAAAAATTATTGCTGGGAGGTAGGCCTCAATGTAACGCACTCAAAACATTGTGTTGAAGGATGCATTGTACAGGGGTTGTGAAGGTATTTGGAGTAAAGTTACAACAGGAAAATCTTGTATTCAAAAAAAGCGTGTTCAAACAAATCAACTCTTCAGCTTTATAAGTAGACTTTATATTGTATAATATAAATATTATCGCTCAAGTTGAGGTTCTGACGTCACCATCGCATTCCAGTTTGTATCTTTACATGATTAAGTTAATTCCACCGTATCCAATAAACAGTTATTTAATTTGTTTTGATTTCTGCCCGAGCCAACAGAAATTTATTTATTTATTTATAGTTAATTAAAACGGTTCACACCAATTACAATAATTAACATAGAAACAATAATTAACAGAACAAAACTAAAATCTTCCAGTTGACACCTTTCAATGGTTTGAATTAAATTACTAATTAAAACTAACACAGAACAGTGGACACTCTTGCATACTTTCTCTCACAGAACATCAGAAATACCTAGACGTAAATGATCGAGTACATAAACTCTTGACCCGGATGAATCACACTTGATTCAATAATGTAGGGAAGCTGCACCAATTACGTCTTGTATCCCAAATGTTATTTAACGGCTATTGCAAAACATGGACCTTCCATTCAACTGAAACATATCGAGCCTTCTGTCTGTGAGATCTTATGGGCAACAACACAGCTAGATAGAACCACACAACGTGCTCGAAACATCAAACAAAACACATGAGTGATTTGGCAAACAATAGGATGGGCATTTTTTGTTTGCTTATTCTATTACCATATTGACGAAAGTACTTACATCTCTATACATTCTTCTACTGTATTATTTTCTAGGTTAATTACAGTTCGCGTTTTCAAATTTCAACAAATATCATCATTATCTGCCTTGCCTTGTTGGGGTCGGCTTCCAGTCTAACCGGATGCAGCTGAATACCAGTATTATACTCAAACTCAAACTCTTTATTGAATTCATGTGTACATTTAGTTGTTGCATATAAAAGAAGTTCCAACATGAAACCCGGTTATGGCACGGCAACATAACAGATTAGACAAAAACAGCAACCGGTGAGTAGGTATATAATACTGGATTGCAAGTTTGTTAAACAAATATAATTTTTATCGAAAATATTAATAGTAATAAGTTTATGTAGTTATTTTAATTAATATCATGAGGTTATTCAATTGTTTTATTTACGTGTGTTAATTATTATAGTTTATTGATTATTTCAGTTATTATGATTTTATTGATTTGTATGAATTATTATTTTCTATTAATTTATATTATCTATTATATTTTATTAGGTATACATGGAGCGACGGCCTATCTGACCTCCATAACCCAATTAGTACTGGGTAATACCCAGACTTTACCATACCCTTTGGTAAAGTCTTACCAAACAAGCACTAGGTTACCAAGTCTTAAAAGTCTGACAACTAGTCGGTTGTCAGACCGTTTGGGCCGCTGACTACCTGTAACGACTGTCAAAAGATCTGCAAACGACAGCAAAAAAAAAACAAATAAAATAATTGTAAATTATTCAAAGGTATCGTCCAATTCCTATAAAAATCCTCGGTCCCAGGAGAAAAGAAAACACGTAGATAAGCATTTAACTTGAAAAAGATTCTTAACTTTTTATACATTATTCGAGAAGGACGAGATGTAGCCATAAGAACAATCTACCGTTAACATCAGGTTGTAGATAGGACGGGCAGCCGGGAGGCGGGGATTAAAAGTTGAGTTGTCAGATTCTGTGGTCACAACGACTGGCCTAATTTTTATAAGTTAAAAAAAAATATGGTACCAACAGTCACCAGAAGAGATATAGCTATGTAAGCAGTCTAAACACTAGTTATGTACTTATTAGAATGTTGGCCGACCGTTTCAATCACGTCTGTGTGTGTTTGGTTCGTTGTCAAGTTTTCTGAAACAAAACTTAATCACAAAATGGGGCTATACCTACGTATTAACTAGCTATTTAATCTGATATGGGTAGTAACCGATATATGGCTAGTACCTAACATCAGAGCGTACGTTAATGACCAGATATATTCTTGTCAGTTTACGGTCTTATCGGAATCGACGTCCCATCCATTATGATCCAAGTGCGGGCTCTGAGATCTGTCAGCAATTTGACGCAGCCACGAGAAATTAGGTTATGCAAATTGGATGGTTATTGAGCCGCCCCGCTTTGTCATTCAAGAAATGTCAAAGATAACACTGTTATAGTCGTCGAGATAAACCGATGGAAAAAAAATACAATAAAATTGCAAATTTTTCTTTAGTTTTTTTCATGTTAAATCACAAAAGATGTGTTTGTGACAAAAATAATGTTTTCTCGGTTGCATATTTAAGTAACAGGAATATGAGGAATATGTTTTCCAATACACTTCCTCGAAAACTGGTTCTTATCGCACTACGATTAGGTTCAACATGCAATGTATTTCACACGCGTGCGATTTTTTTCATTTTCCAACACATGTGCGGGAATGAAAATTGCCACAGATAACTTACCTACACTTAGTCCAAATAAGTTCAATGCCTATAGACGGAGGTGAATGTTTTTTTTTAATTTAGGCAAAGCAATAATGCGTCTCGGCGTTAATATTTTTTGAAAATTCAAATTGTGTTTATAAATAGAATATCATAGATAAACATGATTATTTAAAACTAATATTTACTTTTACAAACAAATTAACATTTATTTGTGTTGTAAATTCAATAAAAAAAGTATTTTTTATATTAGGCTGTTTATCGGCTTCATACCTTTGCTTCTCCTTCAACCTGGCAAAGCAAAACGCGTAAAAGAAGGAAATTAAAATCATAGTTTCCTAATGATTCATGACAAAAATATTTTTCTTTCTTTTATTTTATTTCTTCAAAAGTGTATTGAAAAACGTCGTTTGATACACGTCGTCATTGGTTATTGCAATTCTCGGCTCAAAAACACCCTCACCTTCGGCTCGGGAGTTAATTCCGCCTCAGATGCAATAACAAACTTTCTCCACTTGTATCAAAATGTACTATACCTTTTTTGCCATTTGTTTTCTGTTTCATCTCAGCGCCTACTGCGCCTAGTAGGTTGGTATGTACTTAGGTACCTACACAAATAATCAATTTACTTTGAAAAGAAGTTGATGCATGTTGCCCGCGATAGGTTTGCGGATATATTTCATGAAGTGAAACCGTAATGTGACAGAGGAGTACCTATTACGCCGGTGCCATTGTCATAAATGTCTACTTAACTAGAGTGGCTTGCAAGGTAAAAGTAGGAAATGCGGTTATTATCGATAAAGTAACTTTATTCTCAAAGCTCTGTTATCAGGTATTTTAAATTCCGACCGAGGGGAAAGCTACGATACTTATTGTGTTCAGGGTGCAATGAAGAAAGTTTTCCGCTTGAAAGGGTTGTAAAGCCTCTTTTAAGTTTTAAGTAAGAAAACTTGTGGTTTATGAATGGATTCGTTGCGTGGTATTATGCCAGGTCATAAGTAGCATGTAAACGTCGCAAGACGATATTTCTTAGGGTTCCGTACCCAAAGGGTAAAAACGGGACCCTATTACAAAGACTCGACCACTGTCCGTCTTTCTGTCTGTCTTTCATCAGGCAGTATCTCATGAACTGTGATAGCTAGACAGTTGAAATTTTCACAGATGATGTATTTCTGTTGCCGCTATAAACATGATCTGTCGAATGACCGATTTGGTCGACACGCCGTTGTTTAACTATTGTGTCTACTTCGTGGACAGATCATGGGATAACAACAAAAGACATAATAAAATAAATATTTCAGGGAACATACAACAAACGTGATTTTTCGCCGTTTTTTTGCTGTCTATTAGGTGAAACTAAAAAGAAGGTTATAATACTTATAGTATCTAATGTTATATAGATAATGGTAGGTAGGGAACCCTTCGTGCGCGAGTCCAACTCGCACTTGGCCGGTTTTTGTTAGTTTTTTATTGTGCATTGCTATTTGAGTGTCCCACTACTGGGCAAAAGCCTCTCCTTTATCCTTCGAAACGTCTCTATACTGTGCAATATCTGGACATGTTCGCCCCGCAAACGAGATCAGATCGTCACACCACCATCTTTTAACACGATATTTCTTAAAAATTCTCATAACCTAAATGTTTAACAAACTTTTGTGTAACCACTCTAAACGCACCAAAACCTAGAAAGCACTGTCCAGGTTTAAAACTGAATCCCGGAGTAGTTGTTTCAGACTTTGAAATGGAAAGCCAAATTAATTAATCAAATGCTGTTATCACAGAATAGTGCTTGTTAATTAATTAACGCCTAGTTTTAAGTAAAGAGTTAACAGTTACGAGTATATTAGCTGTAAAGAAAAAGGCAGGAGTTTCAGAGAAAAAAGTGCAGTGCGGTGGAGTTTCCCCTTGGAGCTAGGGCAACCATACTCCTACCTAATTCAGATTTGTCCAGCGTGGTCATTCGACCAGGCTTTTCAACTAAAGGGGTTTTTTTGTAGAAAATATAAATACGTGCATCGAGTAAACTTTACCGTACTCCAAAATTGTTATACAGCTCTTCAAATAGTAAATGGAGAACTAAAACATACAAAATAACAGTGCACAGACTTGTTTGCAAAGTTCCGGTTTTTTGTCAGTATTTTTCTAAGTTCGTAATGGTGACCCTACCCGGAGTTAAACTCAGATTATTTGCAAGCACCGCGCAACTGTACCAACAACACTAATTAAATCAGCTTGCGTCTGTGAGAACTTCACTATTGTGAGGAAAGGTAGGCCCACGTAAATAAAGAAACATCTATGAGTGAGTAAACATTCGTAGGTGTAAGTACTTTTCCAAATACGGAAAGGGTGAATGAAACGTAATTAACAAAGGCAAGTTTTAATTTGTTTGGAAATATGAAAATCCTTTAATATTTTTTTTTTCACTATGTAGAAAAAATCTGACAATAGAGTTTAACGTCCATCAGGTTCACCAACAAAACGGCTTAAAAGTTTGCTAAGAGATTTTCCTTGTTTTAACGATAATAAACTTTTCTTTCTCACTTCTGCCTAATCCTTCAGGGATTACAGGCGTGATGTTATGACATAAACTACTTTATGGCGAAAGGGTAAGTTTTAAAGGGTCAAAGAGAAAAAGTAATCGTATTAAAACATACAACAAATAATAAAAGTAAGAAAGAGGTGGTCGAAGTGTATTCTTATTTATATGAGATGTAAGTTTACCTCTTCGTGACTCCACCGTGAGATATAAAAGGAAATGCCCTTAAATTGTTTGTTGGTACCCTCCCACACGAACTGCTGAACGGGATTTGATGACTGTGTTTCCCTTAATATTCTGTGAGTGTTACGTATGGCGGGAATGTATTTGAAAAAAGATTTGCGAAGTCATTTCGTAGTCCATCTGAATAAAATTATTCATCATTCCCGATTACTCTAATCGGTACATTGCAAATGCGTTTGCGCCATACCACAAACACAATGTTATACAGTTAACAAACGTACTGTCTAAATCAATTACCTTCACACAACCTGAAACGTCAAATTGTTCATCCAAACCGCTTCAATCTTTTGTGTTTCTAACCAATTTTCTTCTGTTATTTGCTCGCTTCCTCACCAAGAGCAAGATAAAGACAAATTAAAACTATTCGCAAAGTCCATCAGCAAATTTTCCTGTTTGGTTAATGGTAAAGTTCTAAGAATATATTTGCGGGTGTCCCTCTTTGATTGCGGATATTTATACGAACACTTACTATTATTTACGGTGTCAGGGAGCGCCATGTATCACGCAAGGACCTCAGAGACATAAAGGCGTGTCCTCAATACTCGCAGCCTCAAGCATTCGTTAACAACGAGTAAGCACCTCGTATAAGAGAGGATAGAAATGTTATGAAGTAATATCTTCCGTTTTTGTGTCATATGTGCTACGTGTACAGTTTGTGAGCACTTGATGTGTATGACTGTTATAAGTATCTCGTGTGCAGTTGATTACTTATATTGGGGTCATTTTTTGTAGAAATATTTATTGGATTATTTAGGAGAGGCATCAGATTCGCTGCAAGTCAAACAAAGTAGCCTACAGAGCTGTATGGCACCTATTTTCCGGAAATCTACACATGAACGCGAAAAAATTAACGTAACGGGTCAACAGCCCGAAACACCCCCACATCACCTCCCCAACAACATTTTTGCGGATGCATTGTCAGCGCTGAAATAAAACATTATTCCTCTTTTATCTGTATTTATTTTCCGGGAACCGTTACAATGCTTGCGGTCACGGATTGACTGCCCTGCCTGCAGGCGTAGCAAAAAGCTCGATGCATCGCAATGTGAACAATGCACCGAGTTATTTTTAATTAAATTCCATTAAGACAATTTGCATCAACTGTTTCTCATTGATGCCTAATGAGTTTTACCCGAGTTTATTATCTGGACTAAATTACAAGTATAACGGTAAATTGATATTTCCTGCAGCTAGCAGAAATTATGAATGAACTAAGCTTACATCAGTTTTTAATTAGAGCTTGTTCATGTAATTAACGATGTGAAAAATATATTAACAAAAAATATATGTATAATAAAATACTTGTAGTTTTTTTGCAGATTACTACAGTTAACTGCTAAAATAAAATGATAAAATTATAGTTGGAAATACTTCCAACCATAATTTAAAAAACTAGATTAACTTTCAGATCACTCAGATTCACTCAGCACTTTTTAAATGTGAAAATAACTCCGACGAAATGAATTCGCAAATGGTAAGCAAGTAACAGCTATCGTTTAGAACTCTGACTGAACATTTTTTTTCACAAATTTTCGCTTAAAAGGCGGTAGTATTGAGAGTTAAATACATTTGAATTCTCTTTCGCTCAATCGAGGTTAGTATTAAGTGGTTCGGGACAAGTAGTCTGAGCAACACCGAATGTTCTGTGTAAATTGTGGGCGAAGGGCCCTCGGCATCCGGTGGGAGCATCCACTCGACGGCACATAACATCATCCTTCATAGACAGATGCTCATAATTATATCTGTCGTATCATTGTGTTTATAATGAGCGATAACAACGACACTTGTGCTAGAACCGCTAATTTGACAGGTCACTTCTAGTCAGAGTTTAGTTGGTAACGATCAATTTATGATGGTTGATTTTTTAGAACTGGACAGGGTGACACATTATAATTATGATTTTGTTTCGTATTGTTCATTACGTTCTTTGCACAAATACATAACAACAAATCAATATGATCAAAGCTGTAACGCAGATGCAAATGCAACAGCTGGCTTGAAGGCCTGCATTTAATTCATTAGCTTGGTATTCGAGAGTTAAGAATTACGCTTTGAATCGTGAATATGATCATCAATGTTTAAAATAACCATATTAAAGGCGTATCACAATGACGTGTAAATAATAAGCGGTAGGAGGCATCTATGAACAAGAAAACTTATAATTAAAAATAACAAGGTTAAGTTGTTAGTTCATTTTAGTCACTCCGATGCCTAATAAGGGACTGACACTCTATTAAGAGTGTCAGTATTTCGAGAGACGGATGGTACAGTGTCGTACTTAAGTTCTCAGTCAAAGACGAGGAAATCACGTCTTTGTTTTTGTTAGAATATTAACTCGCTGACTAAGTTGTAAGACGAACGGTAAATTGTGCTCGTTTAGTGCTGAGACAAATAGCGGTGTCTATTATAAGTCACTTAAGTCTTATTTAGTCTTCTAGGGGTGCCACTACTTCAACCAATAAAACGAAACGAGTGGAGTTGAAAGTGTAAAAATATATTTTTAAAGTGGTCACGCACGACAATAATTTCATTTTTAAGTGCATGGTGTAAAGCTCTAAGGTGACTATTGTATCACCGAGTGGAAAAATAAGAACTAACACGGCATTAAATAAAGTGCCAACTTCAAAGGACAGAGGGAAATATAAATGTGGAGAAAAAATGCTCGGCTTTATTTGCGTTGCTCGTATGTTAGAGTGAAATATTTGTCTATAAAGTAACCGGTCGGGCCGGCTGAATGCTAAGTGCTTCGCAAACGGGCACGCATAAGCACAGATTGAAAAATATAATTCATAAAGCTGAAATATTGTTAAACTGGATTTTTTAGCGATTAAACTTTACCTGTGGCGTTTCGTTTGTTATGAATGCTCGCCAAAACTTCTCTAAATGTGAAAATCAAATACTACGCTATACAACGGTTTTACAAAGGTTCTATAATTGGAGTTTAATCGTTAAAATAAATGTGAAGTAATGGCGGAGTAGTGCTCCAACTACCAGCGACTTCCTAACGTTAAGTGTTTTATAATAGATTTTTCGTTTCGATGCGAACGTTTGTGAGGGAAAGTTTGAATGTTTTAAGTTCGATTATTAATGATCGGAATCGAATAAGAAATTAACGACGGTGGAGTGATAACGAGCTCAAGTCGCAGGTAATTAACTCGAGTTATAATATTTTAGTATCACAGTTAAAATGTTTAAGGATTTGCTGGAAGAGTCTGGTTCGCGCGATAAAGGTCTCACCTTGGCGTAGTTAAAGAATCTTACTTTTCAGGCTTTTTACAACAAAGCTGAGGACATTTTTAAATATTCCAAAGATGTTTTTATTTTCCGGATATAGATTTGTGCCCAGTAGGTGGCAGGCTCATAGGCCTCGCCCTGTTACATGGAACTTAAAATAGCTGCCAAAATGTGAGCGTACTATGTACGAGGTGTACATAACAGTACACCCCACAGTACAGTGCCTAAGTTAACAGGCTCTAGGTTTTTATTTATTTTTAATTGATTGTTTTGTTATTTATTTTGTTATTCATTTTATGTTATTTTAGAATTATATAATTTAATGATTAATAATTGTGTAATTTTTTATGATTGTAATGTAAAATTGCGTTATGATTTTTATTTTTATTGACATGTAAAATGCTATGGACGATTTTTTTTAGTCTGAAATAAACGTTTAATCATAATTATGTTATGTAAATTCAAAACCTGTTTCTTTTCATTTACATGATAAACATGGTTCCGAATAAGTTTGAACTAATATTTGTTCTCTGTTTGTTAATGACGTTTGTGGAGAGCCTTCAGTCCGGGTTTCACTCGCGGCTCCAATTCCTACTTAAAACAGACACGGCTGCCTCGTGGAATTAAGTTCTCCTGTATGTACGACTTAATTATCAGGAGAGGAGACCATCTAATAAATGCACTCAGTAGTCAAACTTTGTGTTTACTTGCAAGTAGCGTTCGCCAGCGGCTAAGCTCGTGTAAATTATACCACAGGATTATTTTAAATATAGCCCATGACGCTTGGGGATATTATTCGCATTAGTAAAAGAATTTTCGGAACTTGATCAGCAGTTCCGAAGATTACCCCTGCATCGAAACTTACAAATTCCTCTTTATAGTATTATTATAGTGCAGGGGGGTCTTAAATGTACGCTTTAGCTGAATCTTAATAGGATAAAAATATGAATCACGTTAATATTATTAAAATGATCACAGATATATTTAATGTGATGATTTATCAATTTCACTATTTCACGAATTGTGATGTTATTTATTATTATCCTATTATGATTTGAGTTGCACATCGAGCTGTCCTAGCAGCTCAAGGTCAAAGTGCAGACGCAGTTCAGAATTCCTAAATAATAAGAGGTCAGCTTATACTGGTTTTGTAAATTCTGACATGTGATCTACCGTACAATCGTGCCCTGCGTAACATGACCCTTCTAACAAAAAAGGAAAAGGCAATGCTTGGTTTTACCTTCCCGTACATCGATTGGTTTCATTGTTGACCTTGACCTTATGAGCAAAGGCACGTATATCCTTACACAACATAAAAGGTTGTTACTAAGTATCTTACTACTAAAATAAATCTTGCTACGTAAATCTTGCTTGTATGTATGCGAACGCTTGTGTGTTTGTTTCTCTTTCACGCAAAAGCTACTGAACGGATTTTGATGAAACTTTGCAGTCTTCAATCGTCGATGAAAATTCAAATTGAGTCAACCGAAAATTAGGCGACGAGTTTGGCACTTTCAGTAGCGTCCATCAGCTCCTGTGATGTGCAAAACAACAGAACAGGCAGGACACGATATCAAGTGTCCCATCGTTTGTGGGGCAACACCACATGTACAGTACACTCCAGGCCAGAGTCATCTATGAATAGTTTATACATCAAAAAAACATATAGTCTGTTTATAATGATACTGTGTAAAAAATTACGCAGGTGCCGCCACGGACGGAAGCTAGTATTTACTAATGCAGTCTCTGATAACGTCTAAATCTCTGAGGCATTTTTGTTTCTCTACGGATATTCGTAACGTAAACTCTACGCTCTCTAGCAGATCTCTCTAAAAATCTTAAAGCAAAGCATTAAGGAACTGGTTCAACCAAAGCTCTAATATCGATGAACCGGAACGCTATGACAAAGTCGAAGGTAGTAGTTACTTACCATCGTATAACAGCACCCCTGTAATTCATTTACCACGGTTGACTCTTACAAATTGCCGAGCTAATATTATATACCTACTATGTTTTATCTCTCGTTCCCGATTCATTATTATTATTTATGTTCTTATTTTTCTTATATCAACAGTCGATTGGTGTGTATTTCATTATTTGGATATTTCTTATCTTAAATAATCTTTTGCTGATTAATCGAACGTTCGTTTGTGATTGGCTACGATAAATTGTATTGGATGTAACTATAGGCTATTAAGACGTGGTACTAGAAAAACTGCCTTAAAGACTACAACACAACACACATACGCTTGTCCCAATATTCACGCTCAAAATACCTTGAATTTTGAGCGTAGTAAATCTTGCAACTTGTCGTAGCACGCTACGGTGCTACGAAACCGTAGCGGTGCTACACGTTTCGTAGCACCGTGCTTCAACGAACACAACGTGTCTCTGTAACAATTAATGATGAAACCTAATACGAATCTTAATAATTTGACATTTGCCAGACATTATTAAATAGGTATTTAAAATTATGGTGACAAAGCTTAGGAGTCTTCTTCTTGTCTAAAAAACAAGACCTAAAGGAGTATCAGTATCAGCATTCATCATTAATTGCTTTGCTTCCACATGAAGAGATGTTTAACACAAAAAGGTCGCTTTATTGTAAATACAGTTTCATTTGTATATTTTAAAAGAGCAACAGTTTTCTTAGGCATGTAGTTTGAGTATCGTTGGAAGGGGAGACAGTTTAAATAACTTGCAAGTTGTTACGGCTGTAATTAAACTAAATTGTTGCAAGCGTTTGACACCGAAGTCTGGCAATCATGACTATGAAATTAACTAAGTGAGGAATTATTATTCAACTGCGTACTGCATAACTTTGTGGTGCAGTTATATACAGCTGTTTGTTCTGCTAGATACAATTATTGTGTGAAATATGAATCTTATGGTATTTTGTAGAAAAGAAACGCAGATTTTTATAATAAAAATTACTGGAATTGAGAAAATTCTTATGGAAGGTGTGGATCCTATATTAAGTTATTATATTACACAAAATCATTCACAATGATCAAAAGAGATCGGAATTGGTAGATTTTATTTGCTTAAACGTCAAGGAAGTAAGTAACTGTGGAAATTGTTGGTTTAGGCAAATAAAGTCTACCTTTTGCCTTTTTTCTTAAGACTAGGCAGATGATGATGACACGACTTTAAAAAAAATGACAATGTAACCTTAAAACTTATTTCAAGAAAAAATACTCTACTAGTCTCAACGCCTAATCACGCCATAATATTTCTTGCCGCAACTTGTTGAAATGTGGTCGCAATCCCTATAAGTATGCGGAGGTGCGCCAACGTCTCGGCGCAACAACCCTTATCAAGCTAGAGAAAATCGACTATGACAGAAAAACGAGTGATCTTGTTACAGTCCCGGTTTCCTTTTTTAGATTGCGCAACTCTGAAAATAAGATGAACGAGAGCTTTTTTTTTTTAAAACAGTTTTTTTGTTTTAAGATGACACTCGACATTTTTACATAGAAATTTCGGGAGGGTATTACTCCACTGTTTGTCACTGTACCTCCAAAGTGAAACATCATATCGTTTTGACTCATTATTAATTTTGTCTGTGCGGAAACAGAATAGTAAAATAAAAAGCCATTAAAAAGTTACGAGCTACCAAAGATTCGTTTTTATTGTCAATTTTAACGCAACTTTTTGCGTAAATTAGTGATAAAAGAAGTGTCAAATTTCCAAAACAAAGTCGATACCGACAACGCCGCGGGAGACGCCCCGGGCGTCGGGGGCCACGTGGTGGCTTCCGGCCACCGTAGGCGCGGGCCTGTGGACGGGGAGCTATGGGCTAGCTCGCGGTCCGTTCGTCTCATGACGACAGGCCGTGTCGACGGCGCGTTCGTGTTCCACGCGCGCCTCAAAGAGAGTCAGCAATAAGGAAGGGGTCCGCAAGGACCGAAGCCTGCCGGGGCTGCGGGACTATTCGAAAGAGATACCGTGGCCCCGGAACACAAAGGGCGAGGAAGGAACATGGATGGGTTTTAGTCAGTAAAAGTCTGACACTCCCTCCTGCTCCGCCCAGAGCGGGAGAAGTCATTTGATGATTTCCCATCCGAAAAAAAAAACAAAAAAAAAAAAGTCGATACCGACAAAGCACAATTATCGAAGAATTCAATAAATTTTATTTGTAATTGATTTATGAAGTGAATTCGATTTTCAAAAAAAGAACATTGTCATGCACGTGCCTTTCACTACCACAGCGCCGTAATTTAAAAAAACTTATAGGTTAATTCGAATTCATGCGGTATCCCGACATTTTTGTTCTATATTAGTATTGCATTATAATAATTGTACGATCCAAAATGTTTCTAAATAATTATTACAATAAATAATTCCCTTATTACATACATAGCTTGTTTGTATTAAATACTCAGCCATTGAACTGTCCATGAATTTACAGACTTCTTACAACACTACAACACCCTATGGTTTCAAAACCTTTTATGGAGGATTCATATAATGGATGTAGATAAAGTCTTGAATGCAACTGTACATAATTAGGTAGTAAAACACTCACGTATTACTATTATCACACTCGGCTTCGCCTCGGTAGATAAACCTACATTCGTGTTTTAATACCCCCTAAATACAATAGTTGCATAAACAACTATTATACTACCAAATGATCGCCAAAATAAAACAATTTTATCTTAAAATAAAAAAAAACTTTTTTACTAAGTCGTAGGCGGGCTCCTATTTCTCTGCAGGATTTGAAGTAACCGAACAAGAAGGTTTTTAGACAGCTCCTGGAAAGCTGGATGAATGAGAATATGCGTTCGCAGAAAACCTGCAGTTGGATTCCATAAATGAGAGCCTCTGCAGTGTTTTTAAGCACAAAATTTACTAAATGTTATTAATTTAACCGTTATATCTGAATAAACTGATAAAATTTGGGTTGAAAATTTAAAAACCGCAATTAATAATAATAATAAACTTTATTTCCGTTCAACTTAGCCTATGTTTACAATTTTATAACAACATGTAAGTATGTAGAAAATGCAATTGGAAGGCTCTTTGTCCAAAAAATGCAATCAGTTAAAACTGAACATTTTAAATTAAAACCATAAATTTGGTAAACATTTTTAGGTTATTTACCAAACATTCTGTTAATTTAATTGTACGATATCAATATATTACGCATATACCTATAATATTGGTACCAAATGAAACTATGTACGAGTAATAAATCATTTATTACATTTGCCTATTAAGCCTGAAAATTTGAACATTTGATTTTAAATTGCAAGTCATCGATACAAACCTAACTACATTAAAATTGAACAAAACAAGTTTTAATATAGATACTAGCTCTAACCTGTGGCTGCGGTCGCATGGTTGGCAGAAATATCTTGCGTACAATCATCCATTAAATTAATCAGTTAATAATCTTTCAATTAAATAAAAAACCAATTAAAAGTACCAATGGGCGTCGCATTTTTATTAGTTGTAATTTTTCCCACCTTCACAGAATAAGTAAGAACGTAATTAACGTATTTAACAGTAGAATCATGAGCTGCTCCAGAAGGGGAAATCTAAAGTTACACAACACATACAAGGATTTCATCATCATCTGCCTAGCCTTTTCAGAACTATATTGGTGTCGGCTTCCAATCTATCTGGATGCAGCTGAATACCAGTATTTTACATGGAGCGACTGCCTATCTGACCTACACACACAAGGATTTATGAGGATTAAGAATATATTTTGGAAAATCCTCCATTAAACTGTACTGTCATTGTGTGCAAAATTGATTGATAAACTGGCTGACTTTAGTAAAGCTACAAAAACATCACAACTTTACTGTTGGACCCTAGTCCATGTTGCTTGATGGGCCGTTTGCTACGATATGAACTAGAATGCGAATGTGTAAACACTAGTTCGACTCGCCACTCTTGTCCCTTTGACTCGTGTCCAAAAAACCACTCAAAAAAACCGTGACGCAAAACACGAGGCGAATGACAAACCACCGTTTACATATCGGTGCTCGTGTGTGGGACACGTCGTCAGACTCGTCTAAACCAAAATGCATGTATGCGGTAAAATAGGTACTTAGGTGAGAGTACTTATTTTACCGCACGTTCCGTTGTATGGTGCGTAAATTTTAACTTTCGAACAATGTATACAGGCTTCGTAAATGCATTTTTGAGCAAATGTGTTGAAAAATACTTATTGTTATTACAACTTGTAGTCCTAGTCGTACCTGACCCATAAGGTGGCAAATCATAATGTGAGCCCCTGAAAAACAAAATGAGTATACATATTATTCTTTCCTTGACGAATGCAGCACAGTTTTTAGGTTCTTCATATCATTATAATTCGTGCTTTTAGGGTTCCGTAGTTCTGACAAGAAACCCTTATAGTTTCGTCATGTCCGTCTGTCTGTCTGTCTGACCGAGATTTTACTAAGAGAAAGCTGTAATTTTGTAGAGGTGTGTATATCAATAACGCGCACAAAGTAGTAAAATAAAATTATGGAAAACATTTTTTTTAGGGTAGCTCCCCTACATATGAAGTGGGGATGATTTTTTTTCGTCGTCTACCCCATCATATGGTGTATCGTTGAATTGGTCTTTTAAAATGACTTAGGAGTTGCTAAAACTACTTTTCAATTTAATGCTCCATTTACGAAATATTAAACTTTAAAGTGTAATTTTTTGTTCCAGTAGGGCGTCTCCCCCCCTCTAAAAGCTAAACTGCAGGCTCAAAAAATCTGGAAAAAATCATGGTGATAGAGCATTTTATGAACTTTAAAGGAAAGCTATAGCGGTCAAGATTGAACTTGGGTGTTGGATAATTTTGTACCAAATACAAAATCCTTAGAATAAATCCTATAAAGTGACTAAGATGAACGGGTATTGGTTATAACGGGTAAAGACTTGCATTGAAAAACAAAATCTAAAATATAACGGGCTACTACGGAACCCTACACTGCGCGTGGCCCAACACGCACTTGGCCAGTGTTTTTTTTTTTAAACAGATCCACGTTTGTGACAGATTGGCTGGAGCAAAACCGCCCAGAGAGAATGAAGGCTATGGGGAGAGTCTTTGCCCAGCAGTGGGATATAGGCTAAGAAAAAAAAAACTACCAACCAAAAAAACGTGCGACGTCCTTGAAAGTATCGTATGTCCTTATTTATGTCATCGTGTACCTGTATTCCCACTGAATTTCGTCGAGGGATGAAAAAGTAACAGACTGACACTTCTGTAGCTATAATAGAGTATGGATTAAGCACTCATTCGCGTAATTCATTCATAATTCAAATTGAAATAAGCAGCACACATTACACAGCTTATTTACAAATGCCATTCATCCCATGCAAATAAGTCTCATAACTCTTTCCCCTCGCAAAAAAAAAACCTAACATAAATAGTATAATCACGTACACAATTACATGCCTAGCTTGTTGGGAGACATGAAAGCAACCACGATGTCATGACATTAGTTTAAACGTGTAACAGTATTTCATAAGTCCCGAGTAGTTTGGAGACGGGCACTGCTATTTATGAGGGAACTTGGCAAATCATTCAGAGGAAACCTAAGTCGCATACGGGGAAATTTGCTACATCTCTGCGTTCGGAGACGCACACAATTTACATTAGTTTAACTACAAGCGGCAATCTTAAGTTCAACTTGATTGCCAACTGTATTTACTGCAAAGAGTTTGGTAATTAAGTCGGATTTATAGGTAAGTATACTTATAAAGGGAAGAAGTACGTTAGGTATACGTTACATTGTTGGAAGGAACTTTGCAGTTTTTAAGAACCCTTAATTATGAAATCATAAAGGAAATAGTTTCAGATATTTTTATAGTTTTACGGTCGACCAACTTATCCTATAAAGAGTATACTAAACTTCCTTGCGATAAAAACTCCTCAAATATTCTACTCTTTGCAACTGATTACGAGCAGCAAAATATTTATTAAAAGCAAAAGAAAATATCCAATGAAAATATTCAGCAAAAAAAATACGGAAGCGGTCGGCGAGTAAATATTTAAAAAAAGCGACGCATATTCCAATAAAACCCCATTGTATCGTGAAATTCTGCAGTGTCTGTAATTCTAGAGGAAACATATAAATGTTACGGGTAATTACTTACACACACGATATAAGTGACCATAGTCTATACAAGTAAATAAAATTAAAGTGTCTGCTTGTAATGTTAAAATAACAACTTTTTACTGAATGCATGTAAAATTACATACAAGTATGTACCGTATAAAAAAAACGTTTATTTTAATTTGTCTGTCTGTCTGTTGGTTCCGGCTTATCTCCGACACGGCGGCACTGATTTTGACGGGACTGCTACTGGCAGATAGCTGATGTTATAAGTAGTTATTTTAGAAAAAGGATTAGGGTTCCGTGCAAAAAAATTAAAACCCATGAAATTGTTAACAAAATCCGATTCAAATAGGGAAGTAATGAAATGGTATGTATGGATGTAAGAAGGACGCAGGCAACAGCTAGTCGAAAATATATTTAATTCAATAAAAAAATAAACAAAATAAATATCGCTGGACATTACACACAGCGTCATTTAGTACCACACTAAGCAACGAGGCGATACTTTCTGTTTGTAAATACATACTTATTATACATATAAACATCCATGACTCGGAAACAAATGTCCATGCTCATCACACAAAAATTTGCTCCTACCGGGATTCGAACCCGGGACCCTAAGAACGTAAGGCAGCCCGCTGCGCCATTCGGGTCGTCAAATCTCTCGCAAGTTTTGTTTAAAAAAAAGTATTTTGCTTACCTACGCGATAGAGTGTGAATGAATGGATGTGAAACTGAAATGCTAATGATTAATGATGCTATAACTTGTAAAATATTAGCACAGTGTTATTACAACCTGCCATTATCAAAGATCATTTAAATGTGCGTAACTTTTACAACAATTTTGATGTTAGAGCTATTATCTGGGCACAGTGGTGCATGCATTGCCAGCACCGCACATAAATCAATATCAAAAATGAAATTTGCGCTTTTTACGATGAATATTAATGAAACTTTGTGGGTTAGAACAATATTGAACGAACGCAAAACAGTCTTAAACTAGTCCAATATTTTTCACCAAAATATTCCAGTGATTTTTTATCAAAACTGAATGAATTTTTTCCATGGAATCCCTTTCAGATGAACTCAAAACATCTATCTCAAAAGTTTTTGTAGCTCTAGCTTTGCGTTTTTGTGTGGGTATCCAGATTTTTTTCACTGGGCCTTTCGAAGCCAGCTAAATTAACAAAAAGCAAACGAACGCGTCATTGGATGAACATGACATGCCTATATTTTTGCAGCATTTTATTTTCATATTTCATATTTCATGGTGGCATGGGAGTGAACATAATATAAAGTTATGCCCTTTTATTTAGAAAAAGTATTGTCGTTATTTGTAGAAAAGCTTTATATAAGGTTTTATACCTTTAATGCGAGTATACATATTATTTTAAACATAAAATAGGACAGCAAACCACTGCTTAAAGTTTTCGACTCTGTGTATAATATACTCGTATGTATGTAATTTCTCCATCGACATTGTTACACCGTTTAAACACAAATTAGACTTAACTACTTTAGGGTAATCACTAGTTCAGAAGTTATAATTACAAACTATTTGCGAGTACGAGACGATAGCGGGCCTGGTGGCCATCCACCGACTAATATCTACTGTTGAAGCTATACATACAACTAAATTTTTCTCAATTAGTCTAAAAAATACCTTTTCTTTAATGTATGTTCCTATTTGTCTTTAGCTCTTTCTAATCTCAACATATTACCAAATTTTAACGGCATTCATTAGCCATTAATTTAATCCCGTGGCGTTACTTTACTACATACCTAAATGCCTACACATGTACTACATTCATTTACAAAAGTTATCTACTCAATAAGATTGCTTGATTAGAGTTTCAATATAAATGGGATTTAGGGAGAATTCAATTAAAGTTCTAGATTGCTTTATCATTTGTTTTTAAGCAAAACACAATACCGAAATAATTTGATTTGAACATGTATAAATCTAATGTTTGCATTCCAAAAACGGTTTAATCATGAGATAAACCTGACACGAAGGTAAATAAAAAATGTTATTGACTTTTGTCGATAACCGTACCGACGGCGTACGTTCACTAGTAAAGTCTATCGTATATTCACAAGCTGGATCTTCTATTCAAGTTGGAGTTTCGTATTCGGGAAGCCGGCCCGGCTACATCGAGAACTGTTCCGTCCCTCGGCGATACGACGCGGAATTTGTAAAGATGTCGCCTCCAGGATCCTATCCTCAATAGGGGCGCGAAGTAAACCATTTTGCTCCGAAAGATAACCAACTAGATCGTTCTATACAGAACCCCTTTCATGTGTAAAATGGGCCTAAAATTAATAAACCCTCTTTTGGCCACCGTGTGGATTATCTCCAGGATCTTTTAATTAGCCGTATGCAAAATTCAATTGGGTCTGGTGCTGAAATCCGTTTTTATAACGCTATTAAAACCTCTTGGCGACTTAATATCACGATTTGGCAGCCATTTGAGTTGCGCATTATCCAATTCACTTTTGTGGCGCTTTCTATATGTGACATGACGGAAAAGTTTTAGACTGGAAGTATTTAATTTTCATTCAATGCGAAAGAACTCTCAAGCAGACGGTATAAACATTTTTGAAAAGCAAATCAAAAAATAAAACTTTATTTCTATAAGAAATTTAATCCAACTGATAAAATATCCAATCTTGACTTACTTAGGTACACAAAAATCCTGCCGCCATATTTCTTTCACGGAAGACAGACAATACCGAAGGCCAGAGGCGATCCCTAACTTCCTTCATTCCTTCTACTGGAAAAACAAAAACGACAGGAAGGAAAATGGCGGATACATCTACATGTCCATTGTCCGTTAAATGCAAAGTAGGGACGGATATTATATCAAAATGCAAGAAAAAAAGGTTTATCGGGATTGCTTACTGTATATATATTTTGAAAAACATATTTTATAAACAAACTAGCTGTTGCTCGCAACCTTCGTCCGCATGAAATTATTATAAAAATACTTTCCCCGTTTTTGCAACATTTTTCATTGATGCTCCGCTCCTGTTGGTTGTAGCGTGATTTTATACAGCTCAAAGCGTTTCTCGATAAATGGGCTATCTAACACTGAACGGTTTTTTCAATTCGAAACAGTCGTTTTTGAGATTAGCGCGTTCAACCAAACAAACTCTTCAGTTTTATTTTATTAGTATTATAGATATACCATTCAAAAGTACCTAGCCCACGTGCATGAGGCACAATGCCCAGGTAGCTACCGGTCACGTTTCCATAGAAAAAAACCTTATAGCAATAGGTATGAGTATTTAATATAATGGCCAGACAAACGTGACTTTTATGAAACATTGCTGTTGGCCTATCAATCAGTAATACTTCCCTCGGGCCGCGATTAATCCATCTCAATCATAGTTCAGGTTAAGTGTGACGGCTGTTGTCGTTCGCCAGAGATAAGAGCTCAGCCACTATGCCTTCGCTTATCCTTGGATTAACATCTGTATTTACTAATGATTCCTGCACAACGAGATTATTTTGAGAACAGTTATGAATATTTGTGTGTCTACAAGGTGTACAACCATGCATCATGTACATCAAACTAAGTAACTCGACGCAAAACTTATTCCTGGGTAACTTCTTTTTTTGGAGTAAAAAATCACGTTTATCATTAGAACTCAGTGTTACACACTAAAAACAGTGTGCTGATGGATGCTTTGTATATTACGGGGGTCGTGGAGGTATTTAAAGTATAGCTATAACACTAAAAACTTGTATTTGAAAAAAAACTTGTAAAAAAGTTCGAACTTTGACCCTTAATATCTCCGTAACTAGAAGGTTCCCAGGTCCATAGGTCTAGAACAATAAAAATATCGCAATTATGGGGAGAACAGTGCCTTTCGGCTTCGTTAAGGATAGTTCTACACCCTTTATAATAAATTGACATAAAGTCAGAAAGTTTCAAAACTTCAAACGTAAACGTTGTCTTCCATCTAGACTTTATACCTAGTTCAATTTCGTAAAGCCACCAAAAGTATTTTTGCTTACAAAACTTTACCAATTACACTTTAAATGTTCGAGTAAAATAACTATAATATTCATGAGTAACTAGAGCACTTCAGTAAATAATGTCGCAATTTACATAAAACTATAAAGTAATTAGTCGACTTCTTTGTGACGTCACCAAGCGAAACGGCTAAAAACAGGTTGTTACGTTGGTAATGCAAATTAGATTTTATAACAGAGGACCTAAGTACTGTTGGCTGATGTTTTGTTACAACTTACACTGAACTGTCGTTAGCTGTTACAAGTATGTATGTACGTAAGTACTTTACCTATCCGAATACTACAAAACCTATATAAATGCTAATACGAGCTAATCTAATTACGGGTACAGCGAACCTTCGTCAAATATTTGTATGAGTACAATTTAAACAGTTTGAATATTTTTTGTTTCATTAATACATCGTTGGGCTAGTAGTCACAAGACTGCTCAGCATGAGGTCCTGGGTTCGATTCCTGGGTCGGGCAATGGGTTACTGGATTTTTCCACCGGGAATTTCTCAGTAGCAGGCGCCCGGTTGATGGCGATAGGCTTGGTTAATATTACATGGGACTTAAACATAACTGGCGAAATGTGGGTGTACTATTAGGTACACGTCTGCCTAACCCTTCAGGGATTACAGGCGTGATGTTGTGTTATGTGGTAATATAAAACCATTGGAATATACACTGACCTGCAAAAATAAGTATCACAGTTTTAAAATTGCAATAACTTTTTAAGTACACAAGATATACTTTCGAAACATAAAGGACTCGAAAAATAGTTTTATTTTGTCTATAGTTTCAAAGAAAGCTAATAAAAATTGCTTTATATCGTTTTTTCATTTTAAATCTCTAACTTCTATAGTTTAGGAAAAATTTAAATTTTAAAAGTGTAGTACTTATTTTTGCAGGTCAGTTTATCTTATTTTGTAAAAATGCGTTGAACTATTTTCAAAATCAGGTCGGTTGGGTCATTCAAAAACCTTACTGAATATTTTTTATAGGTTGGACGATTTTTTTTAGCGGCAATAGAATTCAATTAATCCCACTATTTCACCGAGTATTCGACCTGTCCACCCGTGATTGACATCAGTCACACTGAAATATTTTAGCAGCTAACATTTTTTTATGAATATGCAAAACTGTTTGTAAATCCTTAATTAGAAACTACCACATTCTATTTTGGAAACGCAAATAGTTTTATTTTAAAATTATCGTTGATATAAAAATGTAAAAAATTGGATAAGTAATTTTTGCGTATTTTTTTAATCAAATGTGATTTTCGAGGCAGTTGAATTCTTCTGAGTTTTAAAAACTTGCTAGATTTTGAGACCAGACAATAGAATACAATAAACTGTGCAAATAGTGGGTATTACTCAATACTAATAGGGTTGCAGAGATCAGATAGGCAGGCGAACCATGGAAGATACTGGTATCCGCTGCAACCGGTTAGACTGGAAGCCGACCCCAACATAGTTGGGAAAAGGATAGGCAGATTAGTCGAGTGCACATAGTACCTATCTACAAAAGTAAAGTAAACCTGACGAGAAATCATAAATAGAATTCTCAGAAATGCTATTTAAGGTAGTTCGGTATTAACTACAAAGACCACTAAGAAACTAGGTACTATTAGTTACAAAATATTCGTTGCTACATATAAGGCATGTTTTTCCTTGGATAATTCAGTCTCCACCTTATACATATTATAAGTATTCCTAAGTATGTATTAAAGCATGCCCAACTATTATTACCAATCAGAAATATGATATTTTAATGCTGATATTTTATATTGTAATAAAGTAACTAGTTACCTGCTGTTACCATCCGCTCCTCGATAAGTGAAGACCTCTTACGCATACTTAGATAATGTTATACCAGCAGAGAAATCAGAGCCTTACAAAAATAAAAGATATTATTCTTATAAACTCAGGTAACATTCCAGCCGGATTCTATTAGTTGAACCAACATTCTAAATCTTGGTAGCATCAGATGATATAAGTGCTTTTAGTGAAACATTACCATTTTACGTTGTAAAACATTTGCTATGTTTCAAACAAATGAAGGTATTTAGGTGAATAGGAACCCGTTTAACATGGAGGGACGCGAATTGCAGGGCTCGTTCAAGTAAACGATCAAAACAATTACATTTGCTACTTTAATATGTTACAAATTCAATAATTTGAACCAAATGCTGTAATTGGAGTTGGTAAACAGTTATTACTCTCACTGGGGTTAATTAGTCTAATTTACTACTAACGAGGGTTTGGGACAAATGGCTCGCCATTTTAAATTTAACTTACCGAATAATGCAATGAGCTGCCAAATATTCTCGTTTGATTACACATTAAAATTGATGTCTAATTGAGTTTTATCTCTGTTTGTCACGGTGCGAGTGTGCGCGCCTGTGACAAATTGATATGCGATCGCTTGATAAATCGTATTACATTACCAGTTAATTACATTCTATAATCTAAAAGCTCAAAACATCGGCCAATGTTTATTTTCGTCGGTACAACTATAAAAAACATACTTAGAAAATTGCTTTTAAATATTTGAACTTTTCTCTAAAAAAATGATCCTTTTTATACCAAAACCTTTATGAGTTATTTTTTTAACTACTTAGTAAATAACTTTTTTGACATTTAATTTCGGCATTGAGAATATTGAGATATTGAAATTTCAAGCCAAAAAACCTACAACTTAATCCTTATATTGCTAATACTTTAATATTTCTCTTGCAATGAGAAGTGGAATGAGAATGTTTTTATTAGAAGAGATTTATGAGATTTATGCGCGCCGAAAGCGGTTCAGATGGTGCAGCTGAATGCTGGCGACAAGTATGGAATTTAATTTTGTCGTGAGAGCTTTTCTATTTGCTTACACTTCGAGAATTACCACAAGTGATATAGCGGGGAATGGATAAAACATTTTATCTAAGTTACGGCTTCAATTACCGAGCACAACCCATTCTATTAGATATAGGGTAAAAGTGGGATAGTTGCCCTAGGAGGATTGATGCCCCAAAATTCAAATTATGACTTGTAAACGTTCTATGATCGCAGTTAATACTTATAAGCAAAGAACACCCCCCACCCCGCTAGTGTGCGAGCGGCAACCGCTGTGATCGGACGTGTTGCGTGTTCATGAAGAAAGATCGACGGGCTAGCTCACAAAGATCGCGGATTACGAATCTTGATATTTTAGAAACGCGTGGAACTTTTCATTTCCAAAGGTAAGTTATATTATTTTATTATTATTTGCAAGTGTATAGTTTGAATATTACCGTCAGTGTAACATTTTGTCATTTTTTAAAAGGGATTTTTTTATTTTAATTACGGCAACTATCCCTATTGAAAAGGATAGACGCCTCGTATTTTGTGAGTATAGATGCCCTTAGGGGCATCTATCCCCTATTGATTAAGTTGATGTTTGTTGATGTTTGTTCATGTTCCCATTTCTTCTTTTCAGAAATGCCTCGCAAATATATTAGAAAGGTTGGAGTTCGTCCACGAGCTGAATGGACGCAAGAGGCATTAATAGCTGCAATAGACGAAATTTCGAGAGGCATTCTAGGAATTAACGAAATATCTCGTAGATATGGGATTCCCTCAAGAACATTGAGGCGAAGATTCGCTAACAAAAATACGGAAAAACTGACATTAGGTAATAAAGTTGTATGACCTAAGTTCTTGTTAAGTAAAAAAAAATCGTATTATTCCTAACATTTTTTTTTTTTTATAGGAAAACACCCACTTCTTGATTTTGTAAACGAAAAACGTTTGGTGAGTCATATACAGAAATTAGAAAAAGCTGGTTTCCCTCCAACCCGGGACATGATTCGAAGATTAGCTTTCGAGTTTGCTGAAAAACTGGGTAAAGAAACCAATTTTGATAAAGAGACTCGAAAGGCTGGGCCGCATTGGTTAACATCATTTTTAGAACGTAATAAAGAGTTAAGTATTCGTCAGGCAGAAGGCTTATCAGTTGCAAGAGCACAGGGATTAAATCGAGATGAAGTTAACAAAATGTTTGAACTACTGCTTAAAGTAATGACAGAGCATGACTTACTGGATAAACCGGATAGGATTTACAATGTAGATGAGACAGGTGTCCAGTTAAATAACTCTACTGGAAAAGTCATAGCTACAAGAGGCGCAAGAGTAGTCCATTCTATAACTTCTGGTGAAAAAGGTGAAACTTTATCAGTAATAGCATGCTGCAATGCTGTGGGGAACTTTCTTCCCCCAGTAGTCATCATTAAAGGAGTAAACAAGAAACCAGAATTTCAGGATGGGCTCCCACCTGGATCAGAAGTCTATATGAATAGAAAATCCGCGTACGTGAATGCTGAATTATTTCACAAGTGGCTGAAAGAACATCTTGTACCTAAAAAACCAATAGGAAAGATTATTTTGATTCTGGATGGTCATTCGTCTCACACGAATGCTATAGATATGCTTCAAACTGCCGAAGAAAATGATATAATTTTATTTTGCCTACCCAGCCACACCACTCAAGCGCTGCAACCACTGGATCGCAGTTTTTTTAAGCCTTTTAAAACATTCTTTGCTGCTGAAACACAAAATTGGGTAGTGTCACACAAGGAACGAAAGATTAATCGATTAGTTGCAGGAAAACTTATTGGGAATGCGTGGACCCGAGCAGCCACGAGTTCCAATGCGATTTCGGGATTTAGGGCTTGTGGTATTTACCCTTTCAATCCCTCTGCAGTTCCAGAGAGCTTTTTTGCAATATCTGACATTTCTTTGAGTAATCAAAGGCCTACAGAAGACAATGCAGGTGAAAATGATGCACCAGAACCGGAACAAGTTTCATCTAATAGATCAAGTCCTGTAGTTGATCGAGTTCTTTCTAACGTTACTCCTAATTATATGGATATTTATTATAGAAATGAAGAAGCTCTTGAGCAGGAACCAGGTCCATCCAATGTACAAACTCTGGGAGTCGGTCTAAATCTATCCAACGTTTCTCCTTGTAATACGGATCAACCAGATAGGAGATTTTCTAATTCAAGCCCATCAATTCTTTCACAGAATAATAATATTATCAACATTGAGGAACTAGAAACACCAAGCAAATATTTGCAAGAATCTTCGCCGGTGCCAATTGTTCCGGTTCCATTTCATAAGAGAGGAAAACAATCAGCTGCAATTTTAAACAGTAAAGAAAATATTGAAGCGAAGAAATCTAAAGTTAAAGGTAAAGCTACTCCAGGAATACGTTGTAAAAATAAATGTCGAACAGCTACAGCTGATGTACAGAAGAAAGTGTTACGAACTGCAGTCAAGTTTCCAAAGAAGATTCCAGCCAAATGTATTAAGAAAAGAAAGGGCATTAGAGAATCTAGTGATGAAATGACCATCTCGGATATTTCTAATGAATCTGATTCAGATATCGACCAGGCGAGAGCAGGTGAAATTGTTCTACATAAAAAAAAACAGAGATCTCAAGCTAAGATTCAGAGTAAAGTTCCAGCAAAAAATAATAAGAAAAGACGAATAGAATACAAGGAGTCGAGTGATGAAATATCGATCTCAAATAATTCGGATGAATCTGAGTCAGAGGCATACAAGGATTGGGAATGCAAAGAATGCTCTGAAGAATATAAAAAGACCAAATCAACTGCAGATTGGATACAATGTTTAATGTGTAAAAAATGGCTACATGAGGATTGTACCATGTACGGCGACTATTGCAATAAATGCGGTAGGATTAAACGAATGAATACGAAAAAATACAAGTAGACTGAACTGTAGAAATACTTTTTTTTTCTGAAGCTGATTAATATAAGAACTAATAATATTGTATACCAAAGTGAAGAAGTGTAATATACCTAAGTGAAGAAGTAGAATAAACCAAAGTGAAGAATATTTTTTTTCTGAAGCTGATTAGTGAAAGAATATGAAAATTAAAACCAAAGAGTAATGTGCCATAACTAAATATTAAAATAAAACTTGTTAATTATAAATATGCTTTGATTTATACCTAAGGGCAACTATCCTCATAGTGACAACAGCATCGGGGCATCTAACCCATATAAGAGGCATCTATACTCAGAACTAGTACTGTAACTTTTGTTTTTTTCTATATGTATAAGCAATAGCTGCATTGAATTTCTTTTTAAAATATAATAAATAATAGACCAATGTACGATAATATTGAAAAATTGGTTTAAATATAATTTATTTGTAGGAAAAAAAAAATCAATTTCAAAATGTGGGGCAACTATCCCACTTTTACCCTAAGATAAAATAAAAATCTTATTTTTTTTTAATAAACGTTCGCTTGTCACTATTTTGTCTGACCTGTCTGATTTCAGAGCTGTCATTCAGGTACCCATGACTAACTTTATTTTTTCAAATGAAAGCCAACCACGGAGTTGCAATGGAAGATAACATTCGTAATATGTTCCGTGTTGCTGTTACGCAGTTGAAAGAAACATGTACCTTGTGATCATAAATCGTCGACACAGTATCAAACGTGGTGTTCAATACTCGGGCCTTAACGAAAGAAACCGACGATATAAGAAAAATACAAATAAAACAAAAAGAAAGAGATAAATATCATTATTAGATATAAATCAAATTACAAAAATCGTCGCACACGAAAGAAGCCGATAAAGAAAAACACGGTACCGAAACTCAAGAGGAGACTTATTAAAACATAAGAATGCACCTGTTTCGTAGCGGTATTACAAGAACAAGGAAAAATCTCGTCGACGGGGAAAAACGGTTTGAGGTATATTTTGACGTGTCTTCAAATATTGAGTGAATATTATTCAATTATCAGTATTATCACTCAATATTGGAACTTAGATTTAAATTAAAATTTAAATTGCTATTATATGAGTTCAGTTAAACCCTGTTGGAACTCTGCCAAATTAATTTATAGCTACGCAGAGTAACATACTTTATCATAACATCGTTTAGCAGTTTTAAAACTGCAAGGGGGAAGCCATTTTATATCTTTGTTTCAGATTGAATGTGTCGAATGTATCCTGTATTTCAACAAAGAATATATCTACAAGAACACCACCCTAATTATATACGATTACATTGAAATGGTTATTCTGAAAAATATTAATGGGGGATTCACATTTCTGGGAATAACTTGTAAGGCAGTACACTCGCCGATACACTTCGAGACAAGTGCGAGAGCATACAGCCAAGCGAGGAACACCTAGGCTAGGCGAGAGCTCCTATATATAAATGCTCTCGCACTCGCTCTGCCTCGGAATGTCTCGGCGATAGTGTACAGTCGCTCCTGTAATGGTGGCTGTACACCACCATTACAAGAGCTAAACATAATCCCTGAATATTTACAAAAGACACATTCCAATAAGAAGATGTAAATTACCATACTACCAATATTAAACATTACCGTGACTATCCAATAAACGGGCTATGCATTACCGAAAGTGATAATTAATTAAGCAATTACGTCATCGCGTTCATTGCTTTATCCGCAAATCCGGTGAGTGACTGCGCGATGACACGTCCGATCATTACAACCAAACCAACTGATTTACAATTATACATGTCACAGTCAAAACTTTTAATCAGTGAAAACCACTTTTCAAGACTAGTCAAAACTATTTTAACAATAACCAACATTTACTTAGAAACTTATTAGGCTCTTAGGTTTTTTTTTGTGACCCTTTGAAAAACATCATGTAATTCTAGGACTATATTCAACTGAGGCGTTCTAAACAACATATTTTTAATGCAGAAAACGCATTTTAACTTCATAAGGGTTTTGACTGATTAAGAGTTTTGACTGTCACATAGGCTAGGTTGGTCCGTTGATAGGTCCACCACCCACCCATTACATACCGAGTTTTCTCCGTGCCTCAGAAAGCACGTTAAGCCGTTGGTCCCGGCTGTCAATGGTTGATCTTGGTAGTTAGTGGCAAGAAAGTCTGAAAACCAGTTTTACCAAGGGGTATCTATCGTATTACCCAGTACTAACAGGGTTGCGGAGGTCAGGTTAGGCAGTTTGTTTGCTTTATGTAATTTACTGGTATTTAGCTGCATCCGGTTAGACTGGAAGCCGACTCCAACATAGTTGGGAAAAGCTAGCCTTTTAGCAGATGATATTTTAGGGTCAGTTCACACCGAGATGCGACGCGACGGTACTGGAAGTGATTTCGCGCTGCGCGAGACGCATTGCAATGAAATGTGTTTTCATGTAGTATATAAAGTTATATTTTGAATCGCTCTATGAAAAAGGTGCGCGGAGCGTCGCGTCGCGTCTCGGTGTGAATTGACCCTTACGGTGAATTTAACGACACTTATAAGTTATTGTGAAGGATGTTACTAGCTTTAGCTTGCGTCAATGTCGATAATTATCGCACGGAAACGTAATAACTACCGGGATAAAAGTATGTAATGTTCTAACCAAGGTGAAATCCGTTGAGCTATTAAGGCAAATAACGCACAGAGTTACTTGAAAATTTATAAAATTAGGTCAATGGTAAAGAATAATGCTCCTTCTTATATTTAGATATGGGAGCTTTTGCTTTGCATGGGACAGCCGTAACTGGGTATAGGTGGATAAGTTTAAAGTAAAAAAAAATAAAAATCGCAACAATCCTGTGATTTTTGTCTGCTAATATACAAATATAATTACGTAATATAAATACCTGTGTAGGTTATAAGGTTGTTTGATGTTGATTCACACTGACCGCCGTGCTAGTGTAAACTACCACGTCTGCACTAGTATCACGGCAGATCAGACAAGTTCTGATACAAAAGTTACGTTCGTAATTTACATGACAAAGCATGTTCTGCAATTGAAATTAGTTAGTTTATACTCTATTGATTATTAATAATGGTGAGATACCAGACTGTTGTGCTTTGTGGCATTAAGTCCGCCTATGTCCGGGGCTGCGGGACTATACGAAAGAAATACCGTGGCCCCGAAACACAAAGGGCGATGAAGGAACATAGATGGGTTTTAGTCAGTAAAAGTCTGACACAGACATTTGATGATTTCACATCCGAAAAAAAAAAAAACAAAAGTCCGCCTATTATCACTCTAGTACGTTTAGTTTAAATAAACAAACAATATAAATGACAATCTATTATTAGTACTTTCATTTCAGTAGAAGATATTCGTAATAGTTAAGCGGTAGCTCATTTGCAATCACTCTAAGAGTATTTGATCTTAAGCAGATTATGATAAATTGCATTCGTCTTAGTTTCCGGGAGCTTAAAAGTTCTTTTGGACTTTTTCCGACTATCTAGAAGATAGTCTTACTTTGGTTTAGTTTTTTATAGCTTTTTTTTTTAATAAATCGTTGTGTGGGGCAACGAACAGTCTACAGTCTGCATTGGTTCTATTGAATCGGGGATGCGTTTAAAAACATTTAAACTCACGTACACAATCAACCAGACCCGGAACAACTATCTAACTTTAATAAATTTGATCGGATCTTTACGTCAGGAAACCAACGTATCT
Organism: Xestia rhomboidea; assembly: GCA_963853795.1. Taxonomy (NCBI): domain Eukaryota; kingdom Metazoa; phylum Arthropoda; class Insecta; order Lepidoptera; family Noctuidae; genus Xestia; species Xestia rhomboidea. Next base: position 9,506,521 of record OY970764.1, on the reverse strand, counting down.
TAGTACCAAAAATGCGATGGCATGCAAAATCTAGAAACTCACCCTAGGCTCACGTAGCGGATCATGCCCCCCCCCCCCCCCCTCATAGAGAGGACGCCTGTGTCCCCGTAGTCAAGAAACTTTTCTACTTTACTATTCAAATCATAAAATTGGTCAACGGGATCAATTGTCCAATTCAGAAATTCATTAAGTCGACTGATCCCGCGGGATCCACCTGTGTGGGATCAATTTACTAAAGAACCGTGGGAACACTAATTTTCATTAAGTATAGGCTAATTGTAATTAAAGTACGAGTATGTAACTACCCTATTTCTCTCTCCCACGAAGTCCGAAGTTATGCCCAGCTGACGGCAATAGGCTCGCCCCCTTTTCCGTGAGACTTAAACCATAACTGGTGAAATGTGGGTGTACTATGTATTAGGTACTCGTCTGCCTAACTCTCCGGAGATTACAGGCGTGACGTTATATAATTAAAGTAAAAATAAACGAATGGAGAGGCCTTATACAAATTACACATATCTAGAACAAAACAAAACACTATCACGAGTTTTAATCCGCAGATCGTTATCCGTAAAGTTTACAGCGGCTTACAGTAAGTGGGTAGGTATGTAAGGCGCTGCTAAGTACGGAACCACTTCTTGTGGCGGTCCTGTGGTGCACAGCTGATCTGTGCAGTACCCAGTGTAAGAAGGCATTAGTCGGGATTCACCCACACTATTGTGGGATGCTGTGCAGTGTATCATAACATACGCGTTCGTATGATATTGCTGAATTGTTCTAGATGTGAGTGTGGAGGATATAATACATTTCGAGAGAACTGAAATTCGTGATTTAATATTGAGAATGTTTAATGACGACAAGAAATAACCTTTTTTATGGTGGAAATATTGATCTTCCAAATGAGTTTGAGTGACATTTAAAAAACATTATAAAAATAATATTAAAAATGCAAAGTTAAATCAATATTTTTAGCATGGCAAATAGTATCTTCTATACATATAATAAAATCGTTGAGACCAAAAAATCTGTACATTGAAGAAAAAAAAAAAATAACCAGCCAGGGTGACTTAAGATAAGTACCTAACTGAACATATTAAAACCATTTAAAAAATGTTTGTTTGTTGATTTTGTTGAAATGTTCACAAATCTGTTTAAATACATTCAGAATAATATTTAGGCTATAGAAATTTTGGATTTTTTTGGAAAAAGGGGGTGAAAAGGGGGGGTAAAGTTTGTATGAAAAAAAAATTTAGATTGTTCTAGAATCGTGAAACTCAGAATAAATACTTATTAATAAAAATAAAGAAATACCTGTCTTAGCATTTTTTTAAATCTCATCCAGATACGCAAAAAAGAGGGTTTTGTGTTTAAAATTTATAAACTTCAAACACCTATACAATCAAAACCAATCAAGTGTAACCTTTTAAAGTTGCTACATATACTTCATATCTAATGCAAATAAATATAATTTCTCAGTTTTCTTGAAATTTGATTTTTGAGGTGAATACGAACAAAATAGCGGAACTCAAGAAAATCAGCTTTCCTCGGTATAGTAGTTGGTACGAAATATTGTGCGCGCATCACGTCAAAACTACTGCATAGATTTCTTTAAAGGCTTCTTCAATATTTAGGCTATATAATATCACGCTACTTCCTTAAGGGGGTAGGCAAATATGTATAATGTCCGTATACTTCAATTGTTTGACGTTTCAGTCATGACGTAAGTACCTACATGAGAACGGCTATTTGTAGCGTAAGTCAACGAAGTAAGTAGCCTAGCGGTTTCATCACCGCTCTGTAAACTATGTGGTTGCAGGTTCAAACCCCCTGATATTATTTTCACTTTTTGTGATTTGTTTAATTTTTTTTTATGCTGTGAGATTTCCTATATCTTTTTGTATTTAAATTGTTTGCATTTCTATATTTCTTATTTTTTTCGTGAAATATTTTTCCAAATGTAATATAGAAGTATGGAAGAAGAATATAATCATGCTGCGCCGACCCCAAATAAATTGGGATTAGGGCAGGAGTATGATGATTTCTCCAAAAAGTAGTTTAGCGAACATCAGAAGCCTGATAAATTCACGTGGTGTTGCCGTGCAAGAACTGTGCTGTGCTATTTGCAATAATTAATAATCATTACGTAGATTATATTTACAGCTATATTGTTATTGTCCTCATTTCATGCACCTTGGTGAGAATTTAAGACCTGCCTGGACTGTCATCGAAGGTCTAACGAAGGAGACGGAAGGCAGTTGCAAGAGGTCATCAAGAGTTTACAGCATCTATATCGTGTTTGGGCTCATTTTATGCACCTTGATGAGAACTTTCGACCTAGCTGGAGTATGACTGTCATCAAGTGTTTAAAGATGATAACGTAAGGCTGAGGAGGCTGGCGAGGGAAGCCCTTATTTAGAAAAACAGAATATTTTAGCGATGAATGCAAATATTTCAGAGATATTAAATTGTTACCTACTTGATTCTATACTATACCTAATATTATAAAGCTGAAGTGTTTGTTTGGTTGGTTGAACACGCTAATTTCAGGAACTACTGGTTCGAGTTGAAAGTATCTATTAGTATTGGATAGCCCATTTATCGGGGTAGGTAACAACGAACAACAACGTTACAACGTTTATATAACATCACGCTACAATCAATAGGAGCAGAGCATCAATGAAAAATGTTGCAAAAAAATTGAAAAAAATATTCCTTTTGAGATCTTTCGTTGCGTGCGCTGCGTAAACGGTTAAAGTTACGCAACAATCGTGTATGACCGAATTGTTCCTCTTAAAAAGTTCTATAAAAATCCGCGATAGCGTTATATGTCTATCTTTTAAGGGTGTCTCACACTCTAACCATCTCTCTGTCTCTCTTATATATCGCAGACGAAGTTGCGCGGGTCAGCTAGTATTGTAATAAATTAAATTAATAAGCTTATCACTGTTATTTCACAGTAATTGAATAGTAAAGGATTTCTAAAAACCAATGACAATCGTCTCTACGCTTCGTAGCTACAGGTGCTACGCGGTTGCTACGGTCACTACACGCTACGTTTGCTACGCGCTACGAAAGCTTCCCAAAATGAAACTAAACAGCACCCGCGGATTTCACACGCTTTTAGCGATATTTTTTGTTTTTAGAGTTTGGTACCCCGCATTGTATCGGATACACATTCTCTCATGTTTTTATTTCGCAATTTGAACCTTGCGCCATAGTTATAAAGGTCGCAGGTAACAAACAGATCACTGTGCAAAGGTATTTCACGTGGATATTATACATATTTTTAAACAAAACATGGAGTATCCTGTAGGTAGTTATATTTATCATGCAAAAATACTGTCCTACAAAATAACATTGGCACAAATCTACAAGTTATAGTGATCGTTATCTACAGAAGAAATAATAAAACATAAAATATAGTTACCCAGCACAGCGTTGGAGCGCGACAATAACTAGATTTCCTGATAAGCACCGGCGATGTTTCTACTTTCACTTCCCTTTGGAATGTAGGAATAAACCGAGTTATCTAACCTGAGGAAATTCCACGACTTTCTCTAGCCAACATAAATCTGGTTTAGTTGCTTCTTAGGCTTTATACTTATATATCTGTAGGCTTTATACGATTTTTCAGGGCAAATAGAGTTCTCTTGTATTTTATTTTTGTTCATGGATGATAATCTTCTTTTGAGCCGTCTATGGTAGCTCTAACAGCTTGGTGGCTATCATGGCCGACAGAATAGATATTCCAATGATGTGGCACTGGATGACCACTCATCGAGCGTCTTAAAAATATTTAAAATAAGATCCATACTATCTATATCTGTATATTTTCATTTCATTTCATTTTATGTATGTTTTTGTGTCTTTCCTTTTTATGTTTTGTGAATGTTTCTTTCTTTTTTGTGTGTTTTATGTATGTGTATATGGACTTTTGATCTGAAATAAATTTTATTATTATTATTATTTCCTTTATTTATTTTTTAACAAATTAATTACATTTTTAAAATATTCTTTACATAAAAAAAAACATTTAAAAATATAAAAAATTGTAGCCCACCGGTATCACGAGCAGGGTCCAAGCTACCGGCGGTCAGGGCTCCAGAGAGAGGAACCTCCTAACAATACGAGCCGTGGTTAGGAGTATCGCTTTCTGAATCAAGCCCTTGATCCAGCTGCCTAACGAGAGCTTCCTCAGGTATTGACCGAGGCTCTTGGCAATTAAGCCATGGGCTGATACGACTATCGGTACAATGATCGCTGAGTCCACTTCCCACATGTCGACAACCTCGCGAGCCAAGTCAAGATACTTCATTTGTTTATCTTTCTCGGCTTTCACGAGGTTCCCATCATGCGGGACCGTTATGTCAACAATTATTATTATTATGAACCATAATAGATGACAATGCAATCTATTGTCAAACCTTGATTAAGGATTAGTCATGCCACACATGGCTTTTATCTTAGTTTAGTCTTTCTCCTGAGATCAGACAGCAATCATTTTTTAAATTCTCTATAAACTGCAAAGGTCAACAAAAGTATAGCAAAAAGAATCGAGAGTACTTCCACGACACAGTTCCTAGAAATCGCCGGTAATAAGTCTTCCAAGAATTCTGATAGTTTAGAGCAGTGAAAGTTCTATACTGATTAAGATGAAAAGGAATATCCGCTTGTTTTAGCTTCACTTTTATTTTATTTGCACTCACTGCCTTTGCCGCGGCTTCGCCTTCGTAATAGTCGGAAATTATTCGTTGGGGACGTTTACGAACTCCAATACAAAGTCCTAAATCCTAAGTCTAAATGAATAATCCAAATATCTGAACGCACTAAGATTTGGAACTTGGCGTATAGTATATACTATATACCTACACGTACATAGCTACTGGAGTGGTGGGACCAGAGTTCATACAAATCCTGGAATTGTCCTGTCATCCAAATCCATTCAATCGCGAAGTCGTGATAAGTTTCCAGTCGCACAGACAGTTACTTTTGCATGTAAAATATTTCCTGGTCATTGAAGGTTATAAAAGATACTGTATGAGTTTCAACCCGTGGTCTTGCATCAATCAAAGAGAATAGAGTGCCACTTCTCCCCACTCTATGACCGATCCCGCTGCTTGAATGTTAGATGTTAAAAATTATAGTCGGAAGGATGGGCATCGGATCAAAGAGGGTTATCTCAGCTGTAAAATATTTGAAAATATATTTATTTCGGAAATAAATAAAGGATCAAAAGACAAAAGATATTTCAAGGGTTTTTTTCCAAAGGTTTTGAGTTCTTTCGCGAATCTTAACGTTCCACTTGGATGAATAAACGTAAAATTAGTCAAATGAAAAAAAGGCCCTTATATATATGATTTATTCCCATGAAAAGTCTTTCAAGACCCAAGAAGTTTATTGTAACAAAGCAAGTTTTTGCCTTCGAGATAATCACTAATTATTGTGTATTAGTGTACCTAATAATTTGTTGCTAATTACAAAGAAGATAATTATTGTCTCAATTAAAACATCATGGTATATTCCATTTTAATGACCTGCATCATTTTGTTCTTTTATCGGCCGCTATTATTTATGAAACCATTGTCTTCAGGTTGTCAGGAAACAACAATCCGCTTACAAGAAAGAAGAATTCGTATGAAAACATTTATTGTGCCGTTCGCTGCACGACATCATAAAGCAAGTATTTGCCGAGCTGCTGGAACGCCGACAATAATGAACCGAATGTCGATACATTCGCACCTTGTTAGCTTCATTTATTGCTCTATTACTTCTTATTTGCAGCACTAGAATTAAACTACCGAATTTACAGCTCCATAACAGCGCACATAGAACCCACATAGCGCACTATTATTGGAGTGCTCAACTCGGCACCAGATATTATGATAGTTTATTACTTCACATTAATACTAACTTTGAAATAAGGTTGAGAATGCCACCTACATTATCTAGCTTTCTAAACTTGGCTGCGGATAAGGCGCAGCGTGTCTGCACTCAGCTTGACAATTTGCTCTAGGCGGCGACTTTTGAATTAATGTCGTTGCAATGCAGCCTCGCCCGGAAAGTCAACTTTTATACCATTTTTTTAATTTAATCTCTTGCCCCACTGAAGGTTTCCACTTCGCAAAAAATTAAGAAGATAAATTTAATGTCCCACTATAAAAAGAGCTGAGTAGTTTTTAATTGTCACAAGCGGAAAAATAGTCGGAGGTTTATACGCTTAAATACTTACTTACATTATCTCATTTACTGGCGCAAATGCAGCATTTTGTGTAAATTAACTTCAGTGTGCGTGGCGGAAAGTACTACAGAAATGTTAATCCAATAAGTAACAAGATAAATCTACTTAATTTTCTTAGAAACACAGCGGCGTGATCCGCTTTTCCAAACTCAATTTTGCGAAGATCAAAACGGAAAAGAGTTAACGTTACGGAGAGGCGACATGAATGCTTTCCAAGGGCCATTTCGGCAGATAATGCAATTTGTTACAAGTCGTTCGCTCGTTTGCTTTTATTATTAGTGGCTATTAAGGAGGCAGTAGCTCTTGGCGGCAGTGGCACGCGGAGAGGCGCGGCAGGGCAGCGGCAGCGGCGCAGCTCAGAGTAGCGGCTCAGCTGCGCGGCGCCCGCCGACGCACTAACAACCCCATCAAACATCTGGCTATTTGAATTGAGTATTTAAGCTGATTGCCATCATTACACTGTTGCTATTGAAAGGGTGCCTCAAAATGGATTGTACTTTAATTTGATGATGAAAATAACGGTTAAAAATCGAAGAAAGTTTTGTTTACATTACGTTGATTGCTAATGTAACTCTGCAAATGTTTTGAATTACTCTTTAGGCAATAGCAATGGTTCGTGGCCTTTACATCTGTGCTTTTTAGCTATCCAACAAAGCTTGTTATTTTGTTTTATTTATACTTGTACAAGCAAATCAGTATTTTTAAATAAGTAATACATACTTTAACTGCTTATCATATTGACTAATCTAATACAATTTAAAGCCTTCCTTAAAATGACAAACAATCTCAGCTGAGTTGGGCATTATTCATTGATTGATTGAAAATGGAGTGATTTACTTGTGATTAAGTAAAAGTGAAGAGCTCTGTAAATAGTAGGTACAAATGAGTGTTTACGAAAGCGTCGGCAACAAAAAAGACCGCGCAATTTCGGATTGGAGTGGCCATTACCCGCGCCGACTGCGGAAAGAACGCTCGCAATTGCATTGAAAATGTCGCTTTTAATTTTTCAAAATGCAAAGCGTAAATTCGCATTTGTGGTTGGCACGATAACTGCCCGCCTAAAAGCTCCAGCGATGCAAGTCCCGGTGTGGCTTTGTTGCTAATACAAAGCGCTCGCTCATATACAGATGGTTTTGCAAAAACTTTGTCTCATCGCAGTTCCTCTTACATGTTAATAACTCAGCTGTGTGTCACTGCGCATTGTTGCGATCGACGTTTGTGGAAACACTGAGGCTGGTGACTGTACCAACAATGTGAGAATACGAAATGAAATGAAGAAGTGGGTGGATAGCACTCAGTGCCGGGCCGGGTCGCTGCAACATTCATCTCAATTGTCTTCGGCGGCTCGCGAGGCAGCACAATCCCCGCACGCGACTGTAAGTCGAGGTGGAAGCTCCAGCAGTACTCGGCCGCGAGCCTGCTCCTTTATGCCTCTTGATATATTACGAGCCGCCACATACTGACTTGGTAATATAGCCATGATTTATCCCCCCCTCGCAGACAATCCTACACCAGAAGACGTGTTGTCGTCACGACGCTGCCACCGTCCTTAGATTAATATTACGTCGCTAATATTGGACGTGTAGTTTTTCTTCCCAGTGCCGTCATTTATTATGTGCTCCCCACTAGATATGTATCGGCAATGACAATCGAATGGATAGGCGGATAGATGACACAGAATATGTAACTATCAAGATTTTTATGAAATAAACATTTGAGTACTCACTGATTAAAAGAGGAACAAATGCCGAGCAAGATGTATCTTAGTATTGTGCTTTTATTCGACGTCTCCAGATTAAAAAGTGGGCCGGGTACAATGAGCGGTACGACGGCGGCGAGATTTCACGGGGGGCGGGTGACGTCACAATGCGAATATGATGCTCGGATAATGTCGCAGAGAGCTGCTGCATGAGGTTAGGTACATCATGAAGCCTGTGTTGATGAGAGTGAGACAATATACCCGTTCACCCATGTAAAACTAAAATGGTTAGGATTTACATAGGTGTACTTGTGTAAAATCTCACGCAGCCATAATACATAGATCTTAACATTTTACACCCGGGATGAGATAGACCGCATTATAAATGAAATGCAGAATTTTTAATTAACAGAAGACTTGAAAAGGCTACTTGAACAAGATAATGCAACAAAGGTGACGTCATAGGGATTCTGATTTATATCTGAGTATTAACTTACATTCGCTGCCTGCGTCGTAGACTTCTAATGATCTCTAATGTAGAAACGCCAGGCTTTATTATTATTATTTACTTACCTTTTCTTTTATGCTAAGTATCTATCATTATGTTGGTACCTATACTCTATCTTGGTCAACAACAAAATAAGACCTCTGTACATTTTTCGGTAGGCGGTGATATAGAAAACTACGAAGCACTGAATTTGACATGCACATATTTTTGACGTTCACTCACCCTAGGATTACCTTCATAGGTTTTGTCAGGCTATTCTTTATATACTCACTTTGTATTTGCCGTGTCAGTGCCAAAACTCTGATTATACTTCTGATTTAGAAGTGTGCTTTGAGCTTAGCTGTGTTTGAGTGAGTTTTGCTAAGCCATCTTAGAAGTTACAGGATGCCCTTTCAAAATATCAAACAAAAGAATTAGAGACGAGTGCTCAGCGGATCCACTAAAACTCTCTGACAATAAGGTCGCGAATGAGACTCATAACATAACGCATGAAATGTGGTAATTTTAACATTATTTGAAAACATTGCGGTGACGGCAGGCGGAACGGCAAAATTGCTGTTATATGACGCTAACAGCCCCTAAATCCTAACCGAATGGACTCCAATAAAAGTCTCTCAAGTCGACGCCATTACTACAGCGTTAAAAAAGTGGAACACGCCCGCGTCTGAAAAGATTTACTTGCGCTGCAATGAACAACAAGATTGCTGAAATATGACCGACGACGGGTGGGAGATATGAAATGTTTGAACTTCGCAATTATGTGTCTGTATCCGTCCGTATCCGTTGAGGCTGACGCTTTTTGAGAGCTGGCTTTTATTATTTGAAGTTTCTAGTGTATTATTTGTTTATGTATTATGTAGATAATATAATGTTAGAGAAACGAAGGTGCAGGAGTGAATAGTGTTACCATAGTTAACTAATCTTGAATAGTTAGGAGTCAAAGAATGATTTTGCTTCGTTGACGTAATGGTTGATGATTTAAGGGTTTTAGTGCGAAGATAAATAAATCAAGCCTCAGCTGAGCAGCCTCCCCTGAGTGCTTGCTATCCCCTCTGCGCAGAGTGATACGTTTTACATAAATGAAGTAAATGCAAGACATACGCCAACAAAGAAAGAAGCGACTCTCGCCGCCGCACTATCGTTTAGAGCACATAAATCAAAGTGATTTACATTGTATTCCGCAAGGATAGCGGCTACGAGTAAACCGAGCGAATAGCTCCTCGAGGCATTCCGTGCGGACCGTGGCACACTAGTCATGCCTGTGTCTGAAATGACAAACAAGTTAGTTAGCACACAATAATATTGTAGGCGAGTTAGCAGCGCACTCGCCCGAGTCTGTCCGTCCTATTTACAGAGCCGCGCACACTTGACTCGCGCTTGGCCTCCGCAACGTTCAAGTTTTGCATTTCATTCTCAAGTTAGCGCAATTTGTGTTGCGCACGTCTGCATATTTCATGGTGCTCGCTTTCTTTGTTAACTTATTTTGCATTCCTCACTTACCATAGCTCAACATATGAAGCCGTATCCATTTTTTCCAGTTCTGTTTTATTAAACAAACTTAAAAGTCAATTACATTGTATTGTCCCTACTCTTTTAATTACATATTTTTTTCCTTTCAATGAATTCTCGTTCGTAGGATCTTTATTGAACATGCGAATTGAAAACAAGGTATAATTAGCATCTAACTGAACACAATGTGAAACTCATTTTAAAGGTCTATTGAAATAGAAGCCATCAGTTTGAAATGAACAATTCAGTCTGTTAACTTCACAATTATAATTTGGATCCCACAATTTTGGTCGGTTGTTGGCCATTTAATGTTCAATAACAACAGATTTAAATAACATTATCACGATGAACACAAAACAGTTTAATTAATACCGTACCTGAAAATAGAAAATGATTCGATTTTTTTGCTGTGTTTAATGTGTCCTGCTTTAAAACACGAAAAGGAGTCGCTAGCTTCGCGATATGTTTGGACTGCGTGTATTTTGTAGACGCATACCAAATATTGTACCGGCAGTTCCGGTGCAGCTACAAACAGTTGGTGAGCTTGCAGGTAGCATGTCGGACACGCGGCTGGCGGCTCGCCCGCGCCGCACCCCGCCGTACCGCGACTTGCCGCGCCGCGTCCCGTAGTGCCGTGCCGTCGAACGCCCGGATGCACATCGCCTGATTTATAAGCCGATATCCGGCTACACCATCTCTAGAAACTGTTGGCCATCGAAATAAATGATATCCTATTTTAAACCGTTGAACTGGGAATGGATATCATTGACTGACCTTCTTTTGACAGCGAAACAGATTTCCTTTTTAATGGGTTTTGCTATTTGTAATTTGTATAGTGTGTTATATTATAATAAAGTCCAAAAAAGAAAAGTATTTTCTAAGTAACTTAGAAACAAGTTGTTAAAATTTGATTTTCAGCTTGAACGAGTTTTTCATAAAAAAAAATATCGATGGATGGAATTTTTTCTTGAGCAGCGAAGACACTTCTTTAACAAGAATGGATAAAAAAATAAGTCGCAAAGTTTAAAAAAACTTTTTAATTTAATCAGAAGTTGAAATCTTAATGAACGGATCATGGTTAGTTTCTTTGAGAGAGCAGTTCGATATTATGTGGCGAAGATTTCCAATTACTTCAGGGTGCAATTAAGAGGATTCACTTTGTGGACTTGTGCGCTGCAGACAGATAAGTACTTCCACACGGACTGTGGTCATTTATTAGTTTAATTAAATCCACACTCGTCTCATTCTTTACGTACTTACCTACTTTTAAAAGTTTATTAGCTCGGCAACATACTGTATAAAACACAATGTTTCTCTCATAAAACTAGTTTGTATGATTAGCCTTTCGTGAAATAAGTTCCAGGGCTTTATAAAAACTCTTTGGACTGTTTTCCTGTGTCACAACCCATGTGATCCAGAATAAGACCTTTTTTCAGCTTAAGACATGTAATGCGATGATGAATGGATTTTGTTATTACGAGTATTTTCTATTCAAACAATACTGTAATGTACCTGACATGAAGAAATTTTACGACAAACCATTATTATCCTTATAATATACCTGTGTGCTATTCATAGATACATTTTAGTCCGCTGACCGCACTTGTATGGAAACATTCATTTCCTTTTTACTTTCTTTACAAAGTATTCATTCAATGATTCGGCACACGTGTAACGTTTTCATGTATTCTATTTCATATATTCTTATTTGAATTTTGAATGTTTCTTCAATTCTTTTGAAAAACATTCATGAACACATTTTTTTTTTCTTATTTTGTCTGCGCTATCTGGCCGCTATAAAGATGATTTACGTTCACAATATAACCTATGAAAATTTAATACCGTTCTAGTACAAAGTACTTGTATAAAGTGATTGTTATCACGCATGAAATGTGGTGATACCCAAAAAATTCCGATAACATTCTCAGCATCGCAAGAAAAGACTCGAAAGGAGTGAAGGCAAGCTTTGACACTAACGGCCCTCTAAATTCTCTCTGAATAGATTAAAAAAACCTTTTAATATAAGAAGTTTTAGCGGCTATGAGCATTTTCCCGACGGATAACATTTTTCCGCTGGAATTACATATTTGCTGGGACGTTAAGCTTTTTATGTATGTACCTACAAAGGCGACATTTGTATTTATTTGAATGCTCGTGAGTAATTGCTTTAAAAGTTACCTACTTATTTTACTTTTATTTTTTCAGGTGAGAAATTTTTGTGGGCCATTTTTTGTCACGCTTTCAAGATTACAGTTGAGATTACTTTGACGAGTTTTTGAATTTGTATTTGAATGTAGTGATGAAAGCTAGATTGAATAATACGCGTGAATCAATACAATCAAGTCAGTAGTGAGCAACATCCTTCTAAGTTTACCTATGAAAGGTCTACACTGAGATTTAACAAACAATCATAACCGAATAAAGAAAGGACAATTTTCTTACATTTGAATATAACGTTGGCAGTAACCAATACATTTTTTTCCTAGCCTGCTCTTTTCCATGTCTGGGCAAAGGCCTCACTCCACTCTTTCCATATTTACCAAAAAAGGGTTTCTACGGCCTAAGGTATTAATTTGCAACGTATCCATAACTGAGTCTAATCAGTTGGTCTTTTTATGACAGTATTTTCTTTTGTATCGTTTTGTAGAACGAAAAGTTTGAAAAGTGGAACTAATGAACTCTATTTATCGGTATCAGTTACACGAGTCGTAATATGTTCAATAGACTCATCACTTTTTTCATTCTCAAACAAAACCTTGCGCATCAAAAATAAGTTCCAAATATACCGAATATTTGGAACTTATTTTTTTGTGCATATATCACGGGTGGTAAAACCAATGCCGTGGAGCTACGATATTAAATTGTGAAGCTCACGATAGGTGTACGGATTTGGGTTGTATATTTCGATACGGAACCATGAGCGTGTCAACAAAACACCGTGTCGCATGGAGGTCAAATTTGGGTCGGCGACAGCCCTAGTTGCGAGGTAGCACCTGCAAGGACCCAAGGCGACGTTTCTCCGACCTCACTATCAACTCACGTGCAAATCTCGCTCCGAATCTATTCCTAAACGCTAAAATCGGATCAATCGGATGCTCGAAGAACAGATTGAAATTGACTTAAATATTCAGTGTGGGTATATATCTGTTTTGGTTACGTAATTGTACCTATTTTAGCAAACTAATACAATTTTGGAGGGTATGAGATTTGAACCGTGTGCGTTGATAGTTTATAGCGGATAATTGAATTTTAAGCTTCTACAGAACATTTACCAACGAGACGAGACGACAGCAGAAAAGTAGTTGAGCACGACAAGTACGAAGGAAAATCAATAAAACCAAGAGTAGCCGATAATTAATAAACACTGCCTTTTTATTTTAATCAGTTCAGTAATTATACTGTCGAAAACTGCTGCAGGCCCGGAAAATTGTTTTGATTGACTTTATAAACTAATTAACAACGAGAAAAGAGCTGGTTAACGGACTATCCGACTTCCAAGCGAGTTGTACGATCTCGCCAAACTTAATAATAACAACCGAATATTTTTACACCGAGGTAAGAGTTGAACACTTGTGTCACGTACTAAGCTGTGGAAGTCACGTCAACGCGAAAAACTACGAAAGCATTGAACCATTTTATCTTATAAAATACTGTCGATTCATTCAATTGCCGGATTCCCAACAAACAATCTAATATTACACTTCATAGATTTTTATCCATTACAGCGATCGTAACGTGGTCTTTAGATAAATCGGGCACATATATCTCCGCTTACCGACAGGTAGTTGAATATTTGTCCAAAACAGGTGCTTCAAACTTTCACAAATTTATCACGTTTCGTCTACACGAATTTAGTGAAAATTTTCTCAATTAATTTTACTCAGTGAGAGTTAACTAACAGACAAAGTTGGGACAGGCCGACCGTCATTATTAATCTAAGTACCGTAATGAGATTCACCTTCGGCTTATAATTAGGAAAAACAAAATTACCCATTTGCATGAAATGATTTAAAGGCTCTAAGAACTTTGCGACACTTCCGCGGGACCGTCGTCGTTATCCCAGTGCTAGTCAGCGGTCTGTTTTCCCTCAAAATTTATGTGACTAGAATTTTAGAAGTTCCGTAGCATCAATTTTTGTTTAAATCGTCACTAATGTGTACCTACTTATCTTATAGGTCCTGAACATAACTATGTTGGTATTTTTTACGGATTTTAAGGCAAGTGTTCTTCCGCATAATACCTGCCATACATTTTCTTTTCATTTCAACTACAACACAAAGTTTAAAACCCATTTCTCGGTAGAATGGGCGGTGTCGTTAATTCGGCCGGGTGCAATAAGTACGGACTAGAGCAGCTTGCCAAGTCCGGTCAGTAAACCGGTTTCTTTCCCGGAATCCTCGTCAATTGGGACAGTGCTAACCGGGTCACATTCGCACGGCTTACCGATGCCAGCTTTCTTTGGATGCCTTTATTTTAAAACGACGAAATTAACTGTGTTAGTGTTTAAATTAAATTTAGGCGATTTTGTTATTTGCTTAAAGCTTTATTAGCTGTACGATAGTTTTAAATTATTGAGATTGACTTTGAGTCTTTTCTGTCTAAGATGTATAACTTCGAACCCTATCAGAATACCAGCGCTATGACATTTTTAACATCATAATGCTAAGATCACCACGCTTGCTCAAGACGGGTTGGCGATTTCAGACTTATATTAACTATAAGTCCAGGTTTTTTTTTTAAGATAAACAGGACAGGACTCGTACAGGACCAATTTAGTCCAAAGTGTCTTTTTTTAATTTTGTCTTATTGTTAATTTAATCATTTTGTCATTGAAAGGCCGTGTCTCAGCAGTGGAAACATTATAGGCTAATGATGATGAATGATGAATCATTTTGTTTTGTCCTGTGCGGGACAAAGAAATAGGTACTTTCTTTCTGTCTTATGATAACAACACTAACAATTTTGTTAAGGTACGACGTGTGTCGCTACACGTCAGATGCGTCATGCGTGGCAAACTGTTTTAGGTAAGACATTTTTATAACCATTAGCAACATCATATTTATTTAATTTCAGGCAACTTTGACCCAAAAATATATTCATTAAACGTGTAATATGAGTATGTACCTAACAGGATGGACAAACGCTTTGATCTGATCTATACGAGTACTTAAGTCATTTAAAATATGTACTGCTCCTTAGTTTTTTTTCTATACTAAGCCTGAACAATATGAATCTCATATGTTGGCAAATTTTAATACGTCCCCCAAATTGAAAGGAAAAACGCTTAAATCACGCATGAGAAAAAGCGGCTAATAATGTGTTTGTCAAGTGAAAAGATTGGCAGCTTAATAACCGGAAGATAAATTGATTTTGAGGAAGGCAGTGCTTCGCGAATATTTATCACAATACCAGCGGCACGCCTACGTGTACGCCATTGTCTGTGGGCCGGAGGTTATGCTGACGTATTTTAAATTGAATATCAAAGATTTTTATTAAAAAAAAATAACATACCCTCACGCCTGTAGTTCCCGAAGGGTTAGGCAGAGGTGGGATACTAGTACACATGGCACACATTTCGCCAGATATGTTTAAGTCCCATGTAATAGGGGGCGAGCCTATTGCCATCAACCGGGCGCAAATCCAGACTCCAAGACTGCTACTGAGAATTCGTGATAGAAAAATCCAATAAAACTTTGCCCGACCCTGGAATCCAACCCAAGACCTGCTTTTGAATTTTGGCGAGTGTATATGTTACGGTAAGTGTGATTAATTGAAAATTATGAATAATTATCCATCATTATTAATAATTACTATTAATAATGATAAATAACAAAAAATATAAATTAATTTATTTATTAATATCAATTTGGGCATGTAATCATTTTGGGCAGGTAATCATTTTGGGCAGTTGTGAACGTATATAATCATTATATTGCACAATTACAGTATTTATCATGTAATAGACTTATCCGGTGGATTCATTAAAAAAACACATTTACGTAACACACTCCAGCTGAATAACCACACGAAATTTCAAGAAAAAACCTTTGATTAATACAGGACTGAGGTACCTACTATTCGTACAAATGAGATAACTTTCCCAATTTTGAAAACTTCCTCGTGAGCAAACCGCGGACAATTTCGGCGTATGCAAAGCTCATGTGGGCTACATTTGGTGCCTGATAGAAAAAAAATACACTCGTAATGAGCTGCTTTTACTATTACTTGGCTTGTTATCCCTATCTACCTGTGTGAAGGATGATACGGCAGGAAAGGAGATGTCTGATGAGATGACGAGTAATAGAGTAGTATGGAAGAGGAAGTCATGCTGCGCTGACCCCGAACGAATTGGGATAAGGGCAAGAGAATAAATAAATAATAAATCTTCCTACCTACCTTCTTCATGCTTGTATTCCCTGAAAGGACAAGCAGAGGTGCATATATTTCGCCAGTAGATACATCGTAAGTCACATGTCAAAACCAGCGAGCTCGTTACCACAAAAGGGGTGTAAATTCAAACTTTAAGCTGTTATCGCGAATTTATTCATGTAAAATCTCATTACACTTTTCCTGACAGATGACAGAACCCATGATAATTCCACGCCAAGTAATCAAAATCAGTTTATTAATCAATATAAAATAATATAGTTGTTAACCATCAACTAGACCTCCCTACGCTCAACGCTCTAACATATATTTAAGTAAGTAAGTTCATCAAAAATAAGTACGCTAGAACATTAATACGTATATTAAAGCGAGACCTTGTATCCCGTCTGTGGTAGACTAGATTTAACTTGCAAACAACACCCCTTCTATAATTAAATACAATTACCAAGGCTTTGTTAATAAAAATAATTTATTTTCCTTAGGCCAAGGGAGATTATTCTTCTGTTGTGTTGTAAATAAGCAATCTCTTTAGCTGGGTTTAAGAGCCGTTTCTTTAGCACGTGGATTTAAAACTGGAAATTATAAAAAAGAAAAGTACATTAAGTTTACTTTGAAATTTCAACACACACCATCATCTGCCTAACTTTTTCCATTTATGTTGGGGTCGGCCTTCAGTCTTAACGCAAGCTGAATATCAGTATTTTACATGGAGCGACTGCGTAACTGACCTCCACACCCCAGTTAGTACTGAGTAATACGATACCCCTTGGTAAGACTGGTTGTCAGACTTTCAGGCCAATGACTACCTGTCACGACTGTCAAGGATCTATAAATGACAGCCAAAGGCTTAACGTGGGTTTAGCGTCTTTAAACCTTCAACATACATAAACTCACGCCTTTTTTCCATGGGGGTAACAGAAATTACGGAGCGCCACCTTTCACGATCCATACACGCTCCTTGCCTCGTCCACGTTCATTTCTGATAGCTCATGAACTAATAAATAAAAAAAAATACCTTTCGAAATTAAGCGCCGTAAAGTTCATCATGAATATCGGGACGGTGACCACCGTTTCACATTCAAAGTGAAACTTTAAGTAGATAATTAATTTGTTAGTTAGTCTACAGCCACACTTTCAGTGACATCAAACATCTGCGTCGTATGGAAACCAGGATTTAATAGTCATATTTTGTTACTAACATATACAAACCATTTCAACTAAATAATTGCCAAGAAAAGGTGGGAAAATTTTTGGTTGACCAACAGCCTGATGGGTATGACATCCAGAAGATCGAGGGTAAGACCTGAGTGAGACTCGCACAGACCAGGAAAGCAGGGCACAAAAAAGAATAAGCTCATTAAAAAGTGAAACAAGACTGCCAATCATGAACTATGTAAGAGAGTTATGCCCAACTCATCACTGACACTAGCTTTTTTCCGCCTTTTCGCTCGTATGGTGGTCAATATTATCCCACAAGAACGGTTTAAATAGCTTTTAGGTACTCGGGGATAATGTAGGTTTATATTAGTGAAGGAATAGGAGAGACGGCAAAAAAAAACTAATTAGTCCGTCACTTAAATTATCGAAAAATATTTGACCCGTGTTTTTTCTTTTGTTACGTAAACCAAAATTGACGAAGATACGACGCTTTTAAAATTCTCAATACGTCACGCCATGGTATATTTTTTAGCTAGTTCTGAAGTCACGAGACCCCACTCCCGAGTTTTGATGCGTTTTATCTTTGTCAATATTCGTTGATTTATAAAAACAAAAAATACGTGTCCATTAATTTCCAATACTCTAACTGACGGACTAAATAGACTTGCATTTTTTGATACTGTCGTCGTGCCTATTTTAGAAATTGGTACAGTAGTTCTGACGATTACCACTACTACTATTAGCATCCATACTTACAAAAAAACAAACTACTCTTTTATAATTTTAGAAATGCGATATTTAATTCATAATCACTACATCTTATCGTTATCAAAGAATACTCTTCGAACGGATCTGGGTCTTTTGCGCGAAAGACATTTGCACGAAAGACACTTGCGCGAACCCACTTGCGCGAAAGGACATTTGCGCGCATGGACTTTAGCGCGAACAGACTTTTGCGCGACAGGACACATGCGCGACTGGACTTTTGCGCGATTAGACTCTTGCGCGAACGGACTTTAGCGCGCCAAGACACTTGCGCGAATGGACTTTTGCGCGAAAGGACACTTGCGCGAATGGACATTTGCGCGACTTAATGGCCACCGAGGTTTACTCTGTACAGAAACATAACATCACGCTTGTTATTACTTGAAGGTGTTTTTTTTTTGGTTTTTCCGCCATGGGTGTCGTTTTTATGGTTTTCGGGGTACCAGATTACGAAAATGAGGTCAAAATTAAAATCAAAGATGGCGCCGTGGAAAAATTTTGGTTTTTCCATCATGGGTGTCGTTTTCATGGTTATTGGGGCCGCTAATTACGAAAATGAGGTCAAACTGAAAATCCAAAATGGCGCCGAGAAAATTTTTTGGTTTTTCCATCAAGGGTGTCGTTTTCATGGTTTTTGAGGACGCTAATTACGAAAATGAGGTCAAAATGAAAATCCAAGATGGCGCCGAGGAAAATTTTTGGTTTTTCCATCATGGATGTAGTTTTCATGGTTTTTGGGGCCACTAATTAAGAATATGAGGTCAAAATGAAAATCAAAGATGGCGCTGAGGAAAGTTTTTGGTTTTTCCATCATACCTTTATCAGCGACCCCAAAAACCATGAAAATGACACCCATGACGGAAAATCCAAAAAAAAATGTCCGCGCCATCTTGGATTTTCATTTTGACATCATTTTCGTAATTAGCGGCCCTAAAAACCATGAAAACGACGCCCATGATGGAAAAACCAAAAAAATCCACGGCGCCATCTTGGATTTTCATTTTGACATCATTTTCGTAATTAGCGGCCCTAAAAACCATGAAAACGACGCCCATGATGGAAAAACCAAAAAAAATCCACGGCGCCATCTTTGATTTTCATTTTGACCTCATTTTCGTAATCAAAGACCCTGAAAACCATAAAAACGACACCCATGGCGGAAAATCCAAAAAAAAACCACCTTCAAGTAATAACAAGCGTGATGTTATGTTTCTGTACAGAGTAAACCTCAGTGGCCATTAAGTCGTGCAAAAGTCCAGTCGCGCAAGTGTCTTGGCGCGCAAAAGTCCGTTCGCGCAAAAGTCTAATCGCGCAAATGTCCAGTCGCGCATGTGTCCTGGCGCGCAAAAGTCTGTTCGTGCAAAAGTCCAATCGCGCAAAAGTCCATTCGCGCATTTGTCTTTTCGCGCAAGTGGGTTCACGCAAGTGTCTTTCGCGCAAGTGTCTTTCGCTCAAGTGTCCTGATACCTCTTCGAACCTATCTACAAAGTTTTGAATTTTTGGCAAAGCATTGTCATAACGGTCATTATAAAAACAATACAGTATTGTTATCAGAAAGATTATGTTCAGCGGAGCCTCGCCGGGATTCGCAGAACTCCTAATTCCAAATTGTTCCTTTTTTGTGTAAAATAAAACTATGATGGCGGCTCGCCTCGCTCTCGAACTGGCATTTATATAAGGAACGTGTAGATAATTATGAAAACAGTGCTTCAGAAATTAATTTTCATATAATATACCCTTTAGTTAGTTAGGGTAGTTTGTTCTTTGTTTAAAAAATCTCTGAATTCAGTTTTTGCGTTTATTTTAAACTAGCGACCCGCGCAAACATCGAGTTTTCTTTGTTATGTGTTAGTTTAGTAATAATTTACTAGTATAATAGATTCAAACCTTCCTTGATAAATTATATGAATGATAATGAAACCACATCAAACCCCGCTTCGAAGTTTAATAGAACAACGCGGTCACAAAAGACTATGCAAGATTTATACCCGGTTGGATATACGAGTAGATCATTGCAATTTTATTTTTATTCTCCCTAGTTAAGGGTTAATTTACGTTATCCTCACTAATTTCACTAACAGTTTCCGCATGTAGTCTGCGACGGATCACACAATCGTTATAATTTCTTATTAGTGTCATGAGAGATGTGTGTGAAGTATGAGAAGATTTTCTTTATTTTATACGCTTATAAAAGTGACCATTCCGCACCATAACGACCCTCGGCTCATGGTGGGTAACATGTCGTTATCGCCTTCAAATGTAAGTAAGAGTGGCTAGGTTTTGAGTACAATGTCACATTAACATACACCTTTTTCAACAAAATATGTAGAAAACAAAAATCAAAGTAAAACTCAGTTAACATTCTTATTAAACACTTCAACAAAAGTCGAAGCCGAACTTCACATCATGAAGCCCCTGCACCCTTGTTCATGTAGTTTCGGATAACAGGAGTTACCAATATTTCGGTGGGTACCAGCCGTAGTTTGAAAGTTCAAAGTATTATTTAATTTCAGTTGAGAACTCAACTGTTTTGTTATCCGATAAAGCACGTGATAATTGTATTTATTAAACAAAAACACACGAAGCGAAATGTTTGGACAGATTTTTAAAACAAAACAGTATTTTATTCACAACAGAATTCAATCGGAATAGGAATTAGAGCCCCATGCAAATATGAAATTATTCAGGTGCCCATCGTATACAATGTATTAAGGTAACTTTATGGAAATCGGGGGCCGGACGAATGCCCGGACCGTAATAATTCCAGCGTTTGTTTGTGTACATGTGCTGCCTGTTACGCAATATCTCAAACTGCCAACACTCAGGCAAATTCGATTGTAAGACGAATAAGGATATCATTAATAGTTTCAGCAAATAATACCGGTTCCATAGTTCGTCGATCTGAGTTGGCCAAGTAATTTGATTGATATCTAAATCCGTGCTACGTTGCTCAGATATTTTATCGTAACTCTATCTTCGCAATATTGGCAGAAATGTCCGTACAATTCATCCACAAAGGGACCCAACTATCAATGACAAGGTCGTAGAAATGAAGTGGAAATCGTAAAAATGCGAAACATAAGACTGTCGTTATTGTGAGGTGACGTAAATCTTGTAATTCATTTTAATTCCTTTGGATGCCATTCTGAGAGTTTTTAAAGCGTACTACAGGAGACATGGTTGTCTTTGTGCTTTTTATGGTTTGACTTTTTGTGCTTTTTATGGACATAGTAATATTTTTTCATATTTTTTTTGTTTGCTTTGTATTTGATTCTGTTATGATTTGAAATGTAATTATTTTGTGAAAATCGAACACAACGTAAATTGTTTGATGAATGAATAATATCGTAATTACATAGAAGAGTATCACCCACATTAACGTGCATGATTGATGAGCACTGAAATGCTCCAATGTTAGAATCATTGAGTGGCCAAATATCGTTTTTAAATTACCATTTCCAAAATTAAAATATCTCGATAGATAAGTAGGTCGATAGGTAGGTAAGTTAAGTAACAGTCGCGCTTGTGACTAGTAGACCAAGGAAATCTTCTTTCAAAATGACCACTATGTCATCCAAGACCAATCGCTGTCATAACGACGTGACATGTAAGCAGTACTTCAAAATCCCAAGTAATAGGGCTCTTGTGTAATATTGACATTATAGCCCCTATGCGGTATACCATCTGGCCCCCAAACCCTCCACCTTCCTTACGTCAGTATTTTTAAAGCACCTTAACGGCCCTTTATGCGGTGAAAACGATTTTCTTTATATCCTGACCCTGTTCAATGAATAAACTGTTTTGCCTTCCATACCATCAGTTTTATATGATAGATATGCAAATTATTAGTACACGTTTGGCCTGTTTTCCCGGAAGTGTTGGGCTTAGGTGTATTGTTGTACGTCTACTGTTCGGTAAAGACGGTATTTAGGCTCGTGTAATAGGAGACCCTAGCCATTTGTTGTTGGACCGATACTTCAATCTGGTTTATTTACTGCTGCTAAAATATTTTCTAACTAAATAAGTACCCACACTATAAAAGTGGGTAGTCTAATATCTACTTCACATCGTCTTAAACCTTTGAGTGTGGTGAATAATTATTATGCTATTTTGCACACAAAGTTACAATATAATAGTTTTATGATCAAAGAGGGCCCTGAATTTCAGTTTCGCAGGATTGAATCTAACTGCCTATCGATCAAAACCCTGCATATTCGTTAGATAAGCTTTGGAAACATGATGGGCAGACAGAATAATTTTCGCATTCATAATATTAGTAAGGATTATGCGAATGAAGCCTGCATTATTGATAATGTTTAATTATGTGTGCACGCCAAGCTCAACTATAATGAAGATTAATAGGTGTTAACTGAATTTACATTGTGGCCCGATACAATAACATTGCATTCAGCTATAATGGTCAGTTTAGGAATAAAGGTCAAGTACCCTGCAAGCTTTGGAATTGTGATAGAGTAACATAACATCATATACTTCCCGAAGAGTTAGGCAGACGTGTACCTAATGGGGGCTATCGCGCATGAATTCGCCGCTAGAGGCGTTCGTGTAGAGTAGGGTCTTCCAAAATGTCAGATGTCATACAGTGTTCACGCGTTGTGGTTTTTTTTTTCACGTTTTTTTACTAATACTCAGGATTGAGCCATTCCTGATTTATTATGACTTCAAGATTTAGCAACTTAAAAGATTATATTTGTTAGTATTTGGAGGTAGAATGATTTTTAAATGTTTCATGCTTGCTAATTTTAGGTAGAATATTGTAAATATGTAAGTATCTAAAGTTTACACAATGTTGTTTTATGTAATAAAATAAACTTTTTACGAAGTTATTGGTACTTTAAAGTATAAAATAGAATTATTGACAGGACCTTACTCGACAGTGGCGCCATCTGGTGAGCTCAAAAACGTTAGCCCTCATTGAACAGCCACATTTCGCCAGTTATGTTTAAGTCCTAGGAGGCCAGACTATTGCCATCAAACGGATATAAATCCGTACTCTGTAGCTACTACTGAGAAATCCTAATGAAAAACCCAATAACACTTTATCAGACCTGGGAATTGAACCTAAGACCTCATCACCAGCAATCGCGCTTGCTATCACTAGACCAACGAGGCAGTCGACATACAGTTACATAAAATAATTTAAATAATAAAATGATATTCTCACGTTATCAGTGGTTCATATGACGACCCGAATGGCGCAGCGGTAGTGAGGCTGCCTTACGTTCTTAGGGTCCTGGGTTCGAATCCCGGTTGGAGCTAATGTTTGTGTGATGAGCATGGACATTAAAATTTGTTTCCGAGTCATGGATGTTTATATGTATAATAAGTATGTATTTACAAACAAAAAGTATATATATGTAGTATATCAACTATCTGGTGTCCACGACACAAGCCTCGTTGCTTTGTGTGGCATCAGATGGCGCTGTGTGTTAATGTCCAGCGATATTTTTTTTTTTATATTATATCGTCCAACAAATACACGATGATATTACGACTTTTTCTCCTTACCATTTGATCCTTACCTATCTGTCCGAATGGTCATGCGAACCGTCTGTTAAGTTAAAGCACTAAGTTTGCAACTAACTTATAAGCTAAACCAGTACCAAGTAGCACGCAGTAATCACAGTTTGAAAACTATTAAACTAATGACATGCTGGACGAAACAGTTTATGCATTCTTTGTGGAGCAATAAACATTATGCTGATTCGGGTTACGTGTAGCATGTCATTAGGACATGAATACACAATAACTATAGAGAAGGCAATGTCAATTGGTTCTGTCGACTCAAATTTTGATAACGGTTCGTCACAGAACCTTCGTGCCTGTACGTGATTATTGTTATAATTGGAACAGCGGGACTCCTTCTGATTATTCGCTTTCAGAATACAAATTAATGAAAACGATAATTATGAATTTACGATTCCAGCGTTAAATTTTTAATTAAATGTTTTTGTGTAAACTTGTAAGTACCTAGATCGAGTAATTGGTAGCGATGGCACGAACCCATTAAATTGTCCACTTGCAGAATATTCCTCTTATAAATAAAATAAAAAACTGGCCAAGTGCGAGTCGGACTCGCGCACCGAGGGTCCGTACAAACTTTTTAAAGGACAAACTTAACTTTGCTGCTCGATCCCTAGAAATGGCTATTGCACCAACCGCAAATAATAAGTTTCTAATAGTAAAATCGTTTTTTTTTTGTTATTAAACTACATATTTACGGATTTCAGGGTTTTTCCTTTACATGTGCTGTAAGACCTTGCTTTTTGCCAAATTTTGTGGTCAACGGGAACTACCATATAGTTTTTCGACCCAGAACCTATAGGGTACTTCCGGTTGGCCTAGAATTGTCAATTTTGGTTAAAGGCAAGGTCTTACAGCACAAGTAAAGGGAAAAGTACGAAAAATAAAAAAAGTACTACTTACAAGTTTTCGCGAAAATCTAAATTTGCCCATATCTTTCTAACGTGTTGACTCAGGACCTTGATTTTTATACATCTAATAGGGACTATAGACCTCAGTATCTGGTATACATTCAACTTCTTAGGTCTACCCGTTCCTGAGAAAATCGGACAGACGGACAGACAGACGGACAGGCGGACAAGAAATTGATCTTGTAATGGTTCCTTTTTTACCTTTTGAGGTACGGAACCCTAAAAATGAAAATAAATTATGCCTACGTCGTGGAAAAGGGTCTCTCTATCTATTTTAATAGCTTTAGTGTACCTACTAACCTATAAATACATACAGTTTTTGGCTAGGTATAATGAAAATATTTCGAAGTAATACACCGACTTAAAATAAATAGAATGAGAATCCGTAATGTTGATAGAAATCGATTTTTCATTGAATAGAAAATAGAGTTATATTCATAGGCCGGGACAAGCTTTTATATAAGAAAGGTTAGACCCAGATGTGGACCGCAGAAACCTATCCGAACATGAAAAGAAAGTTAATAAGTTGTAACAACGTAGAACCGCACGGGGCAGACAATTTTCTAAGACAACTTGGTACATTTTGTCACATCATTAGCTCCGGGGCATGGAGGCCCGCTTTCCGTTCCATCGATCTATGAACCTGAGTACGACACTGCGGAGTGCGGGACGATGTTATACATTATAAACAAAAGTCATAACCGCTACATAAAAGTACAGTTTAAATGTATCTACTACACAATTCGCAAGAAAGTGCAATTTTGTTCGGATAGCTTTCAGAAGTGGTACTGGTCTGAAAGCGGCCCCCAGAGACACGTGCTAGCCACCGAGCCGCGCAGCAGACGACCCTGGACTCTTTACTTCTCAAGATAAAACTTTTTAACTACCTTCACTTCGCCAAGATCAAGATTTAATTTTAAAATATGGGTTTATTATCCTTATTTACTGTTTTATTTTACAAGGAAAACCATTTTCTTATTTTTTTGTAATTGTCTGTTCGCAAGGGTAAACATTGTAAAGTATAATTAGTTAGAAAATCCAACATTATTTTTCATGAATACAATTCGGTAATAGGTTGCGCCTACACAAAATTGTAATATAATATGTACGAGTACCTACATCAGATTTTCAATTAGCAACTCAGGTTAAACGAGCACGTAATTGTTTGATTGTGTATAGAATTTAAAGTAAATATTCCTAGATCAATAGATTCCATCCAATTTACCTAGAAACCTACCATTAAATTAATTAAAGCAAAGCACTCATTTTACACTCAATCCTTAGGGGCACTTAACGCGAGCGACTCCAAATCATTTGAACAAGAGCATCATTATTAAATTCAAAATGATATTCGAATTTAATTTGTCTTTTCAAATAACTAGAGAAAGATCCAAACTTTAGAAAGACAAAACAAAATTCACAAAGACAAACACCAACAGCGTTTCTTCATAAAGTTAATGAAAATACAAGGGATTGTAATGAAACTCGCTAGGTGCCTAGCATTCATTGGAGTTACAAGCACGAATTCTAATTTTATGGTTTTCAAGTCGAGAGTTATCGTAATTTGTTTCCAAGTTGGGAAACAATTTGGGACATTTATTCGTCTGTGACATAACATATACCAACATATCACAGTAACGTGATAACTTGTAGCGTTAAATTGCTTCAGTTATAATAGGGTGGAAAGTTGGCAATATTGGCTCTCTTGGCTCGCTCGGGGAGAAACACGTTGAACAAATCAAGCCAGCGGTGTAGCGGCCACTCAGCTGTCACCGCAAATTGGATTGACTTCGCAAGATAGAAATATACGCCCGAAGCTCGCAGCCCGCACCGTTCCCTACGGTGCATTTGGGGCGACGACAAGACGGAACACATGTTATCCACTATTTCCAAGAAAACTAATTAACGCTTTTACATTATTGGTTACACGTACTAATAACAAATAACATCCATTTAGTCTGACGTGTAGGCGGACGGCATCGCTACGTGTCAGGTGGCATGCAAAATGAAATACACCAACTCTCGCGATGAGATATTTTATGATAGGTATAAAACTAGGCATTCCTTTTTGTATTTACCCGCCATGTTCGTGGAACACAAAAATACTACCTAATGAGAAAGTTGCTTTACCGGGCGCTGTAGTACCAACTGAATATAAAATTCTAATAAAATATTTTATGACAGCAATGCTGCACCGAATGTGCGTGTTAGATAGTTTTGCGTTGTTCTATGTTGGGTCTTATTTACGATGCCCAGAAAGCGGGAGTTCAAACAAATTGTTGTGCAGATCCCTCCGGCTAAACCTCGGTAAATTGTCGACATAAAACGTTATGAGAAAACGCCTTAAACCGCAAAGGCTGCCTCCAATCTCTTGTTGCCGTATTTTGCATCTGGAGTGTAGGTACTTCTAAACCGAATTTGGGGTCCCAAGACACGGTATTGTCTGCACTGAATGACCATTCAACTTACTTCCTGAGAATATTTTCTAAACTCGGAGCGGTAACTTACTGTGGACACATAAAATATACATGCAACGGTGTTGTCGAGAGTGAGGTTGCTTCCTCCATTATGTTACGCAAATGTTGTTTACTAACAAGTTGTTTTTAATTTTCTTGATGCCGTTTTGTGTAATGAGTTGTTAGTCTAAAGTAGACGATGCAGTACGCTTTGTCATACGTAATGTGCTCTTTATGATTTCGAAAAGGATATTTAAATTTGGTAGGAGTCCAAGAAGAGTCCTTGCCAACGTTCTCTAGTCTCTCTCGGCTGGATTTATGAGCTCGGCCTGACAGTGAACTGAATGCCGAGGATATAGTGCGAAGTGACGGTGACTTTTGAATGTACGTAGGTAAAATAATCGAGTGTGGATTTAATTTTGGAAACATTTCTACATTATCCACGTCACCCGCATCGATGGACGCGCGTGATTTCGTCACACACGTTTCTTTGGACTTAGATTATGAATATGGCACGAATTAGTGTATTTTATGTGACTAATATAATTATAATAATATAAATAATAATTAATAGTGTATTTTATGTGACTGCCTTATACGTATTCAACTGATCCATAATAGATTGAAGATTATATTGCCAGCAGGCAATTTAAGTAGGTAGGCTGAATTCAAAACTAATTCAACTTCAATAATTCGAACATAAAACTAGACGATTACCAAGATAAGCGCATAGCCTGCTAAATTGGGTCGAGTACCCTTCACAATTAGTTTATAGTTCACAACAGTTTATTATTATTATTTTATTTTATTTATGTTCACTATTGTAAACCCACAAAAACCAGCTGATGTTCAGCACAAGTTTGGCGCAAACATTAAATGTACCACCCTTATCGCCATGCAAGCGAACAATTTGCATTGCAATATACGCTGAATTACGTTACAGTGCGTCTACATAATGGCGCGCAATGGTCCACGATAGTGCGCAATGGTGCTTGAGTTACATCCACCACACGTTTAAAACAAGAGTTCCATCAAAGTAGCTCATCGATAGACATTCAAGTTGCGTCAATGTGTGCAGACAGCTTTACACGTCATAAACAACCGACTCTCGCATGTGCCCGGACCACCGGGCACCTGACAGCCGAAATGGAAAGCGATCATGATTGCCCATTTGTTTTTCTTCAATTCCCAGATTAACATCTAAATAAAAGAATAACAAATCAGTATAATAAACGACGCTAATAAATCGAAATAAAAAGTGGTTGACTTCGTATATTGGCAATTCGAAAATACAATTAAACAGCAACGCCATCTGTCCGGACCGGGATCACTAAGGCGGGGAGATTAATGATTAATCCGGCCAGCGTAATACTGTTACAGGGTATTATTTATGACTACAAGGGCAATGATGCGAAGCAAAGTATCCATTTTCGACAAAGATTTATGTTGCAATCCCAGAAGGTGTGAGTAAAACAGGGCACTACAGACAAAACAGCGGGATTTGTCGACGCGCCGCCCGTCTGAATATTCATCAGTATCAATCAAGTGCGTAAATAACATAGCGATGAGACAGAGGTCTCGTTATCGCTAAGGAGTTACGGTCTGCCCTAGAATAATAAAACTATATCTTATTCATTCATTAACTACTCTGGTTTATGGGAGACACTAAATTTTCTGAAGGTATCGAAAACAAACACTCCTTATCCGGATAAATGTAATTAGATTTCAATTTTATTATTATTGCGTCGTATAAAATTGATGTAATCCGGTAATTTATTCATTCATTCACCCCTGATCCATCCACTGATTGTAAATCAACGAAGGTAGGTGATATTTATCAGCAATCGCACTTGTGACCACAAGCCGTATAAAGAAGAGAATGTTTTTATGGATCCCAGACACTTAAATCGGGTGATTGTTACTATTTTGAAACTCATTTAAGTGTGAAATAATACTTAGGGTATACTAAAAGTTTCTGGATTCTGATAAATAGGACTAGATATAAGACTTACGATACATTTTTTTTTCCAAAGAATATTCCCTCACAATTAATGCGTTTTCGCATTCGCTAAAACCATTGTACCAAGCAGTTGGACCAGTCTTCCTTAAGGACCTCTTCAATGGCTTCATAAAACGCATTCACTGGCGATTCAGGGCTCGTAAAACGTATGCCTCTAAGTATGTCTTTAATTTTTAGAAATAAAAAGAAGTCGCAGGGTGCGAGGTCCGGGCTGTAAGGCGGATGCGTCATCCATCAGTTCCACATTTGCCGCCTTCAAATAAGCATCCGTTAACTTAGCGGAATGTGAGGATGCGTTCTCGTGATGAACATTGGACATTGCTTCGAGGACGCTTTTCGCGACCTTTTCTAAGACTCTAGCCAAGCAGGTGTTGACGTACCAATCTGCAGGCACTGTTCTTTTTACAATATATTTATTTTTAAATTAGAATCTCCTGATAATTGTGGATCTACCTAAATTAGAGCACAAACTGAATAACGCAACAGTCACCAATTAGAGTGGGTACCCGACAGCATTACAGCGATATGCCTGTATGTTATGTATGTGACATCCTATGCATAGCCGATCTGATATACCCTAATCATGATGCTACAACGAACTCATGCAATTTAGTGACTGACTAAAAACAACACAGTAATTGGAAAATTTATCAACAAAATCAATGCTCAACAAACTCCCCTCCAATACATACACATAATAATACAATACATATACATATATAGATTTGTATTGGAGGTGAGTTTAAAAAAAGAATACAGGGTCAATTCAAAGTAGCTGGCAAAACCTCATTTATATCATCGAAATGGTTAACGACATCTCAACACGATACACAACCATCATGACTCGGGCATCGGTAAAGTGACCCTGTAGATATAGTTAACGAAGTAATTACTGTATGTAGATATAGATTAAACATAATCTGAATAGCCTTTTCCCATCTATGATGTGGTCGGCTTCCAGTCTTACCAGCCGCAGCTGATTGCCAGTATTTTACAAGGAGTGACTGTCTATCTGACCTCCACAACTGTGTTAGCACTGGGTAATACGCTAGCCCATGGTTAAACTGGTTTCAGACTATTGGGGACTCTGACTTATTGTAAATGTTTGGATGGTCAGCCATCTACGGACCAATCTAGGCAAAAACAGCTTAACCTTTTTTTTTTTTTTTTTTAGGATGGGAAATCATTAAATGACTTCTCCCGCTCTGGGCGGAGCAGGAGGGAGTGTCAGACTTTTACTGACTAAAACCCATCCATGTTCCTTCCTCGCCCTTTGTGTTCCGGGGCCACGGTATCTCTTTCGAATAGTCCCGCAGCCCCGGCAGGCTTCGGTCCTTGCGGACCCCTTCCTTATTGCTGACTCTCTTTGAGGCGCGCGTGGAACACGAACGCGCCGTCGACACGGCCTGTCGTCATGAGACGTACGGACGGCGAGCTAGCCCATAGCTCCCCGTCCACAGGCCCGCGCCTACGGTGGCCGGAAGCCACCACGTGGCCCCCGACGCCCGGGGCGTCTCCCGCGGCGGCCGGGACGTGAGGATCTCTCCCTGTCCTGTTCCGCCACATCCTTCGCTAGCATGACTGCTTCGCAGAAGGAGGTGACGGCGTCCCATAAACACCTTAACCTTGAAGATCGATTATCAGTTAGCCAAGAGCTTCTCCTTTTAAAGTAGATTAAATAAAGAATCTAATTAAAACAACAAATAAAAAGCGCTCGCTGTACTGCCAGCTTCACAGTAATGTGTTCGTGTATTAACATCGCGAAGTGAAACAAATTCATACTTCGCGATTGCGCCCCATTAACCAATAATTTTTCATATTTCGTATCGCCGCCGGCTCTTGTGTAATTGACGCAGCATTAATCCGAATTCTGTATGCACTGTTTAATTTTATAAATGTGTTATGTTCAACAAATTAAAAACAATTACAAACTATATTATGCTGCTATATTATTATGCTGGTAATACCTACTTGTCCAAATGAATGAGGCAGGAGTAATTTTCGTGAATATGTTCAGTTTACTAATAAAATAAAATAATTTATTTGCACCTTCAAGTAAAAAGTATGGTTTAAAGTAAAGCGGTATGTTAGAGTTGCGGCTAATACTTAATCTAAGATAACTTTAATTATGGGCACCCTCCATAATACAGCCAATGTTAGTGGCTGGCAATGTCAGGCTTCCCCTTAATAGACGCGAAAGAATAACCGTGTATCTCATATTTTGTTACATGTCATCATCACCATCATATCAGCCGGAATCACCCACTGCTGGGTCTATGTCTCCCATTTTTTCTGCCACACTTCCCGGTTCTGTGCGTCCCTTATACAGGAGTTACCCATGTTGCCAACCCTACGAGCTTTAGGACGGCCCTGGTTTCTTTGGCTTAACCTATCACCACTCGGTCAAAGTTGTTACGTGTATGTAACATCATTCAGTTAAACATTTACGAATCCAAAAACAATGGTTTAAATTACAAATTGTATTCGGACAGTAATTCTACTGTCACGGTACCCATGACATAACTTCGCTTGTTCACATAATATACGCATTTAATGAGACTGTAATGGTTTAAAATAAAGTTTTTTGCGTATTATTCCCATGAGCCACGATATTTGTACAACTAAAACTATTTGCTGTCTTTGTATGCTTAACAATATTAGTTATTATCTTATATCTACTTCGCTAAAGTCTAAATAAATCATTGTATATTCTGTGAGAATGAAATTATGATTGCCCGTTATTTCATTATGTTTTCACGTTAAATAAACGAAAGCATTCCTAATTTTACTTTACAACCCTGAATTCTAATTTAAACTTAATATTATACAAAACTTGTTTAATTTGGTTTGGTATATTTAAACACAGACATTATAATTTATTACAAAACAACTGATAATAATAAGATAACGAAGCATGACGACCCCGCAGTTTATTATATTAAACAAAAAGTAGTTGGGTACGATCGGTTTTTCTTAGATTTTGCTCCTGAATTCCTTGATAGAACTCGAAGGCTTATACTTTACCTAAATTGTTTTAATCACGGCCAACTTGAGTACTTGTTTCGGAATCTCATCTCTTTTCACAATAGTTGATTGTTAACATTTCGGGATAAAACCGCAAGGCTGTTTATCTTTTTAACGAGTGTTCGGTTTCGATACAGGTGCGTAGCTCATATATTTTTTGCTCGAAATAGGGCCTAAATTTCACGTAGAGAGGGTCTAAATTAAATTTATAGTGATCGATGAGCCGTATACTATAAAATACGAGCACGTAGAGTAACGTTCACACTTCATAAATTGTTAATTCATGACTATCTTTCGAAGTCGCTTACCTGAAGTTATCTGTCTACTATTTTAGACCGTTTTTCTTATTTATAAGTATCGACAAAATATGCGTTGATCCTTCCTATAGTAACTTTCATTATTTCAAAGAGATTATGTAACCCTAAATTCAATACTCGGTTTTAACACCACCCGAGTGTAAAAAGGTGGTTGTGTTAACTTTCCATCTAAATAATTCCATTGTATCACCTCAGAAGTTGATTTAGTATAAATTAGTTTTCAAACCAAGGAGTATATTATACTTATTTTTAAATCGGTTTTGTATATATTTTATGAAAGGGATTACGCTATCTTAAGGATGGCGTGACGTTCAATTTTGCTAAGGCTGAGTATTTTTTCCAACTCGACGCTTATTGTGGAATTCTATTCAAAAGCTCACAGAACCGTAAGTCTAATAAGTTTTTGTATAAAAGTCAACCGTTTTTTTATAACAACAAAGACGGTTTGCTAAAACACAAAGATCTTTTCCGCTTAAATTCAAGTGCGGCGACAAGACGACAATGATTCATTTTGATTTTTTTTATTTCCTTGTGACACGTAACAGAACCCGCAAGCGATTGTCTTTTGTATTAGAGCAGCGGTCGTGCGGGAAAGCTGACGACATTCTACCGAGGGTATAGTTTATAGTGTATAGATATAGACACTCTCGGCTGTTAATGGACGCGCTATTTCTTAAGGCCAGTGTTAACTTTATGTCAAATTCTGTACTTCTACATTTATATTTCTCATTCAAGAAATATGTTTCCAGTATTGCAAAATAAAGGGTGTAAACAACCTCTTAACGAAGCCGAAAGGCACTTCTTATCCCTGTCATTGTGATCATTTTTCTACACCATACCTGAGACCTGAGTTACGGAGATATTGTTCCAACTTTTTGACCAGTTTTTTTTTTAAATACAAGTTTTTTATGTGAATTTTTTACTCTAAACAGCTCCACGACCCCCATACTGATCAATCCATTCATCAGCAAAATGTTTTGAGTGCGTTACATTGAGTTCCACCACAAAACATAATTTTTCACCCCAAAAAAAGAAGTCGTTTCCCAGCAATAATTTTTGCGTAAAGTTACTTAGTTTGATGTACAGAATGCTTGGTTGACGGCTTCGTGATGAGGTTGTTTACACCATGTATAAAGAGATCACCATCTTTTACTGTTTATCGAGGACGCGAGCACAGAAACAAAACAGCTGTAAATATAGTTAATGACCATTTGCAAAACGTACAGAAGCTTGTACAGTTTATCTCGGGAAATAACGTCATATGTAATGTGAAATATTGCTTTGCTTATCTGCAGCGGATGGAAATTGCACCGCGTTGTTGAGGTAACGGGTGCAGAGCGCACGCGGGGCGCACTAGGGGCATAGCGCCGCGACTCTTAATTTCCTACAAATAAAACGCAAACTTATTTGCACGAGGTAGACGTGGTTCCCACGCTACAGGGTGTGTGTGGTACTCATCAAGGATTATGCCAAATTGAAACGCTAGGTTATCTCATCTTAGTGTAGAAGGTTTTTAGAGTTTGCAGCTCTATTAGTATTAGTGAGTGTTTGCCTGTTCTCATAAACGAAACTTTTCAGACAGCCTTACACGTGCAGGCTAATGGTCCATTTATGAAACTTTATATTTATGCTTAACACATTATGTTAAAAGGAAAATCTGTTTGGTAATTCCATAAAATCACTTTTATAAATTCTGTCCTCTCGCCAACTTTCAAGGACAATGTCAGCTCACACAATTACATATAATAAGACACGTTAAAAAATAAACCAACATCTTCAAAAGCACTTGAGACACACTCACAATTATATTTAAGTAGCAACCTACTTAACTAATTACACATAATAATTAAAACATGCACACAGCCCAGGGCCCAGAGCAATTTAATTTTCAAAGTCCGCAGCTAAACGTACTCCACTCCATGTTGATTGGATGCTGGCGCTCCGATATCTACTCTTTTTCTGCTCTGGCAATTCATTGCCTGCACGACACCTAAGTTACTGGATGGGGTCAAAAAGGTAATTAGTTTACCGATAATGTTGAATGGAAAAGTACTTATTTAATTAGAATCTGATGCTGTTGAGAACTGAACTACCTTTAATTAAAGTAGGTATACTGTTAAGAGGGATATTACAAAAAAAAAACTGGCCAAGTGCGAGTTGGACCGCACACCGAGGGTTCCGTATAATCTTGTAGGTATTTTGTTATTTAACTACATATTTACGGTTTTCAGATTTTTCCTACTGTAAGACATTGCTTCTCGCCAAATTTCATGATTCTAGGTCAACGGGAACTGCCATATAGGTTTTCGACCCAAAACCTTTAGAGTACTTCCGGTTGGCCTATAATTGTCAATTTTGGTTAAAAGCAAGGTTACAACACAAATAAAGGGAAAATTCCGAAAAATAAAAAAGTTGAAAATTTAAATTTTGGTACTTACAAGTTTTCGAGAAAATCTAAATTTGCCCATATCTTTTTATCGTGTTGACTCAGGACCTTGATTTTGATACACCCAATAGGGACTATAGATCTCAGTATCTGATATAAATTTCAACTGGCTAGGTCTACCCGTTCCTGAGAAATTCGGTGGTGACTGACGGATAAGAGAGTGATCTTATAAGGGTTCCTTTTTAACCTTACCTTTAACCTTTTTACCTTTTACGGAACCCTAAAACCGCAAAGTTGAAAGGTTTCGTTGAAATTGTATGTTTTTCATTCGTTGCTTGAAATAACAATTTATCATCTGCCCAGCCTTTTCCCAACGGTATTGGGGTCGGCTTCCAGTCTAACCGGATGCAGCAGAATACCAGTATTATACATGGAGCGACTGCCTATCTGACCTCCACAACCTAGTTAGTACTGGGTCATAAGATACCTCTTGGTAAGACTGTTTGTCAGACTTTTTGGGCCACTGACTACCTGTAACGACTGTCAAAGATCTACAAATGACAGCCGGGACCAACTGCTTAACGTGCTTTCCGAGACACGGAAGAAACTCGGTATGTAATGGGTGGTTACCCATCTACAGACCAACCTAGGCAAGCACGGCTTAACCTAAAGATCGACCCGGATCTACCCAAACAGCTGTTATTATATATGTAGCCAGGAGATCCTTGAAATAACAATTATTTGTTTAAACGTTTCTCGACCACATAATCAAAATTAAAAAAAAAACACTTATTTATTTAGTAATCATTAATCATTCTCTCGATACACGTGTAGGCAAAACTCACGGAAACCTGATTAATGTGTGACCTCTAATTTGTAGATTCTTTTGAAAATAGACCATTTTTTTCAGCTCACAAATATCTTTTTTCGTTATACGCCTTTAAAAAAAAAATTAAAATTAGCGCAATGCCGAAATGTAAGAGGGCTCTTAAATTCGTCGTCACTTGCCTAGCCTTTTCGCTATGTCAAACCTCTGTCTGTCTCTGTCTGTCTGTCAGACCTCCACAACCCACAAATCGTCTGTCTGCTGGACCTACCCGTACCGTATTAGTTTGTTTCATATAAAATAATACACCACTAATTTTTAATTAGTACAAAAAATGGGGCTCTATCCGTACCCTTTACTGATCATATGTATGTAGTCAAAAGTGAAAAAAACGAAATCCCAAAATTGTCTACGAAAATTTGTCATAATTGATAAGTACACTCATAACTGTATGCTTAGTGCGAGTGTCATACTAAAATTCGAGTAGCGTCTCGATCGCGTAAATCGAGTTTACGTTAACATCTACGTCGTCGATAGTGACAATCGAGGGCCTCTAATAGAGTGAGGACCGTTTCGAGCACATCACTAACGTTAGCATGTATAACGCGAGTGCAAGTTACAATTTTTACAATTTTGACAGCTTGAATACGAAGCGCAGTCACTTGCGAGCGTGAAAAGTAGTCACTTAAGATTTTGTGGTGAGAGCATCGTGAGAGTGGTGAAATAACCAAGTAATTAAATAATTTTTTTTTGTGAATAAAACTTACAATGGAATCTCGTATTATTTAGTTTGGAGAATGTTTGAGACCGCAAAAGCACAAGATAAGCGTAAGTTAACGCCACAAAAACGTAAACACGGTCACGTAAACAAAGATAGAGTGCTCCACTACAAGCCACTCGGGCATTATTAGATCATTTGCTTAGATCTCCATGCCTAAAAAGTAACAAACTTAGTTTTACAAACTTCACCGATGGATCAAGGTCACTCACTACACATCAAAAGATATAAATTACACTAACTGCTCCATTTATGTCACCAGCATTTCAAATTGGGACGAGCTAGTCTTTATTTTTACAATAATATTCAAAAATGTATGCAAATCACAACACAAACTTTCATAAACACAAACATGACTAATGACCATTGACCACCCACAGATAAGTAATGTCTTCTAAATTGGTTGTATAACCCCCACTAGTTGAATAGGTAGTCGCTTCTATTATGAACACAAAATACGAATGTCAATTTATAAATTTATTGTCGAATATAATAGTTCTAACGTATTAGGCTAGGTGGCGCTTACCCAGCTCCATACAAATTTGCGTAATCGTTAACGCGCTCGATACGTAAAAAAAACTCGAACTAAGCATACTGAATTAATCATTCATAACAATTACTACTAGAAATTGACCACGCGAATGCGAGAACGAGAGAAAACGATGAATGAATACGAAATATGAATGGCCTGTTTATTTCCATACGTTGAGTGACATTTTGGGATACAAACAAACGCTAATAACTTTGCTATTTATCAATATTATGTATTGAGACTTTATATAATTATATAATAAAAAGACCTTCTTTAATAAGCCCTTTATGTATTTGTAATAATTAAAAATGTGTGGTGTACATGTTTCAATGATATTTATCAACGGTAATGTAAAAGCTATTCAGATAACCATGGCATTTCATTTACAGTGAATATCGTACAAATCTAGAGTGATTTCAGTGACAACGATTTAGGATTGTTTGGATTTTAGTCGCGCGCAACGTGACAGCCAAATCTAGTCTTTCTGCACCATATAGTCACTCTAATAGAAATTCTGATGGTCCATAACATGTAGTAGGAGGCGAGCTCCGTCACTACTGAAAAATTCCTGATGGGTAAACCCAATAATACTTTGCCCGACCCGGGAATCGATTTTTTTTTCGGATGGGAAATCATCAAATGACCCCTCCCGCTCTGGGCGGACCCGAAGGGAGTGTCAGACTTTTACTGACTAAAACCCATCCATGTTCCTTCATCGCCCTTTGTGTTCCGGGGACACGGTATCTCTTTCGAACAGTCCCGCAGCCTATTACGCTATTACGGCCATAATGGCTTTAACTTAGGTCGAATTACTCTAGCATCGTCACCATGTCCTCGACGCTCTCCGAAACTAGAACCATCATGTCCAACTTAAAGTTTATAAATATAATTAAGTATGTAGGTATATCGTTTCCCTGTTTGCTAAAATAACTTACCAACATTAAACAATATCTATTTTCATATAAACTGCTAGCATGCCTTCTCACACCAAAATATGTCATCCATTCAGTCCTCTTGAAACGACGCGAACCGACTATCTTTCCGAGGACTTCATGACATAAACGGATACTTCAACAACAAAATGAGATGAAGTAGTGCAGCTTTGTACACATCAAATATAAGGACATTAAAGTAAAACTGTTTGATCAACTTTATAGCTGTTTGATAAAACAGAGCTATACGAAGGATACGGTAAAATGTGTGGATATGGAGCCACAAACAGTCAAAACAAAAAGTGTTTCTTCAAGCATCGCATTCTCTAGATCACGTCCAAATTGGATGACAATCAAAAAGCTACGCACTTACCCGACTCGGGTCGAGTAGACCAAATCAATAGAACACACGTGCCACCGAAGTTGGCACGTAAATTAGAAAGCGAGCGATTCGGAGGAGACGCACCAACCTACCAACCAACTTACACTCACCAGTTAATGTCCTCCGCACTTTGCGATGAGAAACGAGCACACTAATGGTTTGTTGTCGGAGTCTTCGGGCAACAGTACTGTTAACATTCCTAACAAAGTTGAAAACGTGAAATTAATATGATATCTTACGTTGTAAACCGAGCACTCGCCAACTTCTCGACACATTCTCTCTGGCTCACATCAACAAAGTTGTGTTTCGTTTTCAAACTTAACATATAGGTACGTATAGAATTTTAAAGTTCTCGTGGACGGGCCAACGTATGGCGATGTGTAATAAGAACGAATGGTGGCCACGTAAAAGGTTACTTACGTTGAGTAGATACTTGAGTAAAGAATAGCCTCACCTGTTGTGTTGAGAGCTACAATAACGCTCTCCAACAACTTACAACTTCTATATTTATTGTCTTATTGTGGAGCGTAATATTGTATTTTGTTCTGAATGTATTTACGGGAACCAGGACATAATGGTCGGTTATCTCAATCTGTAGCGAAAATGTTGTCACTATGCGAGTATGCGTACAAGCAAGTTGCAGGCTATTAACTAAATGAACCACCGTATCGTCTTGCTATCTTGGTGCTCATAAAGAATTGCTAGCTCTTACCCCTCTCCTTATGCACCACAACACAATTCATAATACACACGAAATTCCCTCCAGTATTTTTGTCCTACGTCAAATATTAAATTCCCCTCTCCTCTCATATTAATATTCAAACACTTTTTTCTCGCTCGATGATAAAATTCCTTCTCTGAAAGTCATTTGTGGTGATTGCACAAAGCCCTCAATTGTAAGGAAGCCCTTTGAACCGGATATACACGACTTTTATTTCTAATAAAGAACTAGAACTATTCGCTTAATTAAAAATTCCTTTGTGTGTCTTATAATATGTTTTGATGTATGACTTTTTTCTTTGTCATCAAAGGGAAAACCTGAGTTCAAGTACATGTAACCCCTTTTCATTTTGTCAAATTCAACGATACGTCCCTAAAACCTAATTACAATCCAACCCTATAATAAATCAGTAGCCGCCATGTTTGGCAGGCGTTCTTGCTTAACTAGAGCAATCAGGCAATTTTATTTTTATCAGTTCCCAAATTTTGTTGCCCACCGAAGCGATAAAATCTTTAAGTCGTCTCCTAGGACGCCCACGGAAACATTAAGCTCCGAATTTGTGGGAACCAAGTAAAAATACTTTTTGTTACTTAAAATCAGATTGCGTGCGACCCGTGGATTCAAGACATTCTAATATAAAAAGAGAACAGTCCTCAGTCCTTATGCTATAAATCCTGGAGACAATGTAACACGATTTTTGTTCAGTCATCGCATTATTTATATTGTCATAGAAATGAAATGACATTGTTCGTTCAGGTGCGGGTGCCAGTAGATCGTAAAGTGTGCGATCGAATCAGGCGCCATTTAAGGAGTGTGGTTCATCGAACGTGATGTGGCTGCGTCACGAAAAATACAGCAAACATACGCATTTGTTATATATACGAGTATGGAGCTGCTAGCCTTATATTTGGTCTGACTGATGGAGGTTCTACAACTGAATGAGACGAAATTTGAATCTTGTATAAAACGCACACTACGTTGGCAAGCATATTATAAGTTGGAGGATTACATTGATGATAAAAATGCTTGGCTAAATGCTGGTCCTGCTCCAGAACCATAGGGGTGAAGTAATTGATTCCCATGTGAAGTTAGTGTAGAAGCGGCAGAAGATTGTAAAAATATCTTTGCATTGTATAGATTCCAATTCATAGTATTATATTATTGCATAGCACATGTGTGAGTACTATGTACTGTAAAGCTACCATTTTCATTTAGTTATCTTTCATTGACTTGACTTGCTCAATCTAATGACTCGCTGATGGTGGCGGGTGTGTCGGGATTTTAGTTCTCTAAGATAGGGTTGAGTTAAATGGCATTGTTCCATGCGTCATGTTCGTGAACGGGCGCTGTCGGTTGGGACCGGTCATCTCTTATCTACCACGGTTCATTATAATTATTTTATTTTTAAATTGTTGATTTAATCTTTTACTCTGGTTAATGTGCAGTTGCACGTCTTTCTACATCGTTCTCTCATAATAATGTATTATCTCAACATTAATGATGTAACCAAGATTTTGTAATATTTTGATTGAAAAGAGTGTCCATAGAGTTTCTTGCCCATTCTTCTCCATAGATATCTACGCTTTGGAATGTGCAATTACAGTACTTTCTCAAGTTATTATGCCTTGTAACTGTGATTGTAGCTTCGCTTTTTTTTTTGTTTTTTTGACATTCAAAAGTGCCGTAGTGGTCTAATTGAAATAAATGCTTTGAGTTTGAATTTTGAGTTTGAGGTAAACCTATTTATTTTGCAACATAGGCCGTAGTCAACATAGGCCATCAGGTGATCAGCACCGTTGAAAATTAAATTAAATCAGAACATACATACTACAAAAAGTAACTGTCTCTACTAGAACACACAACACTAATAAAGAATACTAATTTAGTTTATACTTTCTGCCCTACATAATATTATGATACATCAGCATCAAAACAAATTACAACAAGTTTTCCCTCATATCCAATTAAGAGACTTGTTCAAGTCATAATGACTATTAGTACAAAGTAATTTAATGAAGGGTAACCTAATTCATTCTAGTTGGTTTACTTAAACTTGGCACGCCATTACTTCAACTAACTGTCGAAACTTTAGTTAACAAGGTAAATATTGCTTCTTTGGTACGGTGACAGTTTGATCCGTGGAATTATTTCAAGTCTGATTACAAGGAGAGGGAGAGAAGACAAATAAACGTATATGTACCTAGTTACATACACATACGGAACACGATGTCGAGAAATATGTACATTTTATATTAGCAGCTCGTCAACACAAATAAGGGCTCAATCTTTCATGCAGAATATGATTGTATATTTATCATTCATCACCCGGAAGCCGCGCCTGACTTGCGAAAGGTCTGAACTCAATAAATGCTCCGGTTTCTGCACAAATATTTTATTACGCTTGGAATAAAACATTTTACTGCGTCTTGAGGTAAAGAGTTTTATTAATAAACGAAACTAATCATGTCTACATATCTTCAAGAACTTGCCTGTACAAAAAGTGGTTCTTGATTTAGTGACGAAGTTTAAAAACAAAAACAGCAGACATTCCTACACCATTTATTTGCACTTTGACTGGTCTTTTTGTCATCGATAAAGGGGCACTGCACTAAAAAAGTTGAACTCGTGCATTAGTGTGTTTTCGAACGTGACCAGGAGCAAAATTCGTTTACCAAAAAAAATGCTTTCTGCCGGCCTTTTAGTTTAGTATTTGAGCGTATACTTTGGTTGTTAGAAATAAAACGGTCGAATAACTTACGTATAATATTAGGGACCTTACATGTTAGTAAACACTTGGAATAAGATTTTATGTTTGTACAAGCATTATCGCTGTGAGGTATAAGAAAAATCAATGTCTTACAAAATGTAGGTCGTATTCGGGAATGTAACCGTATTTAGCGCGGCTCTTACACATGTCGGCAACGAGATTAGTGCAGCTGTCTGCGCGGTCACGTAGACATCGTGTCGAGTGTCAGCGAGTGGCGATGTGTGGCACGGGGTGCGCTTCGGGCTTATGCCGCCGCACGCGCGCCTCGCTGCGAGGCGCCTTGAGACCTCGCGCCGCCGCCGAGTCTTTGCATCTCCACTTGCCGCAAAATTCACTTGTCAATAAATTGTCGTCTGCCAGCCTCGGTGAAGTTTAATCCTAAGAGAGGCATTGTTGTCAAGTTTATAGTTTCTGATGTTACATTTACCTGTTTCAAAGGAAGCTGTTCGGGTTTTTGTTATGTCTCAGCAAACTTGTTAGTTTTATCAGGCTGTTGTTGTCATCTTCTAAGGAAACTTTCATTTAAAAGTCTTTACAATAGACTGTATCTATAGAGAAGATCCATTCGGTACCAAGATGATAACAGACGGTAGATCGAAACTTTGAAAGTAAAATCATCTCATACAAACTCTATATAAAATCAATCTTTAAAACATTCCGTTTCAATGAGACACTCATTTGAAATCTATGACGGTGACGGGTGCAAACTATTCAGCACCGCCGGTGGCTGCAACGCATTGCCTCGAGCGAATCTTCTGGACATGACGTCGAAGTCAATTGCCGCGAACTGCTGTAAATTCATTGGTCATTTTGTTCCAAACCTTTTTTCAACACTACAAATACGTAGGTACACAAACTGTCATTAATACGAAATGAATGTAATTGCACAAATTCGAGCAATAATACTACCATTAAAATTTAACAGTGTTGAAAATTGGCGCAATCCATTATGGTAAATGACCGCCCGTGATCAAATTGTCGCAAAATGAACATCACTAGTACATTTCATCTCCGTTTTATTGGCAATTCAGTGAAGGGTGTAATTTTATCTTATTACTGTACCTGCGCAGTTCACTGATGCTTATTGCTTACGTTCAGTTTACTGAACATCAGTGTACATAGGTACGCTGGTAGGTACATACATTTATTTATGCTCCGAGCTCCACAAATAACTACAGGCGAGGTAATCAATTAACAGCGCATAGTAAGGTAGTATATCTCCGTTCAGATCGGTGCAACATCCAGTCCAATCACATTAGGCGGATTCATCTATTTCAGATAAAGTAAACACATTGTGAAACAAATAGGAAGCAGCTATAGAAACATATTTGCGTCGGAGCCACTCTCGTACTAGCTTTATCAACGTAAGTAAAATTTTAATATTGAAGCCCCAAGGTAGATGGGTAAAGTTCTGTTCATCGAAAGATGCGAGTTCTTTGTGTATACCTACTGTTTGTCACGAGAGGAAAAAGAGGAAAAGTTGACGTCCAATCTGCTGCTTACTTACAGAGATGAGAACGTCGTCGGCTTGAAGACGCACGTAAAACTTTCCTCCTAGCTATTTGTTGTGTATTTTTTCTTTGTCGCCGAAACGAATTTTTAATACAACTCATCTGAAATTCAGATCAAACAGCGCTCAAGTTATTAACTGGAAGTTAAAGTTAAGTACTTTGAGTGAGATTTGACCCCCGAACATTCACTTAGGCGTCGTGTAGTGCGCGTCTTTTCAAGTTTACGAGCGCAGTTTCAGCTGCGCTATAAAATCCTCTTTACGTGTTAGTTCATAGTGTCACAACGATCTCACACAATTCACACTTTATATGTCACTTTTTGATGTGTCTTTTCAGGTAATATCTGATGAACACTTTTATTCAGGCATTCAATTTAATGAATAGGTACACTACGCCGTCTTTAATCTTAATTCTTCATTAATATTAGGACCATCAATCACGAAATCATAAACTCGTAAGGATGTGCGTTGAATTGTTCATTGCTCGTTTTGTCTGGAAACTTTGAAGCGGAGAAAGACAACCCAACAAATTTAGGATTATTTGACTGTACGACAATGGGTATTGTCTATCTTTAAATGGGTTGGGCTCGAGCCTGGGACAATGGGCTCATTTATTCCTTCCCTTAGGCGTAGACACAAACTACGGCTATGGGATTAACGGGTTGAACACAACGAAATAATTACTTTTCGTGGACTGCAATAAGTAGGTATTTATTTTGCAGTGACGTTTACAAACTACTGGAAATCTGGTTTCCTGTTTCGAGTTAAGTTTTAATGGAATAGCGTTACTTGAAGCTGTTGTGGTTTCAAAGTGGTCCAAGAAGGTGACTAGGGATAGGGTGTTCTGTAATTGTTAGAAACGAAGACGTTACTGCCCAGTAACGTCTTTGTTTCTAACAATTACAGAACACGGGTATCACCTGTCAGCTGGAAGTGACGTTTATAGCTGTACCCCTTTTAACTTAAGAACGGCGTTGTTGTCTGGTAAAATACGTGCCTATAACAAACGTGTATGTATAGTCCATTTTATAGGTGTTCACGGGAGTTAAGTAAGTGTCACGTCCCTAAAATGTTGAACAAGCACAGTGAGATGAGTCGTAAAGATTACTAAGGAGCGAGATTCAAAGCGATTGTGATCGCTCGTCTCGTAGCTCATTTTGATGGATATAAACATTGCAGATGTCGATGTGAGCAGCGACTGATACATATCTTCAGTGGGAACTCATAAAACGCACCTCTTCAGAGGAACCCTCAGAATTTCTTCCATCATTTTGAGGAACCCTTGTCACTTCCATTACGTTTCCAAGGCGGGAGGTCGTTCTGATCCGTCCGTCCTTCATTTACTGAAGTT
The DNA here is from genome assembly GCA_963853795.1 of Xestia rhomboidea. Lineage (NCBI taxonomy): Eukaryota > Metazoa > Arthropoda > Insecta > Lepidoptera > Noctuidae > Xestia > Xestia rhomboidea. The sequence goes on along the minus strand of OY970764.1, from coordinate 9,461,803 downwards.
ATGGCCTTCTCATATTTCCTAAGTGGCATGTACTTTAGTCTTGACGAATTTGGAGTCTCAACCAGATCGTACATCATTCTCAACTAATCTTACTTTACGAACAATTCATACACTTATACCGTCCGAAGCAAGCGACTTGGTGAGGCTTTGCTACATGAATTAATCATGATAACATTGCGAACTCCTGCCATTCGCTCTTATGAGTCTAAGGTGGTAAATATTAGATCACGTTAAACTCCTCAAGTTAACTGTTTGTAACTAGCTAGTAGCGACCCACTTGTGCCTTTGTTCGCAAGATAAAGATAGATTTTACGGCTTTTCTACTTATCCTTTATTGACTTTCAACTTATACGCTTTGTAGGCTAACAAAGAAAACCTTTCTGGAAAGTACAGTTAATACAATGACTTTTGTTACCTTTTTAGCTAAAAAATAATAATTTTATCATTACCACTTCAACATACAAAATTATAACAAAAAGTCTGTCAGTAGGTATATTCTATTAGATTTTTATTTCTGTATCATTACAAGCACTTGCACGAGCAAACAGTACACTGTACACCGTCCCATAACTGTGTAGTTATCCAAACGAGCGCACTAAAATAGTGGTATTATTAGCCACTCGAGCTCCAAGGGGCTCACAAAAGGCGAAAGTAGTAAGTTTATCCTCTCTCATACAAGTGAGGCACAAAGACAATAATTTATAGTGAGTCACAGCGAGTACAGGCACTAAGCCGCACCAGATTAACCGACTCAGGCCAAACCACACGCGAATTTAAACATAAAGACCTCTTTGTGCAACGCTCGAATCGCATTTATCATAACATCCAAATGGAAGCTTGATATTTACTATTCTGCTTTAAATACCGTGTAATATTTACAATCTGCACTCGGTGTTAAGCGGCTTCTTGTTTCCAATTAAACTGACTATAACACTATTAATTTTCTCATGCATTCGTTGTTTGGATTTCTCCTAAAAGTGTTAAACAATTAAGACGATTTAAAGCATTCATAAAGAACCTTAACAGGACTTATCAAAGTTAACCTCGTAATTTGATATGGTTAAATTAGCCTTTGTAATTGAGCTCAATCATTGGATTGACTTTGATGAGCCTCCTATCTCGCCGAGGGCGATGGACTGACAAAGCTGATCATAATATAATTGTAAATTATGTTAAGATGGCCTTTGAGGTAAGTACTATATACTACATATTATATGATTCTATAAAAAGAAGTATCAAATTATTGCATTTTGCTACGCCGTAGCGAACCGCTACGCTGTCGTAGCAGACAGCTACGCGTGGGTTTTAGTGTATCCCACGTGTCTGTGATATTATTCGTTGTTGCTGATAAATATTTTGTTGTGTATTCTTGTGCTTATTTTGTTGTGTATTCTTGGGTACTAAAACAAATATTGGCACTTTGAAGTTTAATATTTTGTAAATGGAGCATTAAATCGAAAAATATTTAAATGTATTAGCAACCCCTTAATCATAAAATACCTATTCAACGATACCCCACACGATGGGATAGACGAAGAAAAAAAAATTATTTTTCAATACACTTCGTCGAAAACGGGTTCTTATCGCACTACGATTAGGTTCAACATGACATGTATTTCACACACGTGGATTGTTGTCATTTTCCATCACCGCGTGCTGTGCCGCGTGCAGAAAGCAGCCTATTTCGCACGCGGCACAGCACGCGGGTGTTGGAAAATTGCCTCAGATAAAACTATATCTTTACTTAGTACAAATTGGTGCAATGCCTATAGTCAGCGGTGATTGTTTTTTTCATTATTTTATTTTATTTCTTCAAAAGTTTATTGAAAAACGTCGTTTGATACACGTGGACATTTGTTATTGCAGTTCTCGGCTCAAAAACACCCTCGCCTACGGCTCGGGAGTTAATTCCGCCTCAAATGCAATAACAAACTTTCTCCACTTGTATCAAAATGTACTATTACCATTATGTCGGCGTAATTGATACACCTTTACAAAATTACAGCTTTCTAGTACTATCGGTCTCTGAGCAAAACCTCGGACGGACAGACGGACATGACGAAACTTTATAGGTTCCTTGTCAGGACTACGGAACCCTAAAAACGGTTCATTTTTATTTCATACAAGATCATTGAAGGAGGCAAACAAAAGGAGAGTCAAATAATGAGTATATTGATTTTGCGCATACAAATATGAACATTGAAATATGTACGTGAGAATCACTGGCATATCCCTTTATCCTCGTAAATCAGGAACAATAATACATTCCGTATACGAGTATATCCGGTAATACGAATTACGAAATCAATTCCATCTAGGCAGGTAATCGTCAGGGAAGCAATTTTGCGTGATGTATTGATGCGAGGTCATCCGATTGGAACAGTGTCGATACGAAATGAAACTTACGAGTAGATACAGTTTATTGTTGGCTGACGAGGGTCGACAAGTGTGTAAAACAATTTGCCGAGTGAGTTAATTTAGAAGATGTTACGTAAGAATTTTGTGGGGGTACAATAAATTAGTTTAACTATAACAGTATAGTGTGAAAACCTTTTTTTTATAAGCATATTTATGGTAGAATAAAAACTTGGCAAATGGTGAAATCCATCTCATAATATTAATACAAAATAAAATCTGTCTGTGTTTTCACATCTACCGTCCGGATCGCTATGAAATGACAGGTTGGACCTTGGACCTTGAGCATTATGTAGGCTACTTTTCATCCTGGATATATGTTTTAAAATTGACTAAATGCAAAATAAGAACAGATGAAGTTGCGGGCAACTGCTAGATCAATATTAAACAACTTACAAATCTTCAGAGCACCACCGTGATATTAAAATAACCAGACTCAAGCGTATAAATGTCGTTCTCAAAAGGCTCCAATGATATCAGTTACAAAGCTGTAATGATACAAAATACCGACACGCTGAACTAAAAGCGGGATAGGTCGCTGAATCCGAACGTTAATAAATAACTACCGAATGAAAAGTTATATCAGAACCACATTTCGTACATAAATTACGATTTCTCGCTAAAGTTCTACGTTCATGGAACTCGTGCTTAAATATATACCAGTATATATAACTGGTCAATATATACTCATGCTATTAGGGGATATGCCATGGGGTAGGCCCCATGGCGTTCCACCTCAGTAAAACACAAAGGCACTGCCGGCGCAAAAATAGTTCGATAGATAACCAAATTACTCGATGAATACAAACCAACTACTTTATTTACTAGTTCTTTGCTTCTTTGAAAGAGCAGGACGGTCTCTCTTTTCAGTTTTTCTAATCAAAATAAGTAACAGGACAGCGAATCAAATTCACAAGTATTTATATTTGAAAAAATATCGTCAACCAAAAAGCGACCTTAAAAAGTTCATATATATATATATACGTATATGTGGTGGCAGGTACACAAAAGAATATTCAGCCAAAAGTGTAAAGAATGAATTCTAAAATAAGTTCGTTTCGTTTACATATGAACTAACAGTAAGTGTTAAGTCCCCATGTATAGTATACAAAGTTTATGCATTAACAAACGACTTTAACTAGTTTGAAATGAAAAAAAAACAAATGAAGTGAAGTCTAATTGGTGTTCCGGTCCTATTTCAGCGCCATTTTTCGCGTTACTTTGTCGATGGAGCTTTGCGAAGAGGAATGGTTTAATGCTCTAATGGTGTTCCATTCCATTTTTGAATTCACAAACCAACAATGACTTGATACATTGCAAGAATAGCTTGCGCATTGTATATGAGCAAGCAACTCTTCAAGTAGTGAGGCTACTGAATATTTGTTTTGTACACATGCAAATACAAACTTCATAGTGCAGTTGACCGATGTTCACATTCAGCGGAACTCAGTACCTATCGCGCCGCTACACATCCGACTGCACACAATGCGACTGCTCGGTGTGCACCGGACTTTAAACCATTAAGACGTAGGTAAAGCTTACAGAATAAATCTATGACACCGAGACACACCCTTTTAACAGATGTCTTTGTTGTGACGTGTACAACGAAGAAATATTTCCCGAATTCTTTTCAGCGTCACCCGACATTACGCCGGGGTCGGAGCCTTGAGGACAATGGAGTAGTTATAACTCGCGTCATAGAGTCAGTGGACTGCGAAACAGACCCTCATTATTGCGTTATCAGTCTCTTGTGGGACCCGGTATCGCTATGCGGGTCAATCACACAATGCGAATCCCAATATTATAGTGCCTTGTCCAAATGCCCAAAATATTTTGAAGAAAAAATATTGTCGGACTAAACGACGCGATATCCAATACGTGCTTTGATTGTCTTCCTAACAAATTACTGCGTCTAAAAGACAAACATCCCAAGTATACAAACATTTGCGTAACAGATATTTCGGGGTTAATTTATGCTTTTAGCTTTGGTCGTGTTTTCTTTAATACATTTTTGTAGAGACTGGAAGAATTTCGTAATGTTTCGAACTAAATTAATTAATATTGTTTTAACTTGTTCTGGAGGGCTTTGAGCCTTAGAGCCATGGTTAAGGGTATGTAATCTGACCATTATTCAACCCTATAATTGTTGGACCACCCGTTTTGATGATCTTTAATCGAAGTCGGACTCTTAACTGCGCTTGAATGTCCTTAATCGTGTCTGCCCTAGAAGCGCAATTACTGGTTTTCAAACTCGCGATGTCTCGATTAGCAAACCGATAGCCAAGCTACTAGTAGTTAGTTTGATTGAGCACGAACATCAATTAGCAGTATTTCGGAAGGTTTCTTTTCATCATTACAAAGCACGTAATATTTCAACTTATCTTTAATACCCGAATTGTTATCTTTTGATTAATGGTAATCTAGTAACGTTTCGACATAATGCGTAGCACAGATTACACGTAAACGTGACTGTACCAGACTATACCCTCCATAAACCCATTAATTACGTGATTATTTTAGTTCATCGTTAATTCTATTTGTTGAGGGTTCAAGTTTTGGTAATTGCTTGTAATAAAATTAAAAATAATCTTGTTTGTTAAGCTTGTTAAGAGTAATTTGCAATTGTGTTTGTTTGGGAGTTTTCGATCTCCTCGTTTTGTCAGGACGGAAAACGGTTTTTGCTGTTTTTTTATTACGTTTTCAACATCCTGTTCTCGTGATTGGGCATACTGTCTGTATGTTGATGGTAAAGGTGGCTGCTCCTGCTATAATACCATGATAATAAAACTGTTTAATTAATGGGTGTAACGATTGTAGCAGGTGGCGTTCTGTAGTTTCTGCCTACCCCCTACGGAAAAAAGGCGTAAGTTTATACAGGGTGTAAACCACCTCATCACGAAGCCGTCAACCAAGCATTCTGTACAGCAAACTAAGTAACTTTACGCAAAAATTATTGCTGGGATACGACTTTTTTTTGGGGTCAAAAATCATGTTTTGTGATAGAACTCGATGTAACGCACTCAAAACGGATGGATTGAATAGTATGGGGTTCGTGGAGGTGTTTAAAAGTAAAAATATCTAAAATATCTAAAATATATCTCCCTAACTAGAAGGTTCCCAGGTATAGTATACAACAAAAAAATGATCGCAATGACGAGAAGAACAAGTAAGTGCCTTCCGGCTTCGTTAAGAGGTATTTTACACCCTTTATAGGGTGACTGGTAATTAGTGTACGATACTTACACACGTGATTGCACTCATGTTAACAAACAACTTTTACTATGGGACCAAACCTGAAATCGCGAAAAGAAAATCAGCTGTTTAGTACATTTTGACCAGTTAGGCGAGGTCGAGGAGGTAGTAGTGTTTTAGTATGAGTACAATTAAGTTTTTACAAGTACATTATGTGTTTAAGTATCGTACACTAATTACCAGTCACTCTATATATTGTACTGCTCGCTCCTATTACGTAATATCTGGCAAAATGTGGGTACGCTGTATGTCTTTCGCGTCATAGAGGCGTGATGTTTATGTTACGTTCACAACTTAACATTGACCTTCTTACGATGTCTATATGACGTCATTTGGCACTCTTCTTCATAAATAAACGTTGTTAGCAGCAAGCCTTTAACAGCAAGTTTAGTTGAAGGTATATTCTGTATAATGAAAACTTGAACTTCATGTAATAAACCTTAAGTTTACAAGCCATTATAAATAGCGGCCGACACTTTATTACGAGTTACAAGGGTATTATTTTCATATAACTAGCGGTATATGAATAATTTAATAAATGGAAGAAGCAAATGTATGGCGTTGTAAAATGGCGTATTATCTCGGTCAACCGAACGTGGGACGGTCAATATGGGCACGTAACGTGGCGGTGTGCGTATAAGCCGTGACGTCACTATATGGGACATCATTACACGCTAATGAACAGCGGTTTTTTTTGTAAAAATAGCCTCGTTTACAATAAATATGGAAAAGCTAAAATTTTTTCTACAAATGACAAAATTATTCGTTATTTTTATCTCATTCAATTTTGGTGTAGAATAAAGCATATTCTGTAGATTTATCTTTTTTATAGGATAATACTGATACTTAGTTAAATGAGCTATTTTGCCACAATATTAGGTAGTAAGCAACATAATTATACTGGATGCAATTATGACACATACCATCACATCTGCCTAGTCCTCCAGTCGACGGGCTTACAGTCAAACCTGATGCTGACGAATACCAGAATTTTATATGGACCCACTGCTTATCTGACCGACCCCCAGAACCCAGTTACTGAGTAACCTATATATCCCTTAGTTAGACTGATTGATTGACTTTCAGATTTCTAATTCCTTACGACTGTCAAAAATCTACAAATGACAACCGGGACCAACGACCAATTTATACACAGGGCGTGCCATAGCTTAGGAGTGAGTTCAGTATCGATAAAGTAACCAGTAAAAAATAAAAATAAATCCAAAAAAAAATTGCTGGATCAACCTAATTTAGTACCTACTACTTAACTCTAAACGATTGTTATTTTAAGTTAGTAGGTACCAAATTAGGTTGATCTTGCAATAATTTTTTCATGCTTTTATTTTTAATTGTGTTTTTTGTTTTTTTTACTGGTTCCTTTATCGATACTGAACTCACCCCTAAGCTATGGCACGCGACTACTTTAACACCTTGTATAGTATGACCACATTAAGTGTGAAGTTCAAACTTGGTACATTTATTTTAGTTCTGTGTTTTCCTGCCTGAACAGATAAGTTGGTTGAAGTGTACAATTATTAAAAGTGGCAGAGAAGCAAAAGTGTCAAATCCACTGAGTGATAAACGGGTATAGTTACAACATAACCTTACCCACCCCTCTGTATATCATACAGGGTGATTGTGTCTGGACCCGCCATAGCAAATTCGCATATAGAGGAGGTCATTTACTAATGATTGAACCCTACTTTCCCCAGCCAAAGTTTTATAGTTTGGGAGATATATCAATTTTTGTAATGTATTGAGATTTTTCCAAACTTTTTTTTTATTATTTGTTGGTAGTCATAAACATTGGTGATTTAAATACCTTGGAACTTCCCTCAAACTAGGGTTAAAAATAAAGATAGTAGGATTTAAAAAAAATCTTAACTAAAAAGTTTGAAGTAGAGTCCAATAATTTAGCAAATGACCTCCTCTTTATGCGTATTTGCTATGGCGGGTCCAGACACAATCACCCTGTATATTGCATTTATTTTTCTTACCTTTACCCTTGTATAATTCAATATCTTGTTGACACTAGAGACAGCGGCTGCATAGTCATGCACTCGCAGCTCCTAGACTAATACAAATTAATTGCTTATGGGAGATACTCAGAGCTCGCGATCCTGTACTACCTCAAGTGGATTCAACGTTCTACGGAGAATATTATATATTAATTAAATACCTGGGTTGTTGACTGAATAGTTTGATACTCATTCGATGTTCCCAGAGTTAACGAAAAGTTCAACTGAAATAAAACACATGATTCCAATTACACAGTGGTATCCACCACTATATACACAACACTATTATTTTTATTCATAAAGGTTGTAAAAAACCTTTTAACGAAGCCGAAGGCACTTGTTCTCCCTGTCATTGCGTTCATTTTTTTGTTCTACACCATACCTGGGAACTTTCTAGTTACGGAGATATTGGGGGTCAAAGATCCAACTTTTAGACTAGGTGTTTTTTTAAATACAAGTTTTTAATGAAAGTTTACTTTTAACACCTCCACGACCACCGTACTATTCAATCCATCCATCAGCACAATGTTTTGAGCGCGTTACATTGAGTTCTACCACAAAACATGATTTTACACCGAAAAAAAAAAGTCGATTCCCAGTAATTATTTATGCGTAAAGTTACTTAGTTTGATGTACAGAATGCTTGGTTGACGGCTTCGTGATCAGGTTGTTTACACTCTGTATATGTATGTCTTATAACAATACTCCTCCTGACCGTTTTTGGTCACGGCGGCTAATCTCAACGGAGTATTAGCCATCGGCGCGGGAGATATTTTAGTGCACAAATTGTGTTCGCAGGTACAGATGCCCTCCGAGGCTGCGGGACTATTCCGGGGCTGCGGGACTATTCGAAAGAGATACCGTGGCCCCGGAACACAAAGGGCGATGAAGGAACATGGATGGGTTTTAGTCAGTAAAAGTCTGACACTCCCTCCTGCTCCGCCTAGAGCGGGAGGAGTCATTTGATGATTTCCCATCCGAAAAAAAAGGTACAGATGCCCTCTCTGTTCCTTTACTCTCATAGTCCGATGGTACGGGGGTATACCGGCAATATCCAAACTCCGTGTTGCTACTGAGAAAGGGTTTGGAAGATTTTTGATTGAAGAAGGCTGGCCGGCCTAACTTACGCCATTTTATTTTTTGTCAAAGTTGCGGTTATGCGTAAAACCTATATTAATCGAAAGCTGGTATTACAAGCAAAGGATGTACTAAGACTCCGAAAGAAGACTAAAGAAGCCGAAAAGCACTTGTTCTCCACATCATTGCGATTTTTTTTTGTTCTGGACCATACCTGGGAATTTTCTAGTTACATAGATATTGGAAAAAACTAAACTAACAAACTTCCATCTTTTTCACAAATTAATGAACCAAAAATACCAGTTTGTAAGGGAAAAAGAAAGACTTTAAAGACCTTCATGATCCTCTACTATTCAATGCATCGATCATCACAATGTTTTAAGTGGGTTTCATTGAGTTTTACCGTAAGACGTGATTTTACACCCCAAAAACAGTTGTTCCCCAGCAATCATGTTAGTGTAGGGTTACTTAGTTTTATGTACAGAATGACTGATGAATGACTGCTGTTGATGGCTTCGTGGTGAATCCGTTTACATCTTGTATATGCGTAAATGATTGTTTGATCATCTATATTCTATTGTGACATTATCAATAGTCCTTTGTTTTTCGATGGCTGAAGTGCAAGTGCATTCGTTTTCTTCTCAAGTAGTCATTACGACGATATAGCCATGGTAGTAAGGATCTGTATTTCTTTTTTGGTGAGTTTTTATTTTATTTATTTATTTATTTGTTTCATTTAATGATCATCAACGTAAGGTCCCTAAGATTTGGCGCATTTTATAGGTTATTATTTATTACATAGAATATTATGTAGTTTATATAGTGTATATTATCACAGAACCAAAAAGATTATTTTTTAACTTATATTTTAAAGTACACACATTGCTTAACAAACAAAAAGCATTTTTTTTAATAATACGGAAATTGAGAAACCTTACGCGTGATATCAAGTAACTTTCGATCCAGTAATTGGATCACAATTCGTGAAAAGCAATATATAAATGGTGCATGTTCGATGTCCTGGATTAATATTTTTTTATTAAAGGACTACCAGTACTACCTACTATCCCAATATTACGATATAAATATCTTGTGTGTAAGTGACATTTAACAATCAAGACGCGAATTTTCGACTTCTCAACCACTTGTTTCTCGTCTCGAAGAAGGTTAAACTCGAGACTTCGATAAATCTCGATGAGAAACACGCAGCAATGAAGAACCTTATAATTATGTAATGTGCATTTATATTTTCCCCAGGTATTCTATGGAGACTGGTTGGCTTATGCTGATGTAGACTGCAGAGTAACTGGAGCCGGCCGGTTTCCAGACCCGGGCGATGACAAATGCATGAACTATACAATTTGCGTCTACGTAAGGGACACAGACGTTTATAACATGTACAAAACCATCTGTCCCCACGGAACTGTCTTCAACCCAAGAGCGTCCAAATGTACCACTCCGGAGAGCTACAGCTGCATCACCAGAGCTCTTGTCTCCGAGAACCCAAGCTTCAAAGTCTGTTCTTTTGACGGCTACATCGCTGATCCTGAACAAACGAATTGTATTACTTACATACAATGTGTGAATATTTTGGGCACTTTCACTCAATTGAGAGTTGTCCGGCTTCCACATATTTTAACCCAGACACGACTTTGTGCGAGCCAAACTACAATTGTACGGAATTCACCTGCACGAAACCTGGCAGATACGCCGACACCACGGACTCTACCTGTCATAAGTATCACTACTGCGTTCAAATGTCCAGTGGAACGGTTACTCAGTTTGAGTTCAGCTGTCCTGCAGATACGGTGTTTAATCCTATAACCAAACTTTGTAGGGCGGAAGAGATTTGTAGTTGAAAAAAAAAATGATAATTTTAGATTTCTTACAAAAGTTAATTTAAAAAAAAAGTAACTCAAAAGTTAACTTTTGAAAGGAATCTAAACTTTATATTTTTTCTTCTTATTAGTTGTAGTCATTCTTGATATTGTATGTTATTACATTTTGAAAAATAAGTACTTAAAGATGTAGTTAATAGTACATAATTAATTAAACTAGAAATTTTTCATCAGGAATTTTAAAAAAATCTGCTGTTCCATAACACATTTTAGAACATTTCGATTTCGATTAATATAGGTTTTATGCATGGCCGCAACTTTACAAAAAAAAAAGGTTAGGCCGGCCATTCAATTCAAACCCCTTTCTAATGGAAAAATCTAATACCACTTTTTGTCCGACCTGGGAATTGAACTCAGGACCCCACGTTCCGCAGTCGCGTATGTGACCACGAGACCAACGGTTAAGTACTATCATCAATTTTATTATTCCGCAATGTCAATTTAGTGTCACAAAACATTAACAAAATTTAAATGTATATTTGGAATAAATGTTTTTAAACCCACTCCAAAAGTTCAGTTCTCGTTACAACTTCAAAGTTTTTTACATTGTTTTCAGTAGGACTAGTCTATCTGAAATATGCTTAGTTGTCACTTATATAAAGTGGATATTTGTCTAAGTGGAAACATCATCAATGGAAACAAAAATGAAATAATTGAGGATTCGATTGCCGATGACCAATATGGGCGTGAAAATCATAGTTTTAATTAGTAACTTTAATAAAAGTAAAACTTTGGATACTTTCGCACAAAGATCGAGTGTTGTGATTTCTAACGCTGGAGTAAATAACTACACATTATTTTCTTCAAAAATACCTCAACATACGAAACTCTAGGGGCACTGAACTTCGCCGTTCAGTTCTTAATTCTCATCTCTATACAAGCTAGCTCTTGAAACTCCCTGTAGCTAGTCGTCGTGTTATTTTACCACATTATAAGTTCTCCCACCTCTATAACAGACAGAACAAGCAACTTTCAATAAAGATTAAACGTTGGTCGAGTAACTCCTCAGTTTTCCTACAACTTCGCCTCATATCACTTGAAGTATAAACTTTTTCTGAGCAGAAGTAGTGGGTACTCTGTCTAAGATAAATAAATACAAGTCACTCTTGTATTTTCTAAGAGGAAAAGTATTTTTATTACGTTATAGCCACCTACAATAAGAGATTTTCCAAAGAATGCGTTGGCACCTTGAAGAAAAAGTCAAAAAGTCCCAGGAATCTAAGAATTATTCATCTTGATCAAGTTTTATGGTGAAGCTTGTGAAATGAAAAAATGTCTATTCCTGAATCTTTAAAACACTTACACACTTACACGTCAATATAACGTAACAATTTTTGTATGAAAGCACTTCTTTCCCGGTCAATCATCTACTAAGTAAGGTAGTAGAGATCCCGATACTTCATCAGCGAAGCCTGAGAATCGAACCCACGCTCAATGTCAGTTCTTTCAGCTACAATCGGTATAAAGTTCAATCATAATACATTTTCTATTTAGGCAGGTAATAAAAAATGGTGAATCAACGCGCCTCTACCCTCTACTAAAATAATAGCTGCTAAACAACACAGTTTTAATCAATAGGCGAGACGACAAAAAAATCTAATTAGTCCGTCACTTAAATTATCAAAAAATATTTGACCCGTGTTTTTTCTTTTGTTTCGTAAACCAAAATTAACGAAGATACGACGGTTTTAAAATTCTCAATCCGTCACGCCATGGTATAATTTTAGCTAGTTCTGACGTCACGAGCCCCCCACTCCCGAGTTTTGATGCGTTTTATCTTTGTCAATATTCATTGATATACAAAAACAAAAATACGTGTCCATTAATTTCCAATACTCTAACTGACGGACTAAATAGATTTGCAAATTTTTTGATACTGTCGTCATGCCTATTAGTATACTCCCTACAATCTGCGCACAAAATGTTTGGAAGTTCTAAATGAATGTAATCATTTAATAATAACATATAACAGCTAGAACCTTTTTAAGTTTACAATTATTATTACACCTGGCAACATAAATTAAATTCTTTTACCTACTTTTTTCTTGTTTTATCAGTAAAATTACTCACTGAGATTTTAGTACATACTTTATGTACTAAAATCTAAACTATGAACTGGTAAACTATGATAAATTAGCACGTATTTTACATAACATAACGCCTGTTATTCCCGAAGGGTTTTGCAGAGGTGTACTCATTAGGACACCCACTTTTCGCCAGTTATATTTAAGTCTTATGTAACAGGGCGAGCCTATTGCCATTAACCGGGCACAAATCCAGTCTCCGTGGCTGCTACTGAGGAATTCCTGATCAATAAAACCAATAACACGTTGCCCGACCGAATCGAACCTAGGATCTCATTCTCTGCAGTCGCGCTTGCGACAACGAGACCAACGAGGCACGTATTTTAATTTAAATAATTTTGCTTTATCCTATAGTTTGCGATCTATTACGCTGTCTAGTATTATATTGCTGACACTCTTTGTTTATACAAGAGTCAATATTATATTACGACCGTCAAAATCTGCCGGCAAACTATTGTAAAATTGACGACAAAACATTAGTTACGCAGGAAAATCGTAAACTTTACGTTGTTCATAACAAATATCACGTACGCACGCTCTAAAGTATTAAAGCGATGGTTTTAGTGCATTTAGTCTCGGGAAGATGAGCTCTCAGGGTCAACCGTATTGCGGTTAATGTTGACCATAAAACATTCCCGCAGTTAGGTTGTGTGCAGCCCACCCTTGTGATCCCCGCTGATGTATTTACGTACCACGAATTATATGGAAGCTTGTTTACATTTTAATGAAAGGCGTGGGCTTGTAAATTCTCTGTTTATGCTCGCACTCGCGCCGGATTCCACAACTCCGAGACTCGAGCTAAAGTTACGTCATGTATGTCTCCGTACTTTAATGCAATATACACTCCCAGTATTTATTGACTAGCATAAACACAAACGGCGCATCTACTCCAATATCGTAATTATTGAAAACACTTCCGCACAAACATGACGGAAGCCTAGCGACTTGGTGCTAAGTCTTATTATAATTTCCCCGAAAGCGGAAATAATATACGAAATGTCGAGTTCCGTTAGCTTTTATCAGGATTTTATTTCGAAATCTCTCCGGAAAATCAGCGAGAGGTGACATTACCGATAAATGTCGGCTTCGTTTCACAATAACGCCTACACTAATCTGTATATCTCGGTATAGCTACGATAACTATACGATATAACAAAAAGGCACTTTCCGTAATGCAGAAACTTGCCATTAGAAAACTTTGTAAGAATAAGATTTAAATGGAAGCCTGAGAATAAAGGGTGTTCTTAAATCACTAAGATTAATTTTGTGCGCACATAATTTATATCAGCAAACCAGGACGCGGGTCGACGAGACCATGAGGCAATTTACAAACTCGAAAATCGCGGAAGTTCGTTAATTATTCGGCGGGAGCGGGCTCGGCGCGCCCCGACTCACGGTTATTGACAATTAAGACAAGGCCCGACCGCTTCACGCGCCTTATTGCTCTGCTTGTGGTCGACTCGCCACTGCTACCCGACCGGATCCCAAATATTCACTATTCAATAAACTGCACCTATAAAGTATGAGGATTTAGAGAGGTCACACCATATACCCTGCTTTACAACCATTCTGAATATTAACGATCATTATTACACCGAATTGGTTTGGTGCACCCTTGTTCAATTTCAAACTAACTAATCCTCGTATAGTTACCCAAAAGTATGACGATTTCTTCAGGCAACGGTCCTGGAAGTACTCCAAAGTTTCCTGGTGATAGTAATCTGTCGCTTCTGATAAATCTTGTCGCCGGAAACGTGCTCTCTGGTGCTCTACTATTTATATTTTCCGATTTCGAGGTGTCGCCTGGGCCAATAAGTTATTTAGGTATTTAATGTATACAGGTTTATTTTCCCTATGGATATAACTTAATTTTCAAATTATGTTATTCTGATTTGATGAGAGCTTGTTGACATCCAGACTTAATCAAAAGGTTGTGTTTATAAATAACAGTAGTAGATTCTACACCCGTAATAATATATTCGTATAAAAACCTGTACACGTGTGTGCTACCCATAGCGCCAACTATATAACCCATACATAGTAAACCGTTGAGTCTCGCTGTAAGTAAGGGAAACAGGAAACGGGTTACGGGTATGCGGTTAACCGGCTAACCAAAAGACTCAACATTCTAACGCTACACGTCGCATATATATTGGTACATAAACCCCTTGTTGTTGCTATATCTTTATACTTGTACTTACGTATATTTCTATAAACCCCTTGCCTTAGGTATATCAGTATGCTTAAGTATGTCTCTGACGACGGTACATCATAATAAGGTTGTTACGATCCCACTGCTGGGACACAGGACTCCTCTTTGTGAGAGAGAAGCCATGGCCCCAAAGTCAGGAAGTTTCCAATTTGATACACTCAACAAACATTTTGAATACAGTTATTACGTGTCGATCGTAGCTCGATGGAAAAACACAAATATCAGAGTGGAGAGACGTTTCACGCTACACGCAACAAACGCACAAGGCACGTAAGTTCAATGTAAACAAGTAGCACGGCTCCGAGGATCCCTCTCAAAGTAGGCCATGTATCGTATTATGGGAGGCTCCACTCTGTATTCATAGCGAATCTGGGACAGCGAGCAAGCCAAAATGGCGAATATAAAAATGAGTTAAGTGATAGTAAACGACGCTCTGCCCCGGGATCCGATATTATAACTTCGGTGTCTAATAGATTCTAAAAAGAAACTTAAGACGACCATATTTAGTCCTTCCATAAAAGTTCACCAACTTCTGTTACTTGTTAGTGGATAAGTTTCGGGAAATGTTATCAATCTTGTTTATTAGATACATTCGTATGTAAGTATATTAATCGTAATGTTTTGCTTCGCCGCTGTTACTAAGTAAACAACATATTTCGTTTACATCGCTGCGATATTCGCATTTGAAATGGTAATTATCACCGGCATAGATTAAAAGAACATGTTACAATTCAAAATGATGGGACTGTTCTCAGCAGTTTCAACATTCATGTACATAATTATCATTCATATGCATACATTTGTCGCTGGAAACGAGAAGCCGCGCTTCAAAGTACTATTTTAGTAAGAAGCAATAAAATAAGTAGGAGACAATTTCGGAGGGAGTGAGCTTTAAATCAAATAGGAATGGAACGTACAAAACGGAAGTTTATTACACAATTGACAAGTGAAATCGACGCCCATAAAATGTCACAACGACGACCGTAAAGATGCGTTTCAAGTTAAGCTAAAACCTTGTAAATTTTAGTAATATGAAAGTAGCGAAAATACAAAGTCTTCTTTATTATGTACTAAACCCGATAGTTTCCACCCTAAAGTGGACTAAAATTAAATTAAAGAGTTCACGACTAGACTTTATTAATAAATTGGTAGTATCATTAAGTACCTAAAAGTAAAACTGTTCTTAATTAAAAGAAAATTAAATTGCTTAATTTGGATTTTTTTACAAAGTTTTCAGAAGAGTCAAAAAATCTACGCTCTTCTTAAGAAAACCAATCCAGTATTTTCGAACTCTTTTAATCATATTTTTAGGGTTCCGTACCTCAGTCAGCAAAAACGGAACCCCTATAGGATCACTTTGTTGTCCGTCTGTCAAGACCCTTTTTCTCAGGAACTCGTGGTGGTATCAAGCTGAAATTAATATCAACTACTCAAATCTGCTACTCCTCAGATCAGTGAAAAAATCAAACTTTTTAGTCAACGCGATCAAAAGATATGACCGTTTATGTCGCATATTTTGCAATTTCACAAGGGAATCGAAACCTATAGGGTAGGTACTTCCCGTTGACCTAGAGACACACACGTCGGTCATTCTATTCTTTTAAGATACAGTGAGCGAAAAGTGTTTTTAGTCATTGAAGCGTGAATCTATTTATTACATAAAATGTGAGACTAAATAAGACATTGTATTCCTTACCTGTATCATGAAATTTGGCAAGAAGCGATGTCTTACAGAACATGTAAAGGAAAAATGAAAACTGTAATTATGTAGATTAATAACAAAATCCCTACAATTTTATATGGAACCCTCGGTGCGCGAGTCCAACTCACAGTTGGCCGGTTTTTTTATTCGTAATCCCTACATCACCTACAAGAGTTTCAGTTCAGCGGTTACCGAAGGCACATTTATTGAAAAAGGTTCCAAGAACTCGAGCCCACGCATTTGTTCGCATTATCTTCGTGTCCAAATGACGGTGAACGATACAAAAAATGACACTTTGATATGAAAACGCTTCAATAGAGCGCCTGTTTATTGCGAAACAAAATGAAAGAGTTTCTGTTTCAAAATAAATTCGGAGTTGGTGATAATCGATACCGACGTTGGTTTGGTAAGTATATATTTGAGGGTGACGTAGTTTTTGACAAAACGAATTTGGAATCAATTATAATGAAAGTAAGGGCTCTTATAGACAGCATTTGTCGTCGACAGTGATGACTGCAGGCGTCGTCTAGTCGTCCGTATGTACCAGTTCAATCAAATAGTAATTTTCTGAAGTTTCAGTAAAAAATACATTGTGATGATAATCATAACATCACGCCTGTAAGGGTTAGGCAAAAGTGAACCTAATAGTGCACCCACATTTCGCCAGTTATGTTTAACTCCCATGTAGTAGAATGCGAGCCTATTGCCATCAACCGGGTGCAAATCCAGACTCCGGGGATGCTACTGAGAATCCCCAATTTTAAATTCAAATTCATTTACCTCAATCCATTTAAGATCATAATTACGTATTCATACATTTGAAATAAACATTAACAATGACCAACCAATTCCACACGCCCGACCCGGGAACGAGCCCAGGACCCCATGCTCAGTAGTCGTGCTTGCGACAACTAAACCAACGAAGCAGATAATTAATCATACGTTTCAGCAGTCACTAAAGTTTTAAGCGAAACTGTCCAGGTTGCGACGAACGCACGTGAGCACCAATATGATGCAGCTGCAGTTTACAATAAATTACTTAATTTAATTTATAACACATTTGCTCGTAAAGGTTCTCTTATTTCACCAATTTCAATATCGTAATGTATCTCATTACGCACTTGTGCTGTAAAGTAAAATGCACAGTTTATACTTTTTTAAATCAAAGCAGTTTTTATGTCAGAAAAGTGGTCAACATTTTATGAATAAAATTAACTTTGGGAGATGAAATATAATAAATAAACATTTAATTCTTTAATTTAATTAATTTTGCCAATAAATTACAACCATTTATCTGTAAAAAAAAAACACAAAAATATTAATTTACTTTATTAGTAATACTGGCTGTTTTTTGTGTCTTTGCCTTAAAATAAAGCGCTGATGCGCGCGCCTCGCTAATTTGTGAACGAGTAAAAATTATTCCGCACGCTTTTTCTTTTCGCTGTATTGTTTTTATTTGTTTTTTTTTTATTTCCTCGCAATTATGTTATAAAACGTCGTATGACATACGTGCTCTTTGATAATTACAGCCTCTGCTTTTTTATCGCCCTCGTCTACGGCTCGGGCAAACATACCATACATATCGCCTCGGCTGTAATTTTCAACTTACGGCACTTATATCATAATGTACTATTAACGTCTAAGCATGGGCCATGTGATGGACATGGACATTTGTTTCCGAGTCATGGATGTTTATATGTATAATAAGTATGTATTTACAAACAAAAAGTATCTATGTAGTATATCAACTATCTGGTGTCCACGTCACAAGCCTCGTTGCTTAGTGTGGCACTAGATGGCGCTGTGTGTAATGTCCAGTGATATTTATTTATTTTATTTATATGTTAGAACATGGTTGAAGCAAATAGGATTATGGTATCAGGTTGCAGTAGCACGTGACTGACTTTTCTTATAAGAAAAAAGTATAGTTACGTCTGTGTGTACTTTAGTTTAGTTATATTGCTACTACTTAATTTGAACTGTCAAATGACTTCATGAAAGTAAAAACCCGCGCCCAGCAAAAAGATTGATGTAGACTTGATGAAGCCAGATAGCTGAGTCACAGTCTCCATTTATAAAGACAGGGATGGGTAGTATTGCCTACGCGTAATTATGTGCCCTGCTTACGTACCTACGTGGTCGGATTATCTTGGTCCGCCCAAGATTATTCCAAGACCCGATTATTTTGTCTTGAAAATGTGTAGATTAGATTGCCGATGCGTGAATACGTATTGTACGTGGTTTGGACACGAGAACGTTTGGGCCCTGGTAATACCTTCCTAGGTTTGATGATGCTGTTTATTTTATGTGAAGTAATTCACTTTTCTCTAAAATATACTTATATTATTTTAATCTTTCTCATTCTAACGCCCAATATTATTCAATTGTAACAGTAAAAAGTCAATGAGAGCTGCTTATCCCAGTTTTGAAATCAAATTTACATAAGGCTGCAAGGCAGCATCTGCTTTACGTGGTAAGCCAATAAGGGAGCAGAATAATACTATTATGTTATAATTCCTCCCATTATTAAATAATTCCTTTACGCAACTTTTAATGCAAAAATTATGCCGGTCGATAAAGAAATTGTTATGATTTCTAAAATGCTTTTGGGAAAATTTGTCCATCGGCCGCCCCATCATTAATACTAAAATCTTAATTGAAGCGACGTACCTTCCGACACGACAAAGTGGATTTCATTAAAAATAAATAAAAAAAGGCATAAAACTTTCTCTTTTTATCTTATTGGACAGGAATTTCTGGAATTAAATTGAATGGTGTCGTGTTCATCATTAATCACGGGGGCTCTGGCTTGTTCGCGATCCTTTCGCGATGAACTTTTTCTTTTTCATAAAAATAATATTCTTGTTTATCAGTTTTTTGTGTAAAGATTATTCTGTCCTGTTTTTCGAGAGAAATTTACCTTTTCGCAGTAGAGTTTTTTAACGGTATAACGTTTATAAAGGACTGTATTTTCTGTGAAAACAGACATGACCCATGTTTAAAACATAAATTTGATGTGAGACCTAATAAATTATGCACTCAGCCGAACTAAACGATACTGCTATTACCCGAACACGGCGACACCAGCGGGTAGAACATAGCATGTACTTGTAGGTAACTATGTACCTATTGGTATATGTTTTTGGATGTGTTTTTCATTGCAATTACATGGCACCACTTTGAAGTTTGTTTATGTTTTCTTTTTTTTTTCTATTCTTCTAAACACAACTTCACAAAAGTAAAATTAGTAGAACTCTTTGAAAAAACAAACCATAAAGCAGAAAAGATAGTTAGGTTTTTCGCTTTGTCGTTATTCTATACGACAAAGCTGCCAGTTGCAATGAAAACTGTTTCATAGTAGATACGGATTCGAAGATCTTGTTATTTACCTACTGAGTTGCTTAGCTAAACTTTATATGTTCTATTTAGTTAACTGACTGCCAATATTTCCAATATTCGTATTGTTTGCAAAATCAACGTTCAAGTATTAATATATTCAATAACACTTTGTGTAACTATGCGCTATTGTCTGTATATTTGGCTGAATCTAGAAATCTAAAATCTAAATTGAATATCCCGCGTGTATGCTATTTTGGCAGCTGTAATTATTGTTTGGCTTTTAATGCAATTTGCATCATAACAATAATATAAAAAATAATTATTTCCACTGTGTTATTTTGGAATTGTTTGGGTTTTTTTATCCCACGGGTTAAACGTGTATTTATTAAAATAGGCATTGTGTTCAATGTTTTAAAACTAACTAACACCTTTCCTTCTTCGATCAAAACATTAATTTCTGCAAATGCGTCTGGACGCATTCGTTTCATTCGTTCATTTGTTTTCATGTTCGAGGAGACTCGCAGAGGTGGCTTCCACGCCATCATGCGAGAGAAAGCGGCCTCCTTACTACAACGCCTGCATGTGAGTGGCAACAGCATTTTGAAGGTGATTGCTGCCAGACCGGACTGCCCCATCCAGAGACACTGGGTGGGGACAGTCACAGGTCCGTTTAAATAATTGAATTGTAAACACTAACAATGCTAACCTGTTTACTTAAGCGCCATTATTACTAACATTAAAATACTAACAAAACTTTGAACCGTAGTCTGAAATAAAGTTTTATTTATTTATTTCTTCATCGATTATCCCATGATCTGTCCACGAAGTAGACACAATAGTTAAACAATGGCGTCTCGATCAAATCGGTCATTTGACAGATCATGATTTATCCAAATTGTACTAGTTGAATATTGTAAAAAATTAAACGAAAAAGTAATTGGCATAGTCATGATCGACATGATCACATGACCAACGAACACGTCGCGTTAAACCAATATATAATATATATAATAAACAAATAAAATACATCATAATAATGGCGTACTATTTTCTATTCTAAACCACAACATGATTAATATGCTCTCCGTTCCAGAGAGAATAAAACAGCTAACTGTAAAGTTTTTATTAGTTGCGCGTGTAATGTGGTCTCGATAGATATTTTCTAATGAATAAATATTACAAAAAGGAATGATGAGAATTGTGTTGATGCACAAAACTAGTCCACTATAGGATAATACGCAAATAAATACCTATGTACGTACATTTTTTATTTGCATTCTTTAGTAGCAACAACATCGGGTTTGTATCGTACAAATATTGATAAATTGTTGACTCCGTACAATCGAATAAGTAAACCCATCGTTTCGTTTATTCTTGTAACAAGCCAACAAGTATCGTGGTTATTACCATTAAACCAAGATTTTTTTTAGTAAATCTTAGACCTTTATTAATAACCCTAGCACTTAGGACCAAAATCTTAAAAGTTGCTGTCAAACCGTTAGTGTTTAAAGACAAAAAGTTTTCACCATCCCAAGAGATTTTAGGCTCTCGCTTAAGTTCATATTACTGAAATAATAATTATCTCTTTGCTAAACTCTTGTTATGTTTGCGACAATTTGCCGCGGCAGCGGAGTTTCCCCCCAGCGTAGCGCCTCCACGCGCCACTCGTGTAGGCGCGCGAGGACTATTGCCTCCAGATCCCATGGCGGCAATCCGGCAAGGAGGTTCGCCGCCTCGCGGGAGATCGTGCGGTACCCCCGGACCAGCCTTACGGCTACCACCTTCTGGGGCGCGTTCAAATGGTGGGTGGCACGCCGCCTCAATGAACGCGCCCACACCGGGGCCCCGTAAAGGGCCATGGACCGCACGACTCCCGCGTAGAGCCTCCGGCAGGAGGCGTTTAGCCCCCCCAGGTTGGGCAGGAGCCGCCTGAAGGCAGCCCCTGATTACTTTGTCCTACATATTACAATGTGTGCAAACCAATAGGTTTAGATATACAACCAACAATATCAGCGGTGCGACGACTTCGCGATAGCTAAATCTCGTAGACCGTTCTACATGTTTGCCATTGAACCACGATTTTCTCCTTCATTCTCAGATTATCGTTAAGAAATTCAGTGAGGCGCTAAAGCGGTCATTTGGCTCCTCATGGCTCCTCAAAGCCTGTCGAAGGCGCATCACGTAGGGTCGTATGCCGCGATCAGTTTCCAGCGCACCTGCAGCCACGGCTCGCATACTAATCCACAGAAATATTCATATTACGTGAGCAAATTAGCATTCCTGTAAACTATCTACTGAATAAAAATAATTCCTGGACGCCTATTGTTCAGTTGTTTTGTTCTTTTGTTACGAAAAAGGCAACAATACACGTTCCCATTTTCATGGAAAAACTGATAAAAAAATAAGTTTGTTAGATCTTTTATCCCGATTGTTCTTGCCCAAGTTGAGATAGATTATCCTGATTCAATACAGACTCTTACTAAATGTTTTGTAAGAAAGTTACTTTTAATAATATTTTACGTCAATTTTACCTTTGACAATAAATTGTGTCTCGTCTTATGTACCTAATTAAACCTTGAAAGAATGAAGAATGTTATTATTTCATACTTTTTACAGAAAAGCAACTTTACCTACAGACAACGATATCTGAGTTTTTATAAAACCTTTTTAAAACTTTGCCGAAATTCTGCCTACTTAGCCGTTTATTTATTCAATTTGTAGGAATAACCTTTGTAACGATGATACTTGAACCGTTCCGTGTAATTCAAACGATTGTGTAACTTATTCACTGTAAAAAATATGGTTTTAGATGAAGGTGGTGCGGTGCAGTGGCTGCACGAGCAACTCTCAGTTGACAGTGTTAAATAAAACCACACAATGCTAATGCAATAACTGTCTCCCGCGCTTTGTAAATAGATCTCTCACAAATTTGCGAGCACATCAAAAGCGACGCGCGTGAGCAGTAAAATAAAAGTGAGTGTTTGAAGACGCGTGAATTATGTAACGCGCACAGTCGCCTCGCTGTCTCACCTGCACACAGGACTCATTTGCTCGGATGTGAGCAAATGACTCGTTATGGCCGCCTTTTTAATTCAGCCGTTCCTTACGTAAGTAGAAATTATACAAATTAACAGGATCAAAAGAAAAAAATTACGGAAATTACGTTGGTATGTGTTAGACCTCTGTTGCTCAGTGAAGTAAATGGGCAGATATTTGAATCTCTTCTCTCAAGTGTAATTTTCATCTCACGTTATTAAACACATCAGTCGTAAAGAATATCTTCAAGAAATAGGTATATAAGAAACCTACAAAAAATACTTTTTATTAGTTTTCGCTTCGAAATTCGAGATCATCGTAAATAATACCTTCAACAAATATTAATAGTAAATTAATAAATTAATAGTAACAAGATTTTTTTTCTGTTATAATATAGTATCTATAGACTTATGCAAAAAAGTACGTAAGTTATTTTATCTTACGTAATTGCTAAATAAACTCGAGCAGTAGCACAGTACTGGCCAGGAAGCAAAAGTCTTTAGACACTTTGGAACCCAAAGCTTTTTTGAAATTCTAATGCGTCGCCTAGTCTTTAGAACTTTATTTCGACGCGTTGACGGTCTTAACCGTTGTTGGGAAGCACTTCACTACCATTTTATCTTATTGTGACCGTTGCAGTGTTTTGTATAAGTACAGCTTCAATTTGAATTACAATTTGCTTTTAAAATGTAGTTATCCATGTTATCTTTGTTTGACAAACGAATTCAGAGTCAAGAAAGTCGAAATCAGAAAAATAGTTGTAATATGTATTTTCAGGCTTTTTCTTTCTGAAATAAAATAATATTTCGTTATGTCTATCTATGTATAAATAACCAACACTGCTTCTATTATACAACAATACTGACCCAATAAATAGATCTTACTTTCATTGAGTTTTTTTACAAGTATCGGAAGGCAAGAGGAAAATACAAACTATTATTTTCTTCCCTCCTCCTATCAAATCGGAAACGATGGAAATCATCTATCAAACCTTTACATTTCCAAAATATATATTTCCTTATATATCTTGAAAGGGGTTACGTCAGGATAACAAATCTACCGATAAAACAATCTTTAGAGTTCAAAGCTCAGATATATGATTATTTATTTAAGTTTAACCCAGCTTCTGTAGAGAACCTAAGTAAATAAATATCTTTCTGTAGAATCAGTTTATTTACTGTTACATACTGCTTTCTCAAACACTATTGATATGAACTACCACAATGTTTTATTAACTTACGGGTTCTTCATTATGATCATCAACACCGATCATTGTTGATTAAAGGAGAGAAGACAACAAGAAGAACTTTTAAAACGCCTAGTTGACACTTCCCGTGACCCAAGGGCTGGCTTTTACCTTGGTCATAGCCTAAGTGTTGCCATACAACGTGGCAACGCCGCCAGTCTCTTGGGCACATTACCAGCTGACAGCGTTGAGGAGAGGAGTTTTTCGATGCCGTGTAGTTTGTTGTTAGTTTATTTAAGTTTTTTATTAAATATACCGTTGTAAATAGAAGAAATGAAAACGATTTTTCAAATATAAATTAATATATGTGCGAAAATCGTTTAGGTTCCGATCTACATTCGTATAATTCCCTCTCACCCGACTGTGTAGAGAATTTTGAGAATTGGAGATAACTGATATTGGAGCGAAATTCCAAGAGGGCGTGAAATAGTTTCACGAAATATAAAATACCAACCTTACCTCAGCGACCTACTTACTTAGTTGCGTACATGGAAGAATTTGATGCTCCAGGAATTGAGTAAATCGTTAGAAATTACCGTTATCACTAAACGAACCCACGCAATTAGGGACACAGATATCCCAAGAACCCAAACCCTATTATCTACACGTTCTCGTTAATAGGATATCAGGTAAAGTGAAATCATTACAGTTTAGACCAAATCTGATGAAACATCATATTTTCAGTATCGCAGTTTTTATTTTAAACATGCGCGCAGTAGGTGCATAAATAATTCATCGAAATCCCGTTCGAGGTCACAGTGCGGCTGGCAAAAATCGCTTTACGAGTGTGGGAACTGGCGAGAGGCACGGGCAGCCGGATAGCCGGGTACCGGGGAGCCGGGTAGCGCGATGCCGCGTTGATATAACCCGGTACAGGCGGCACCACCGCGCAAACAAATTGGATGCTTAAAATTCAATTTGAAGGTTTCGCGGTCCGCTTCATTCGCTCTCCCCGTTCGTTACAAGCTGGACTCGCTCACATATCCAAATGGAAACGCAATTATTTTGCCGTAACTTGGTATGTTTAAATGTTTATCGCCGCCGGCACACTGCTTGTTTATATAATGAAGGTTGGCTTGTTTACAGCGAAATCAATTGAGAGATTAAAATCCTAACATGTCTATGTGTATGTATGTATGTATGTGTGTTTATGGGGTGCGTATGTATCGGTTTGAGTATAAGTGCTCACATAAATGATTAAAACAATTATGGTCTGGTAAATTCTACATGAAATCCATTAATGATTTCATATAGCTCTGGTAGATAACATTTGCTCAAAAATAATATAACCCATATTTTAAAACTCGTGGTAGGTACCTATTCTATTCCGCTCCGTAAGATACTTAAAAATGCGTTATGTTTTACCAAATTTCAGAATCAGCTTTGTACATACAGGACGAATCTGCTGACAGAGTCATTCTATATAAGAGCTTATTGCAGACTTGTATAATGTATTAGGTTTAATGATGGAAAATATAAGGTTTTCTCAAAAAATTGCTGTCTCTAATTCAATTACGTAAACTTCCGTAAAGTAAATGTCACCCCGCATTGTCGTACTTAAAATCGCTGTGTTGGTATAGAAACTTGAACAACAAAACTAAACGAGCTCTTAAAATAAAGCGGACTTGTGGTGGGTACTATCCCAAGAAGAATTTGAAGTTGAAATAACTACTAGACGAAGTTTCCCTTCTTCAGATTCACGAAACTTTTCGGAATAAATTCAAGTTTCCTCAAGCTGAAAATTGATGAGTACTTCTATGAATTTAAATATTACCCGCATAATTTGAATTAGCATAATAGCAATAAATCCATCCGGGACTTTTAACGGTACGGTGTAATAAATACCGAACCTAAACTGAATTCATGACACAATAAAACAAGCGACATGAGCGTTGACAAACTTAAAAGAGAGATATAGGCTAGTCTTAGATACCTACAAAGTTATACGTTGGTGTTCGTCGTCTCAGTGCCGTCTAGAACTTTTCTAATCCTGTATTCTTCGGTAAACTTTTCCAATATTGCGAGCATAACAAGCTTACATGTGCGGCTAATCCGAGAACATCCCAGCAACGAGGGACTGCATGGAATTTCCACAAGATTAACTAATTTATTCATATTACCCATCTGAAGCGAGTGCGGATATTTTTAATCCAGGGGATAATTTATGTGTTTGAATAAGCAACAAGTGATGGTGCGTCTAGAATTAATGACCTCTGCTTTCCCTCGTCATACATCTCCGTGAATAGTGGAAATGGATTTAGTTGGTTCGCCGTGAATTAATCACCTTGGGTATGTGTCGAGGCAAATTAGACCACTGCGATTGCAAACACACCACCGCGCTTTGTCGCAAAGTAACTGAACGAACTAAATGAATTATCACGCGGCGGTAGCTCGGGAATCAGCACTTTCATTAACTTTCTACCTTGTAGTTCTCTCAGCATTTCATTTATTCCTAGTTCAATTTTCGTTTATTCATTTTTAACATTTTTAAATATTTCTTAATAAAACTAGTTCAATTTATTATTAATCCTTGTGGATTGCGTGAAAGCAAGCCTCGTGGGTTTAGCTCAAAATGTAAAACTTAAAACTGGAGATTTAAGTATTACCGGCTTATGTTAACTCAGCGGCGAATATAATTTCATTTCTGGTACGGCATGAGCTTAATGAAAATAATTAAAATACTCCTTGAATATCGTGCTAGTTTTGTGGATAGTTGTATTTATACAGGGTGTAAACAGACCCTTCACGAAGCCGTCAACCAAGCATTCTGTACATCAAACTAAGTAAGTTTACGCAAAAAATATTGCTAGGAAACTACTTTTTTTGGGGTGAAAAATCATGTTTTACGGTAAAACTTATTGTAACGCACTCAAAATATTGTGCTGGTGGATGGATTGAGTAGTACGGGGGTCATGGAGGTGTTCAAAGTAAACGTAAAAAACTTACATTAAAAACATGTATTTTTCAAAAAACTAGCGAAAATTTTGGAACTTTGAGCCCCAATATTTCCGTAACTAGAAGGTTCCCAGGTATATAGTCCAGAACAAAAAATATCGCCATGATGGGGAGAACAAGTGTCTTTCGGCTTCGTTAAGGGTCTATTTACACCCTTTATAAATATAATACACAAAGCTATTTAGGTAGGTACTGTTATGCATAGATTGTTGGAATTAAAAACAATTAAATTTCAATTCTTTATTCGACACCATATTTTATTCATTCCATTAAACACCAAATTGTAACAAAATGTTGATGTTCAGCATATAGAAACAATTTGAAATGATATATTTTATCCTAGTTGTTTTTAACATATCCGTAAAATTATATTGTAACAACCATAAAAATATCAGTAATCTATAACAACTTAATTACACAATTCCTCTAAGGATGTCAAATGATATTTTATATATAAATATTTAATACATCATTTCGTTCCATTTTTTTTTCAGTATTGATGTAAAAACTCAATACCTTTATAAACCACCACATCAGTCACTACTTACGAGTATTATGGGGTACTCCAAATTATGAATGATAAATAACCAAGCATTTTGTGTTTAGAGTAAATATATGTATTTTCGTTGGTAAATGTCGAATCGATATATCTTACAAAATTCTTGACAAATTAACTAAATATTTAACTTCAGTGCATTTCCATTTATTTGAAAACAATGCCTATTAGGTTTGTAAGAACCTTGTTGGCGTTTATTTATTTATAAATTGACTCTTCCACTCGAAGCCTCAAATTAAACATTTGATAAATATTTTTCTATACATAGTTTGGCACGTGGAAAAGTTTTGGCATATATTATATAAAATTTAAAATATTAATTTAATTAACAATACTTAAATGAGGCAGATAGAAATAATTTGTCAATAAGTAGATTTAAAAAAAAAGTGGATAATGCAATTTAATAAACAGTCGTACTACACTAATAGTCAATTCCAGTTTACCTACATTTAAAATTGTTTTACATTTCATCAATTATAATAAGTAATTAACGTGGCAAATAAATTAGATTTATTATAGTTCACATTTTGTCACAATTGTGGAAAATGGTGTAAGTATTAAATATTACTCATCATTAGTTAATCGTCATCAATTCCTGTGAAGATAAAAATATGGACGAGTACTGGGAATTTATCTACTGTGGATCAAGAAGAGACTATAATACCTGATATTTGGAAAGAATCAGCGCTTTTTTATCCATTTTCTTGAAGATGTCATAAGAGAAAATTTCCTGACATTTCAGTAAGTTTCAATAGATATATTTTACGAAGATAAGCACGATGGCGGGTACAAGAGTAATATAAAAGAGACGTACTTCACGCACAATGAGGGACTAATTGGTGATTTGCTGAATAGACAGCTTGCTGATTCCATTTTTGTATGACTAAAAGAAAAATTATTCGATTTATTAAAAATAAAACCTTGCGATATGAATACTTATGCTTATCTTTTTATATGAATCTCAGGAGAGATACTCAATGGGGCTTATTGGAGGACCGAAGAGTTGACTGTGTCGTCTATTACCCTGATTACCTTTTTTGAGACTTTATTGGAAACAAGCGTGGACTAATGTTTTACAGCTCTGCGTACTCGTCCATTAAGTAATAAGTTTTCAATATTTACTTATCAAAAACTACTCAAAATCAATACACTTCACTTAAAAGTAACTTTACAAAAAATTACAACATATGCGATGTTTTTTAAACAATGTTTTATTAATAGTTATTTTACCCTACATACCTGAAACACTTCGTTTGATATAAGTATGTACAGCTAATGTCGGTTTGTTGTTAAGTCTTTTGTCACTAAGTTATTGTTATATTCACATTTATTAAATACGTATATATTCACAAGAGCCTACAATTCCTTCGTTCTATATCCGACAGTAGAAATAAATTATAACTGGCATATTATTACCATAAAAGGCAACTTGCAAGTATATAATATCTCTGCCGAGTCATATATACAAGACAAAGATTAGGGAGTAGGACTCGGGCCAAGTTTGCCTTTCACAGTGAATCAGACGAGATCCCGTTCACACCATTATCATATCCAATCATTAGGTAAGTAGGCCATTAAAATAAATGTTTTAAGATATCTCAGGCAGTAAATAATATTTTTTAGCCAAATGCGTTTTAGATAGTGTGGCAGGGATATTCACATTCAGCTGAAAAATATTCGTGTAACACCTGGTGGTATCTATTCATGCCGGAATGTGAAAACGTTCCTCCATTATGAATCACATCACTTCGACACTCACTTTACCCGCTTTTAAAATTCTTATATGCTCAATCCAAACGGGTAGTAGAGCGGGATATGAAGTCGTGGCCGCACTACGACACAGCACTGTACCGCAGCACTCAACGGACCAGTCACACGGCCTCGGTTCTATTTAGCGCGCACTCACTAATCATTTATATTAGATACAATTATATATACACGCACAGAGTGCAACCACAGTCCTATGTACACATTCGAACGACATCACACATCACAACTTTGTCCGCTTGTTGACCACGACCTCGGCAGCGGCGTCGAGGAACCCTCAAACTGATATCTCTTGTATCTGCACGCGCTTCTTCATGATGCCGGGCGGCGCGGGCGCGGCGGGCGTGGGGGGCGCGCGTAATATGCCGCCCCCCTCCCCCTCCGCGCCCGCGTCGCCCGCGCTCTCCGCACCGTCCGGCCCGAACTTCACCTGCGTGGAGCTGTCCACCACGCGCGGCTCGAACGTGCTGGTGCGCCCCACTGGGTCGCCCGGCCGCCCCGGGTCCAACTTCTGGATGTCGGGCTTCTGCGTGTCGATACACACAACGCTGCCCGCCTCGATGGCGCTGCCCACGCTCACGTCGGGCATGGAGCTGCGCGCCGCGCGGTGCTTCTCGTCGTAGCAGCTGTACTCGCCGAACGTTGGCTCACCGCAGTCCGACAACGTCCGCAGGTCGAATTTAGAGCCCACACCGCGCGGCACGTGGGCCGACTTGCACTCGAACCCGAACCCTTTGCCATCGAACGCACGCACTTCATAGTCGAGCTTTCCGTCATAGTCCGAAGACGAGGAGCTGCCGGCCTCGGCGAGGTCATCTTTCGAACGGCGCGGGCGTGAGCCGCGTTGGTGGTAGATGCCGGCAAAGATGAGCACGTTGAGCAGCAGGAGGAAGCAGCCCACGGCGATGGTGACGGTGAGCGCCGCCGTGTAAGATTGATAATGTGACGAGGCAAGGCGGCGCAACAGTGCGTCGTCCGGGTGCACGGGTGGCGCGGTGGCATTGGGCGGGCACTCGGTGGACGGGGGCGCAGCGGGCACGGGGCGGGGGGGCGCAGCGCGAGGCGGCACGGTACTACGCGCGCCTCCCCGCGCGCCCCCTTCCAGCTCCACCACGTGGGGCACATGCGCGCGCGACATCGACTGCGCCCGCACAACACCTGCACCACAAGTGTCATTGTCAGTGTCAGTGTCAAATCCTTCATTGATTTAAGAATATAAGTGTTTCGAGAAACTGTGGGTACATTGAATATCATACCTTCGTAGTAGTTGGCGTTGTCGTCCTGGAAGTGATGGTGGCGCATGGCGGCGTCGGGCAGTTCGGAGCCGGGCCGGTGTAATTGCGGGATGAGCGACAGCCATAGCGACATCTTGTGCCCGCGGTAGTGACTGCGCATCTCCGGCTTGCTACCTGCGCGTCGGTCACCACACAATTGAAATAAATGAGCCCCAACCGTAACCGCAGCGGTCACGGGAGCGACCCTAAAGTTTTAAATGACCAACTCCAAGTTCCTAGAGACACAACGCTGAAATCCATACTAATTGTATTTGTACGTCTTTGTGTTCTCAGATGCGGATCTTCACAACTACTTGGACAACGAAACTTTCCGAGTTCCATTTATTTTACTGTATTACTACGACATCGAGTAATTGAGCTATAAAGGGAAATCGGACAGGTCCATAAACTGGGTATCCGTAACATATGAATTCGTATAAACTAATCAGGAAGTTTTGGAAGATATAGAGAGTTACGCACTGATCTCCATGTAGAGCTGGTTGATAGTGTCGTACGTGTCCCAGTACGGCGTCTGGTCGGGGCCTAGCCGGGGCGTCTCGCCCAGCATGGGACTCGGTGGTGGCGTTGCCGATGGATCATTTGGGTTCCTAAAGAGAGATCACGTTAAAGAATGTTTTCAATAGGCGTTTCTAACGATTTGATGGAGATAGCATGAATTTTCAAAGTTGATAATTAATTAAATATTTCACTGCAGGCTGTTTACGTAATTAAACTTTTATTGGAAGATCTTGTTTCGCAACAAATTCAATTTGGAATGCCTCCATTACCGCAACATTCTTGTCTTATCTCACTAACATAGTTGTACGTCTAGTACGTACGTAGGTAAAGGTAAACCTTTTACGTCGACATATTTACTCGTGGTTTGTGGCTCAGTACCGATTGATCTATAGGTGCGTGAGGTTAATCTGCTTACCCAACCACATGCGACGTTCTTTTCATTGAGACAACTTTGTTTCTCCGTAGCAATGATATAAGTAACCCCGAACTCGTTTTTCATACTTACATTTTTGACGGGTTTAGCGGATAGTCAGAAGTACAAAACAATAACAAAATTAGTGGTTCAAAAATGCTTAATGATTTCTGAAAATTGATAAGGCATTTTCTACGTAAAATAAATATACTTTTCACAACCTAAGAGCTAAAATGACGCAATGCAAATTACCTACCGGATGAAACTACGTAATGTTTTTTTCTACGAACTTATGGTCAGTTTGCATTCACTATGCCCTTAGATTTTTCATTATTATCCTTCATAGCAAACCGGATTGAAATCCCATCTTTCTTTTAAGAGAGACATGAGTCTCGCTATGGGGTGCCCTTAGCTTCGAGCCATCTACGTTGTTGACGTTGTATTAGAAAAGCCATCTGTGACTAACTAGATATAGATATTATTTTTAAGGAACAATATTTTATGCTTTAGAAGTGATGGCTTGTTATTTAAACTACTTTGAGATATCTTTGTCTGGAAAATCGATGCTTTGTTTTCAATATTTCCCAAACAAAAAATGGTTTTTTTTGTCCTTTATTCTCATCTGCCTTAAACATCGAAATGGAAACACAGTAATGAAAATAACCTATTTTTACGATCTCACTCATCTACACAGTTTTAACAATATATTCTTTTTCTCGTCTAAAAAGTTCTTGCAAAAATCAGAACCCTCCACGTTAGTCGGGTAAAAACCAATTTGCAGAGTAAACGTCATTTATCATCTTTTTGTACAAGGAGGTCAATATTATAAAAGAGTTTTCTTACCCATATCTGACGAAGTTGGAGATGTAATGTATGCAGAGTTTGGACACGCGTTGCTCCTGCTGCGTGAAGTTTTGCTGATGATGCGTCAGCGAGACGGGCACGCCCAGGTAGTAAGGAAGTTCCTCACCATGCACTGAACCTGGCCTCTGCACAATAACAATTTAAAATTTATTTCCTTTTTTTTCTGTAGATCAGAATTAAGTTCACATGTCGTAATATTACACGTTGTAATACTATGCCTTATCTAGTAGTAAAACTTATAACCCAAGATCAGAAAGTTTTACCCTCCTCTCTGAATTTACAGAACATTATTCTAAAATGTCGAGTACATTTCAAAATAACGTTCGGTGAACTCAAACCCCTCCGGATCTAACATCGTTATGTAGCAGGATAAGATTTGTAGGTACATTCCCCCATTCTCCAATTCTCAATGACTACCACAGTCTCGTACTATATTACCCTTAGCACTAACCATCAAACTTGACCCCAATCTAAACCAAAAGCCCGCAAAGCCTTATTAACAAGTCCATTCAAGAGCAGAACTAGGGTTGTCGACATTACAAGCAGGTGTAAAGACAGACATCGGGCAGTTCAACACACGACCGCACGTACTACAACGGCTATAACAACTAACTGCTTGTCAATTTTTAGAATTTATCGATTTCTATGTGCTATATTTTGTGGGGTATGACTCAAACTAGAATAGGCCTAGTCTAAATCATGTCACAGCCTGACATAAATTCTAGTCAACGCTTAATTTATTACTGTAATATTTGTTGCTGTCAAACGTTGACTGAAGACTTTTGCTTTCAATTTAAGCTTTGAATTTAGACTAAAAACTGTTAATCAAAGCATTAAAACTTAAGTCAATAGAAAACTTGCTGACGTTTCGCTTCAATCAAAAGAAGTTTAGTCTGTTTACTTAGAGAAGTTACTTTCGAAAATGTAGCTGTTTGTTTGTCCATTCAGTTTACGAAATCTATTTCAAACAGAGTTTATGGCCGACATAAACGAAGATTAACAACTTTGAAGAAGAAAAGCGCTACGCCACCATCCCAGTTGATAAGCCGTTGCCAAGATCCACGTTGTGTTGAGTGTGCATGTCGCCGAAATACATACTAACTGGCTAACATATATCTACATAAAACAGTATCATATACCTTTTTTGGACGATGAAAATATTTTCTGCACTTGGTTACATTTTCTGCCAACTTTGATGAATAAAAAAGAAATGATATTTTAGTGACCCGTATCACAATGACATAGTTTTCAATTATGTACGGAAAATTTATCGATTTGTATGCTCATCTTATTTGATTTAGTATTCGAAGATTGCTTCAATATGTTCCTTGTTTAGAAGTAATTGATCGATATTTAAGTTACCTGCGGATAATCCTTGTCTTGTGAAAGATGGTGGAAATGCGTGAAGTAAGTGGTGCCGCCTCGCAACGCGTGGAGATAGCCCAGTCTGATCAATGGTGCCGCCGTCCGTCCGTCGCTTAGAACCTGCATTAAATTTAACTTTTGTTGCCAACTGTATCGCATTAGAAAAAAAATCGGTATAAGACATGTAGGTACAGTCGTGGTCATTCAATTTTTTTTCGCTTAAATCATGCGGAGTCGCCGAGCCACGCCCCCTTAAAGTTTAAAACTATTAGGAAAGCGTCAATTTGGCGCGCAAATAACAATAACTCTCGTTTGGCGTGCGTCGTCAGCATGTGTCGTCATTGCGCTCGGCCGATCGGTATTGTCTTTCATTCATTATATTTTCTATACAAAGTCAACGAGGCGGGGCTACAGAGCGTTTCTATGTTGCGAGTGCAAGCAAAAATTAGCTTAGTGATGATCAGGCGGGAGAGTCCACGATAGTACATAAAATTACAACGCATATTTTCTTTTTATCTACATTAGATCATTTAAAAAAATATAATTTTACCTGACTATTAATGTCGTAACCACAAGAAATGAATTACAATTTACATTTCCCGACAGAACTTGTTACACAAGCTACCGCGATTTGTAATGCTGTCATCTAAATCATAACCACGTCGCCGCGTCCCCGCGTTGTTAGGCGTTGCAAGTATTTTCCAATAAAGCGTTTCAACGCGGCCATCGTGTATTCAGCGTGCGCGGGCGTCATTAACTCCCTTTGTACGATCAAGGAGCGTTCGGTGAGTAGCGAAAACCACTTGAGGCTTAAATTGAGATCGTCTGCGAAGCCGCCGCCGCGCCAGACCGTGCTCGACTAATGTCAGCTCATCTGACAGTTATCAACTTTCAGCAGTTTCACTATCGATGGTGCTAATCGTGTTTTGTTTTAGATTACCTACAGAGTACAAAAACAAAACAAGGGCAGGAAACTTTTCCCTATTTTTATTCAGAGTATCCCCTCTCTGTATTACTGTTGATCTTATATTCAAGCACGCCACTGTACACGGCTAATGTCACTCTGTTATTCCTATTTGTATTCAAAATATTAAAAGATCTTCTCAATTACATTCGTAATGACATTTCAAGTATTTTCGTCTGCGAATGAGGCGTTTTCGGAACAAGTGCGTTTAAGAGTTCCTGTATTCTGATAATTATACCCTTATTTCTAATAACATTAGCGCTGCTTTCAATAACATCTCATTTATCGAGAAAATGAACTGTAAACAGAGCGATCAAAGGGATAAAATTTCGTCTGTTGAGATATTAAATAACAATTATTACACGTGAAAGCCAAGGTAGCTTGTGTGCTCAGACAAATTACGGTACATAACAAACTAAACAGAACATACTTGATGACCTGTCATCCATAAGGCGCGGCGTAAACAGACGCGTCGTCAGGGTCATGACTCACCTCGAGCGTGGCGTCGCGCACACTGAGCGGGTTCTGCACGGGCTTGTCCCAGTCCGTGTACTCATTCTTCAAGGTCGAGTAGATCTCGTTGAGGTGGTAATAGTACGCGTTCCGGACGAATGTGCGAAGAATGCGATCCCGTCGGCTCTCGTTGAAGCCAAACTCCAAGTCTTGGGCGTTAAATTCCAGGTAAGATTCTGCAAGGAAGGCATGCCTCTCATTTGCATGTATTTTCATTCGCGTAGGAAGCCTCATTCAATTTATTCTGAAGTATGTTAACGCTATGTGAATTACAACTTCAATACTTGGAACCATAAAACTCAACCTCTATATTATTTCGTTCTGTTATACGGCTCTCATAAAGCGCGGATTGAAATAAATAGTCTAATTCATAAATTTAAATGGAGACGTAATTAAGGCAGATATTAACACCGTATATTGTGCCTGTTTATTTGTACGACAAGAAATACCTCGTGTACAAATGAGGAGGAGAGACATGTACTTGAGCCTTGACATACTTAATGACTATTAAGGGTTACTGTTGTTCTTTATGTCACCAAGCACGTTATCCTTACCTACGTTCTCCATGACAAATTTAGTTTTACTCTCCTCTTGAGTAGGTGTAAAATGTGTGGATGGAACAGATTTTTAGCTTGCTTTTTATTGTAAATTTCTCATTGTTACACTTATTCACGTACTCACGTACTGACATTTGTTGATCTTTGATAGTCGTCACAGGCAAGGCCAGGTAAGGCCAGGCTCAAAAGTCTGACAACCAGCCTTTCCAAGAGATGCCGTTTTACTCAGTACTATATAATGTATACTATATAATGGGTTGACGAGGTCAGTCGCTCCTTGGAAATACTTGTATACAGCCGCATCGTCGTCATCATGGTTGGGAAAAGGCTAGGCAAGACACTAGTAAATCCATGTGACGTAATTGGAATGTGTAATAGCTTGGTGTAGTCGTTGTTCACCTTCGAAACTCAATTGTTAAAAGGTTATTGTTTGTTGTAAGTGTTATTACCCGTGGTGGTGAGTCCAAACATCAGCTCTCTATGTGAGAAGTCCGCAAGTTCATGTCCAGCTGCGTTGGCGACGGCCGCTGCGCCTGCGCCGAGCCGTGAACTGTCCGTTGGAGGCGGCGCCTAAAGAATGTCATTTTGTTATTGTATCAGAGAATTTTGCTAATAAAAATTAGTCCGACAACACGGCTTAATGACGCATTCTAACCTGGGTTACATTTTAAACCGGTGTTCACCATTGGGTAACTTATCTGTCAGATAATTTAGGACGGTAGTTTTTACGATATTATTGTTGAAAGACGCAGTCCTACAGTTAAGAAAAGTAAGTGTATAACTGAACTGAACTCTAGACAATGTGGCTTCAATGTCTACTCAATTAGGCATACAAATTACCATTTACATTAAGAAAATAGCAGCAGTGATAGTCTAATGGGGTGATTGTCGGACTGCCAAGTCAAAGGTCTCAAGTTCGGACCCAAGACACGCTCCTCTTTTTCGGATGTATGTGCGTGTAGTATAATTATCACTTGCTGAAGAAGGTGAAGGAAAACATCGTGAGGAAATGCCTGAGAAATATTTCTCAACGGCATGTTAAGTCAAGTCAGAGGCCCATGCGCGGCATAAAAACTCTGACACCAGGTTAGGCACTAACGACACAAAACAATGAAAATACAATTAATAACCAACCATAAATGCAAGGCGTTACAGTAGAACCAACTATGAGCAAACAGTACTTTCAATGGAGTTTCTAATTGAAACAATGCTCAACGTAAAATTTAATTTTCTTAATAAGAGTCAGGAATAAAAAGCTTTTCCTTGTGATATAAAAGAACTCGAAAATATACTAATACAAAGAGGAAAAAAGAATGTTAATGTAGGAAAAAAAAATAGCAGAGTAGGCAGACGTAGTTACGACTTGTGATTTGCAAAAATATTTATGTTTTGTATAAAAATACGCCGTTTCTTTATAAAAATAGTGACATGATTTTTTTAACCTTTTCCTGGAAAGTTAATTTAGGACAAAGCAACGTAATAGGAAGACAACATAATTATCTCGAGTAAGGGTCGCAGGAGTTTGATCAGATACTGAATAATTATAGCCCCTCTATATATTCACATAAAATCAAGATAGGGTACCTATCCTCTAGGTACCCTAATACCATTAATTGATACATATTATACAGAACCCAAATTGGTAGTCGAAGGCCAATACTTAGGCATCAAATGTTATTCAGGTAGGCCGTTATTAGGCTGTAACCTTCAAACTGCGGCAATCACGTGAAATTCTAGACGCCCCAATATTCTAATTGGTTCTCGATACCTGCTTGAAATCTAAATCAACAATTGTGTAGCCGTTACAGGGGAATCAAAATGGCTTCGTTTAATTTTATCGGCTGTATTTATGTGTATTGATTTTCTGTGTTGGTAAGAGATAATTTAGGTAGAAGACTTTTCCTTACCTATACAGATTTATTAATACGCCAATTTACA
This sequence comes from Xestia rhomboidea, assembly GCA_963853795.1. Lineage (NCBI taxonomy): Eukaryota > Metazoa > Arthropoda > Insecta > Lepidoptera > Noctuidae > Xestia > Xestia rhomboidea. Next base: position 9,423,840 of record OY970764.1, on the reverse strand, counting down.
AAAAAAAAAGCACAGAAAAATCAGTAGGTAATAATAAATCACGTAAACGGGTAACAAATAAAGAGTAAACGTACAATCAAGCGTCATATTTTCCGCAACATTGACTGTGACACAGGTGCGACGTCAATTTGTTAGCGAAAACATCCTGTTAATTTCGTCAAAGGGGTTGTTCGTCCGAAGCCGGTACATTAATTAGCGATTTTGCGAATGGGGTGCTAAAGGAAAGCGAACGAAATACAGCTTTCCCGAAAGTTAAGCAAACAGCATATTTTCCACACGATCAAACGACTGATTTGGGGTAAAAAAAAATGGTATCCTAGCCTTAGTCGGTTTCTAGGTTAAGCTAAACTTAACGCAAATAGACAAACGTGACTTAAAGGCTGTAGAAAAGGTGAAAATGGAATGTTACCTGTAAAATAGCACTTAAAGCCAAGAAATTTCATTTAGGAATTGCCACATTAACTATATACTCTGGCGTTATCATCTGACAAATGTTTTTGATTCGACTTCAAGCCCGTTAACTGAACTTTAACTTGACAAATGTTTTTGTAAAGTTTCGACTCTGTTATTGTTAAAAAAAAAAAAACAAGATTACAGTGACAGAATGACGTATTAAATATTTATAGTGCTAAATTCATTTTAAAAGATCTGTGGTGGCAACGGGCCTAAAATTGAAAACTCACGGAAGGGTTGACGATAACAGTGCCGTCGACAAATGGGGCGAACCCAGGCAGAAACCGCGGAGGGTCAAGCCGCACCGCCAGTAACTCCGCGAGTGGCTTGTTCCTGAGACATGGTGCTAGGTCATCTTCCAACAAGTCTCCGTGGCACCCCGTCTGTTCCGCCACCTGGTCATAAAACACTTATGTAACTCTTAAATGGTAATTGTTTCCAATTTTTAAACGATGTTTCTTAAATCGTAATAACAATAAATACATCGTATAAATATCAGCGGCTAAATTCACATAAAAGTTTGCCAGAAATATCAACATTATTTTGCACGAAACAAAGACGAAACGCAAACTTAAGTGAAAATATAAAAACAATGAAATGGTTCCACTTTTTTCGGTCGCAAATTGGATAAGTCGAATGCAAGAAAACTTTCCGTGTCCCCAATTTAGGTTCCCCTTATTTTTTTCTAAACAATGTCCTCTCGCCTGTTTAACAGGAAGCCCACACCCGATATTCTTAAACGTAAAGGTACCTTTCTTTTTATCGTGAGCGGTTCCCTCTGCAGCGCCCATGAACTCAGCCCCGACCCACTTAACAAGATGACGCGCTTCAGTAGTTCTGAAACAGATAACCTAATTTAATTTTGTCAATTTGAACAAGGATCACCGAGATAATGAAATCTCTTCTAAAGAAAAACATTTTTATTTCTCCCTCCGTTTCTCGTATTCAATAATAATAAACTTTTCAGAAATAGTCTCGGGTGTGATGTTGACCTTATTTTAAAATTACGTGGAGGAAGCTGGGCCCCTCTTGTGCATGTCTGATGTGACCCTTTTAATCGCATTAAGTGACGGAGGATCTAAACGGAATGGTGACACGAAATAATGAAATCTGCCCGGGGCGGTATAATTACGCACAATGCCTGTCCCACGCGCGCACGCTCGCACGTGAGCGGACCGCCACGCACGCCCGCTCTCCCACCACCCTAGAGCCCAGAGAGACCTCTCTTGTTTCAGCTGACAGTTCATTTAAAAATATCCCTAATTAATTTAATTTCATGTCAGGATGGGATAATTTAGTCTTATTTAGGCTTCAAAATTACCTTCCAAACATCACAATCGCAAAAACACAAAAAAAATGCAGGTTCTCTTTAATTTCGTAATATGTTGACATATAGCTATAGAATATTAATCTAACTATGAAGTTAAATTCCAATCTTAGTTAAATACTTAATAAAAAGTCCATACCCCTAGCGACTGGCGAGACGGCGAGGAAGTTGGCGAGCGCAGCTCCTGTGCCGTGGCCCATGATCGTGACCCGCTCGGGGTCACCCCCGAACGCCGGCAGGTTTTCCCGCAGCCAGTGCAGCCCTGCCACCAGGTCCATCAGACCGAAGTTACCCTGCGCCGACCCCTTAGCACCAGTCTTTAAAAAACCTACCAACAAACAAACAGCATTTAAAAGTCAAAATAACATAAACTGACTTATAACAAACATTAATCTCTCACGAATATAAACCATTTCAAAGTATAAAATGTACACATAAATTAAATACACATTACGACTACGACTATGCCTTGCAGCTGAGAAATAGTGGCTCATAATGTAAAATATTTCACTGTCGTCTGCGGAACAAGAGCCGGAAACAGCACGGAGCGTCTTTAATAAATTGTGAAATAATGTATTTTTTGCGCACCACACGACCACGTCTGTCTAAGATACACTACAGTGGATAGAGACACTTATGTAAATACGAAAACTTACACATTTCATACATGGGGGACACATGTGTCATCGTTATTCAAAGTTTCCTTTCACGAAAATTGTTCACAAGTGAATCAATATTTTCTATCACATCAATTTCGAGGAGTGACTTCGTAAAGAAATATTTGGAATTGTGTGTAGGGGTTTGTATCGTTTTTATATTTTATAAAAGCAAAATAATAATATATTCTCAATTTGGAAGCAGGTACATATTACTAACTTTTATGTTTAACTTAAAATATGTGACGGCTATATACATTTTTGATAAAAATATCTACTAAGCCGCTTTTTTACTATTTTTTGCTTAGGAAGGTCGGTAACTAAGTCAAATAATTCGTCCTACAGCGTATTTAAGTTGTCGAAACGTTAAAAGCATTCTCGAATACTTACTGATTACATTACAACAACAATCAGAAATAAGTAAAAACAAGCACAATTTTGCTGACAAACGACTTTATTTATAGAAACAATAGCGGTCCACTTGTGCGTAAGCGTAGGTATATACAAAGTCTGTTGGGAACGTACCGAAAATAAGTTTGTATTGTATGTATTTTCTTCTTTGGATGTTATTAATGAGAATTTTACCATTTCATGAAGATATTAAAGTTGTTCTCCTTCTTGACTTGTTTTTTTTTTTAAATGCACTTTCTGCAGCTTTACGCTGTGCCTTAAACATTTCTCACTCTTCATCAAATTAAATAACTTACACAAAAATGTACCTAACATGAAATAACCTAAGAGACGTAACTTTCAAAATTCGACTTCTTTTTCAGAAAAAAATCAATATCAGTTTACGGCTCAAAAAATAAAATGGCATCGAGGAAAATGACACTCGTTACTGTGAAACGCGGAATAAATTCCGTTTTATTATTTTGGAAATCGTCTTTTTACAGCTGCATCAAATGTCGCTCCCAACTGTGAAATATAAAAATACGAGAATAGGCACACCTATTAAAATACGTTCATAAGATTTTTCGGGTTATTTTCCTTCCAGGTACCCGTTGTTATATAATGTATAAGATATAGAATGTTCTACGTAGTCTTTTTGCGGTTAAAAATTAATAATTAGATTTTTTAAATAAAAGCATCGTAAATATACAAGATTTATACAGAATGAGAATATTAATAATAATCTGTTTTATAAAATAATAAAACCTCCCTTTATTTCAGTACAGAATGAAAATAAATGTTATGCTTTGATTGTATTGGCCTTAATTGTAAGTTCACGCAGCACTAAAAACATGAGTGTCATTCTTCTCAGTACGATCACAGAGTATTTTCAAAGAACTGACAAACTACGTCGTTTCAGTGAGAAACGAACGATAATAGATTTGTAAACAATCACAGTAAGCCCATAAGTTTAAATTTCTGGGAAACAGACTTCCTCTGCCTGTTACTTGTACATCCGGTATACTCACACACAATGTTACCGTTTTGGTAAGCCAATATTGAATACTAAGCTCAAACTAATTAAATCAATTAATATCGAGATTAGATATCATTAAGAAAGCCGCCCACTACCCGGCAAAGGATAATCTTGAAATAAACTGATAATAATTACAGTTGTTGCGTTCGATCACAGAGAATGACAGGGATTTAAGATGTTTTATATCAAGCCTGTTATTGAACCGCTGGAATAGACATTATTCTATTAACGCCTGTTTTAAAGAACTGTCTTATAATCAAAGCGTTTTCCTCTATAATTACTTTCAGAACGCCGTTTACTGTTCTTGATTTGCCTTTAAGGTTCAGTTAAACCAATACGGAAAAAACGTGGATGGCAGCTCCAGACAACTCTCTCACGATCCGCACTCTCTGACACTGGCAGATAATCAATCAATCATTTTTATTATCAGGCAACTGACGCCCATAGATAAAATACACAAAATAATAATTAAATAATAATATATTAATTCATATCTATAACCTTATTAAACTACACACGTAACAATCACGTACGCATATGTCGTAGTTAAAATGTACGTATTAAGAAGTATTTGTCTGAGTATTAATTGTAATAGCATCTAGTTTTTTTCAAATCAAAACAATACACTACTTTTACAAATCTGACATCATTTTGTCTCAAAAAGCACCATCTCTCTACGTAGGTGGCCAATGAGTTACTAGCTACCCCTTGTCAGCAGCATAAATAGCCTGACTCAATCCCAACGTAAGTAGAAAGCAGCTAGGCTAAGGGATATTTTATAAGACTGTACTGCACCTATAATCACACTAACAAATTATATTAAGGATAATGAGTATCAGTATCAATGACTTACCCAATACTCCTAACCTAAAATTGATGGTCACGACGACAATGTTGCCGTTGGCCGCCAGTGTGGTGCCGTCGTACGCGTTACCCGAACTCCATTCATAAGACTCGCCGTGTACGAACACCAGGCACGGCAGCCCCCCACCTCCCTCGCCCTCCTCGCCCCCTGCGTACGCAAAACATTTTGTAAACACCCTGAAAACTCTAAATCATATCGCAATGGAAAACGCTGTTGACTTATTATTTACAAAGTTATGATAGTTAGTTATTTAGGAAATTAATATAAATTACTATGCGGTTGTGGTTTTATAATACAAAACAAATACTTGTTTAACGTAAGCACTGAGTATAGAAAGATAAGACCAGTATATTTGTGGAAGAGTTGTCAAAAGTTGGAAACAACAAATTTCGAATCAGAGTACCTAAATCAGTTGAAATCCATGTCTACAAGAAATATGACGAATATTATACTAATGCTTAAATTCCTCCTGCGCTGCGCTGATGTCAGTCGCGTACGTAGTTCGCGCGAACGAGTATACATTGTGTTCTATATAGCACCATACTGCGACGGTAACGTTGGCGGCGCGTATGTTGCCACTGTTTTTCTGAGCGACCGTGCGCGACCAACGTCAGCGTAGCAGGAATTCAGGCGTAAAAGATACACATTCTTTATTACAATCCAACTTCAGTACAATCAGTTGACATAACATTCGAATCAGACATAATTATGAATATAAATACTTGAAAAAGTACTCTAGATTAATATCAGAGTGGAGGCTTCTCCTGGCAGCTTATAAATTACGGAACGGTATCAGATACCTACTGTTAATTAACGATTATGGGGGAGTGCTTCCCTTTTCCAAGTAATTTAATAAATTATGTTACCAAATAAGGTTCAAATAGTAATAGAACCGATTCCTAAGTTACCAAAATTTTCTTAGGAATCGGTCTAAAGTTTTTCAAAGTAATTCTTTAATCTCTAAATCTTGTAATATAAAATATACAATTACAAATTCCGAAATTCCGAAATTATTTTTAAACGACGTTTTTACTAATTACAAACAACTAACACAAACCGGTATGGAAAAATTGCAAACGCGGCTCCGGACACCGGAATCTAAGGGATAATGTTCTGAATTATTAGTAAATTTTGGAAATATTAATGTCCGGTGTCCGCAGAGTCGGTACGCAAACTGTCCGTACCGAACCTGTGTAAAGATACACAATAATATGTGCTGAAATAATAATCATTTAACAACAGTAAACAGTACACAAACATTCGAGAGCACGCAATAACAATGCGTCACAATAACAATACCGGGTCCCGCACACGTATTATACTCACATTATTGACGTCAAAACAACGGCGTGAAGCGTAGATCTGGGGTGTCTCAGCCTCACTTCCGCACTGCTTGCAGGGGGCAGCATGCACTGCAATGCACTACGGAATTGAGGCCTCGACACCCTCCGCCGCTAGTAGCCCCCACTTCCTCTCCCCGATGCGTCTTCTGTGTCATCTTATGCTTGCCGTAAGTGCTTGCTTTCATTTCTCGCACAGGTGAAGTGAGTGCTGACGTACGTATTTGCTTATAACTCCTGAAGCGTTAAGTGCTCCGCAGCTGAACCGGCCGTGCATAAATTATAGCCGTGTCAAGTCCAGACGCAGGTAACTATTCAAAGTAACCCCTTAAAATGGGCTCTCGGTATAAATATTGGTTAGAACATGAATATTTTAGTGTTCTTGCCATTAGGAAACGTATAAGTAGTGATTTTGGGATAGATTAGACGTAAAGCGAACTTTTAAGTAAATATGAACTTAAATATAGAAGAGTGCGCGTGCATGGTAGTATAATTATTTTAATAACAGTGCAAATACAATTTAAACAATTAAGAACACGTGTCATGGTACGGTTGGTGCAGTGGCTGACCGATTGACTGCTGCGCTGTGTGTCGCGGGTTCGATTCCCACACGTAACAAATATTTGTATGGTCTACAGATACCTAGTTGTTTGCAAACGCATCCACGATACAGAAATAAAATCTAGCGTGGGGAAAGCGTAGAAAAAGTACCGTCATATCGGAGTATACTTCCCTACAAAATAGCTTCCGCTGTACGGATTTTCAAATAAAACTCTTTATGCCAGTCCGAAAAGGAAAAAAAATAGAGTTTTTCAAGAACACCTACCCGTTCTTAGGTCAAATTTTACAAAATTACACACAAAAGTTTCTTAATATAAATGTAAGTGTCGAAGTAAAAAATCTATTTTTGTCGCCTACCTACGCCATTCATACAAAATATCTACCCACGTATGTTCACAACCATGTTAGTCTAGAAACCGCTCACCAAGAGTTCAAAATGTAAAGTTGTACATTTGCAGAACTAGATGGTGTTGACGGCGAATTAGAAGTCGCAATTAAGGTTGTCACGCCGTTTGGTTAGGTCAAAGTACATAGAGTTCAGTTTCAGTTCAAAAATTATACAGTTCAAATATGTCAAGTTTAAGTGTGTAATGAGTTCATAGTAAAAAGGTCATAAAGTACAGTGCTTGTGTTATTTGAAGAAGTGTACCATCCTCCGAGTCCTCTATCCCAACATTGGTCCTTCGAGCCGGATAGTCGGATCTTTGGACAGTTTTTGTCTTCTCCGACCCGTGTACTTGCAGTGGATTGCTGCAGCAAGGTACACGGTCCTCCTCACCCAGCATCGGCGGTGAGCTGAGTCAGCTGTGGAGGACTAGTTCAAGGAGTGGCCACAGAGGGCGTCACTCCCGTAAACGGTCCTCTGCACTAGCGGCAGCAGCTTCACCCAGCATTGGCGGTGAGGTGGGTCAGCAGTAGCGGACTAGTTCAAGGAGTGGCCACAGAGGGCGCCACTCCTAGATCAACACTTCAAGACGTTGACGCAGGTGCAGCCATCACTCGACGTCACAGGTGACGTCACGCGCAGTACAGACAGCAGCTACCAGACGGCACAACTGGCAGGTTGAAAACGGTGTTTGTGTAAAGTGCAATTTTGTGAGTACATTCTTTTATTTTATTTATCTTGTCCACGAATTAGACAAACAGGTCGAGTCAAACGATTTTGAACTCTATTCCAACAAAGTTAAACCAGAAGAAATAGTGACGAAGTTTCCACTTGGAAAAAAACTTCGTAATTTTGGACTTTGAAAATAAGTTAGTTAATTAATTTATTGTTAAATTTAACTATAGTTTAAATTTTGAAAACTTTCATTACTTACCAATTTGTGTGTCAAAATTAAGACTTTTGTAAAAATGGAAGGATTCATTAACGTTTTAAAAGATCAACAAAATGTTATCACAAAGGGATTAACAAATTTTAAGAAATCTGGTAAAGACAGATTAACGATAGAATATATAGAAACTAGGCAAGAACTATTAGAAAAAGATTGGGCATTGTTTAAAGAAATTAATACTAAATTATATGAACGTTTTAAAGCAGAAGATATTGTACAGAATGTGGTTGATATCTATGATGCTACAGAGGACACTTTTGTTACTTATAAATGTTTAATGAAAACAGCTCTTAATAAAATACGGTTAGATAAGGACTCTGTACATCAAACAAATGCTTCAACAAGTATTGTTAAATCTAGTACAAGTTCTTCCATAAAGTTGCCCAAGATCACAATTCCCATTTTTTCTGGCAAATACAGTGAATGGACAGCCTTCCACGATCTTTTTAAGTCGCTTGTACACAATAACGTATCTTTAGATAATGTGCAAAAACTGCACTATCTTAAAAGCCATCATACTGGTGAAGCCGAACAGTTGATTAGGTATACACCAATCACAGATGCCAACTATAGTGAATGTTGGTCTCAGTTGGAAAAGCGTTATGCTAATAAAAGGTATTTAGTCAATTGTATTTTAAAAAGGTTGTTCAGCCAGAAGCGATTAAATGTAGAATCAGCTGGCGCATTAAAAGAGCTGTTAGATAACACAAGTGACTGCCTTAATGCGCTAACAAATTTAAACATCAATGTGAGTACATGGGATGTTATCATCATCCATATGGTAACATTTAAATTAGATCATGAAACGCGAAAACAATGGGAGTTAAGCAGTTCTAACGATTCAAGCAACAAGTTGCCCACCTTTGAAGAACTTAAAATATTTCTTGAAAGTCGTTTTCGCGCATTAGAATGTATAGAGCCGCGAAAAGCCGGGGCTCACCAGGCCAGTAATAGTTCACAGGTTCATAGTTCGAAAGCAATGCTAACCACAAAGCCATCCAATATGCGTTGCGAATTCTGTTCTGAAGCTCACAAACTTTGTTTTTGTAAAAAGTTTGCAAAACAAGCACTTGAAGCTAGGCGTGATTTTGTACGTAAAAACACAATATGCTTTAACTGTTTAGGCAGTAACCACACAGTTTATAACTGTAAAAAGGACACCAGGTGTAGAGTTTGCCAAAAGCGCCATCATTCGCTGTTACATATAAACAGTGGGTCGGCAAATGAAGACCAAGATCCTGAAGTTAAGCTAACTGCTGATAGTGCCAGTCCTTCGACTAGTGCTAACCAGATAGTTTCTTGCTTGTCAACAGGGAAGGTACCCAAACCCAGACAAGTTTTATTAGCCACTGCGCTAATAAAAGCTGAGTCAAAGACGGGTGGATACCAAATAGTTCGAGCTTTACTCGATCAAGGTTCACAGGCTTGTTTCATTACAGAATCAGCAGTTCAATTTCTTAACCTGAAAAAGATTCCTATTCAAGGGTTTGTTTTAGGATTAGGAGACAATAGGTCAACCATGACAAAGTACATGGTACAAATAAAGATCAAGTCTCGCGTCGATTTTAGTTTTAAGTTCACGTTTAATGCTTACGTTTTAAGCAAGATTACCTCTTACTTACCAGAGCGAAGCTTAAGCACGGATGCTTTCGACTGGTTAGAGGTCAACAATCTGTGTTTAGCAGATCCAGATTTTAACACACCCAACAAAATCGATATTCTGTTGGGTGCTGATGTTTATAGCTGCATTATTAAGGAAGGTTTAGTTAAGAGTCCTTCTGGTAGTCTTGTAGCACAGAGCACTAGATTAGGTTGGGTCCTGTCAGGTGTAGTGGGTCCTGAAAGTAATAGTTCAAATAAAATTTACGTAATGCATTGCAAGGTGCAAATAGACGATATTTTAAAGAAATTTTGGGAAATTGAAGAGCAAATTAGTACTAAACGGATATTTACACCAGAGGAGAATAAATGCGAAGAGTTTTATAGTGAGACTACTAAGAGAGACAGCGATGGTAGATATGTAGTCAGGTTACCTTTCCGAGATGAAGATCCTCCCTGTAAGTCTGGAAATTCACGTGGCATAGCTAAATCGAGATTTCAAGCATTAGAGAGAAGATTAGCAAAGAACAAAGTCTTAAAAGAAAAATACACAGAAGTAATAAATGAATATTTACAGTTAGGTCATATGAGGCACGTGAAGAAAGATGATTGCAATAGGGAAGAAGCAGTATATCTACCACATCACGCAGTCATTAGGGATGACAAGACCACCACTAAAGTTCGTGTTGTTTTCAACGCCTCTCAAAAGAACAACAAAGGAGTGTCACTAAATGATACGCTCATGGTTGGTCCAACATTGCAGGCTGATTTACGTCACACGGTTTTAAAATGGAGAGTACATGCTATAGGACTTGTAGCGGACATAGTAAAAATGTATCGTCAAGTGAAGGTAGCTGAAGAAGATGCAATGTTCCAAAGAATACTGTGGCGTGACAGTCCGGACAAAGATATACAAGATTACGAGCTTGTGACTGTGACCTTTGGAACAGCTTCTGCACCGTACCAAGCAATCAAAAGTTTACGTCAGATCGCTGTTGATGAAGGCGAAAACTACCCACTAGCAGCAGATAAGGTTTTAAATTGCTTCTACGTGGACGATTTTATGACAGGATGCAATAGTGTAAAAGAAGGCATTGAAATATATAAGCAAATGATAGCATTATTAGGAAAAGGTGGATTTGTATTACAAAAATGGAATAGTAACAGTCAAGAAGTACTTATGAGAATTGAAACAATTGAAAATAATGAAGTTAAAGAACACCAAGATCAAACAAGAACAAATGGTAATAAGGACAAAACAACAGGACAAATAGATATTAAACAGAACAAGGAGTTAAAGAAAATAGAACACAAAGAAGAGAAAGGGTTAGAGATCAAATTAGATGATACAATAAAAATTTTGGGACTTACCTGGAACCGCAACGAAGATACTTTCCAGTACTCGGTGAATCTTCCTCCGTTGACAACTGCACCTGTAACTAAAAGGACAATTATATCAGACATAGCCCGATTGTTCGACCCATTAGGTTGGTTAGCTCCTAGTGTGGTTTTAGCTAAAATGTTTATCCAAAAATTATGGCTTGCAGGTGTTAGTTGGGATGAGGAACTAAACACTGAATTAATAAAGGAATGGAGTACTTACCGTGAAGAGTTGTCACTACTTAGCAGAGTTCGGATACCTCGTTGGCTTGGAACTAAGTCGCACGACGATCTTGAGCTGCATGGCTTCAGTGACGCCTCTAAAACCGCGTACTCAGCCGTAATCTACTTGCGGATAGTAGATATTGAAGGCAACGTTCATATTTCGTTGTTGGTTGCAAAAACCAGAGTAGCCCCCATCAAGCAAATTAGTATACCTCGTTTAGAGTTGTGTGGAGCAGTTCTGTTGTCAAATCTTCTAATAGAAACAGCAGATGTCCTGAATATTTCTAAGGATAAAATCAAGGCCTGGACAGATTCCACTGTCGTGTTGGCTTGGCTAAACAGCCATCCGAGCAGATGGAAGACATTTGTGGCGAATCGCACCTCGGAGATATTGACCACAATGAAGGCATCTCAATGGTTTCATGTAAAAACCAAGGACAACCCAGCAGACTGCGCCTCACGAGGTATTTTACCTAGTGCATTTATAGATAATGATTTATGGTTTTCTGGACCACCATTTCTAACTCAGAGAACAATAGTTTATAAAAGGCCAAATGATTTGAATATCGACTTAGAAGAAACAACAAAAACACACATTGCTACAGTGCCAGAGCTTTCAATGTTTGAGCGGTATTCGTCATTACAAAAATTAGTTAGGGTAATCGCATATTGCAGACGTTTTTTAAAGAATAACACCTTTAAACGTAGTTATTTACACAATTTAGAGCTAGAAGCAGCTTTAGAATGTTGTATAAGACAAACACAAAAAGAAATATTTACAGTAGAATATCTACAATTACAGGACAAAGGTTATTTACAATTAAAATCTAGCAAACTGAAGTCACTTTGCCCTTTTCTTGACACAAAGGGTATCGTGAGAGCTCGAGGACGACTCGCAAAGTCGGAACTAGACGAAGATTCAAAACATCCGATCGTCTTACCACATTCTAGCCATCTGACTCATCTTATAGTAGCAGATGCGCATGAGAAAACACTGCATGGTGGTCCTCAGTTGCTGTCAAACTTTTTAAGATCAGCCTATTGGATAATAGGTGCTAGATCTCTAATCCAACAACATGTTCGCAAATGTGTTATTTGTGCGAAACAGAGGGCTAGCGTTCGAAATCAACTGATGGGCGATCTTCCATCAGTCCGATGTAGGCCAGCAAGACCATTTTTACATAGCGGAGTGGATTATGCTGGACCCATAAACATAAGAACTACAAAGGGCCGTGGTCATCGTTCATACAAAGGCTATATATGCCTTTTCGTTTGTATGTCCACACGCGCTCTTCATTTAGAGGTAGTCAGTGATATGAGCACACAAGCGTTTTTAGCTGCCTTTCGGCGATTTGTGTCGAGACGAGGTCACTGTGCGGACAGATTAAATTGTGGAGCGATAATGGCACTAATTTTTTAGGTGCCTCCAGAGAGTTACAACAGTTGGCTTCTATACAGCCAGCAATAGCAGAACACCTGGAAGCCAACAATACTGAGTGGCATTTTATACCGCCTCATTCTCCCAATTTCGGTGGTCTTTGGGAAGCAGGTGTAAAATCCACCAAGTTTTACCTTAAAAGGGTAATCGGTGATTCTACACTTACGTACGAGGAAATGTCTACACTCCTCAACCAAGTGGAAGCATGCTTAAATTCGCGACCGATAAGCGTTATTAACTTTTCTGATCCTGGTGAAACCCTGCCATTAACCCCTGGACATTTTCTGATTGGCGAACCGATAGTTAATGTACCAGATACAAACTATGAAAGTTCAAATGTAAGTTATTTGTCAAGGTGGCAATTTATTCAAAGGATGCTACAATCATTTTGGAAGCGCTGGTCCCAAGAATATTTGTCAAATCTTATAAACCGGTACAAATGGTCTTCTAAAATTCCTGAGCCAAAAATTGGTGATATTGTTTTAGTTAAGGAAGACGATTTGCCACCAAGTCGTTGGTTGTTAGGTCGCGTAGTAGAGAAGCATCCCGGTGCTGATAATATCACCCGTGTAGTCACATTACGCACTAAATCTTCTACTATTAAGAGGCCAACATCCAAACTTTGTATTTTACCAGTTGCAGATCACTGAATAATTTATGTTTATTTTTTAGCCATTTAAGTTAGTTTTAGATTTAATATGTTTCAGTTTTTTAATGTATAAACGTTGTTATGTTAAAAAGGAATCATTTATTAATTTAAGTTGTAGTTCATGAAGGACATTCCTTCAATAATGTCCTTGGTGGGCGGTATGTTCACAACCATGTTAGTCTAGAAACCGCTCACCAAGAGTTCAAAATGTAAAGTTGTACATTTGCAGAACTAGATGGTGTTGACGGCGAATTAGAAGTCGCAATTAAGGTTGTCACGCCGTTTGGTTAGGTCAAAGTACATAGAGTTCAGTTTCAGTTCAAAAATTATACAGTTCAAATATGTCAAGTTTAAGTGTGTAATGAGTTCATAGTAAAAAGGTCATAAAGTACAGTGCTTGTGTTATTTGAAGAAGTGTACCATCCTCCGAGTCCTCCGGAACCCAACAACGTAACTTACAAAAACTCGTCAACCTAAAGTTCAGACAACGTTAGCTTTATATAACTAATAACTTAGGTTAGTACATTACTCGTACGTACATGTGTTGCAAACACTAGTTAGATGGCGCAACTTGACTGTAACTACTGATAAACAGTAGGATACAGATTAGACTGCTATGCGCATATGCTCAAATTTGTTTCACGATTATTACTTTTGTACAATACTTTTTATTCTTTATCTTGTGTATTCTGTATATACAGGGTGTTAAAGTAGTCGCGTGCCATAGCTTAGGGGTGAGCTCAGTATCGATAAAGGAACGCGTAAAAAATAATAAAAAAAATATTAAAAAAACAAAAAAAAATTGCATCGACCTAATTTAGTACCTACTAACTTAAAATAGCAATCATTTCGAATTCAAATTATTTAATATTGCTATTTGAAGTTAGTATGTACTAAATTAGGTTGATCTTGCAATATTTTTTTATGTTTTTAATTTTACGTTTTCTTTTAATATTTTTTTGGGTTTTATTTTTTATTTATTACGGGTTCCTTTATCGATACTGAACTCACCCCTAAGCTATGGCACGCGACTACTTTAACACCCTGTATATATACACACCCGGAACCCGATACCCGGTATATGAGTTCAGTATCGATAAAGGAACCTGAAAAAAAAATTGAAAGATCGACCTAATTTAGTACCTACTAACTTCAAATAGCAATACAAAATAATTTTAATTCTAAACGACAATACTGAACCCACCCCTAAGCTATGGCACGCGACTAGTTTATAATTGGTGGCCAACTATAAAATAGGTTTTAAAAGTATTATAATCTTCAACACATCCCTAGCTACGAGAATGCTACGAAATTGCTACGGTGCTACCACCGCTACGACAACGTAGACCCACTACGATTCTATGAGGAATAATCTCAATGAATAAATGTTAAATTGCAATGGATCTTATTATTCATCAGTTAAGCATACATCATTCTGAGTAAATTACAACGAAGCACAGTTAAATTACCAAGCTAATAAAATTCCGAGGCTAAAATTAAAATCCCGGACGGGGTACAGAAAACGTATCATACAAAATATCTACCTTGATACATTTTTAAAGCGACATGTTTAACGGGCAGTGAATTAACTGGGAAATGACGTGAATAAATTGTATGAACAAACCGCTGGCAAGGATTAATGAGCAGCGAGCCCTCGTCGCGTGGTCGCTCTATTATGTTGATACCATTGTTCTGGTCTATTAGACAAGTGCTACACAAGAAAAAAGAGGAAACAAAGACTGCGTACTACACATTATACACATATATAACTGTCGCGCCAGTAATCCCGGGGGATTAGGCAGAGGTATTTCTGTACACTCACAGTTCGCCGACTACGATATGAGAGTGTATGCGATGAGGGCAAAGGTATCGCCATTTACCGGGCACGTTGCCAACCGCGAGGCTGTATTTGAGGATTTCCTAACTGTAATTCTCATACACAAACTCGTGGCTTAATCCACTCGTTTTCGAAGAGACCACACGGTCTCTTGTCGTGGGTATCGTACACAGCTACAAATGGGAATATTTCACGAAGATGGTCAGTGTCATGGACAAATTTATTACGATGAATCAATAATATTCAAAAATAAACTGAACCTGAAACATAAATTCAGTGCAAGTTTTTAAATTGTGTTATTTTGGTTGCATTCTTTCGTGTCATATTGCTTGAAACACCAATCCTTCTAATTGCCGTATCCGTTCAGTATTGATTACCGAAATTAGAGGCTCAATTTAGCCTGTAATATTGTAGGGGGCCGTAACGGTACTTAGTCGAGTGATGGTTAATATTTCAAACTTAGTACGAGTAAATCAAAGGCACATCACTAAAATCTTGGAACAACACCATTTTTTTTAAATACACGCGTTGGTTCCTAAAGCCATTTGCTACAGTTATTTTATCTCTGCCTTGGAATCACTGTCAAAATCACAGTGACCGTTTACGGTCGTAACTTTAAGGTTGGTTTTGGGTTGCATATACTGACAAGTCTTTCAAGATGACAGTGATCTTTACTTTCGTTGAAATAAGGATGCTATTGGCTTGCAGCTATCAGAAGTAAAATAACTTTGAAAGGACCCTACTAAAGTCATAAACCAACTAACCATTAACAGGCACATAGAGGTTGACGTAGAGGCAGTCCTCGCTCTGATTGGCGAGCACGGGCAGCAGTCGCTCCAGTTGGCGGATGCGCGCGCGCGGGTGCAGCAACAACGCGTCGTCGCGCGGCACGGCGGCAGGCGGCACCTGCGGACACGCCGGCCCCGACGCGTCCGCCAGACGCGTCGTTCGCCACTGCGACGGCGTCACCGGCGGCATGTATCTGTGTGTTTTAGAAACGGTTAAGTTGAAAATAATAGAACGTTCATTCATTGTTGTTGTTGTAGCGGACATAAACAAATCGATAAAAAGAACACCCAAATGAAATGAAGAACTAAATTCAAAATCCATGCATCGTGATATTTTAGGTCGCCGCTAGTTAAGAACATAATTTCGAAAAAACCTAGTAGTAGTAACCAGGAGTAGTAGTAGTAGTAACTTCCAAATAACACCGGTCTTGTCATGTTAGGATCCTCCCATTTCAACGGAGATACTCCTCAATTGTAGGTGGGTAACATATAAGGGTGGTAAATTTTGAAAAAGGATTTCTACAATATACCCCTGTATAACATCGCTAGTATTTTCCCGATGGGTTTGGCAGTGGTGTGCTTATAGCACAGCCACATTTCGCCAGGTATAATTTTGTTTTCTAAGTCAAACCTTAGGTGTTATCCCCAAAGTATGAAATCTGCTTTTATCACACCCGTGCATAAGAAGGGGTCCAAAACAGAGATTACTAATTATAGGCCTATTTCCAAGTTATGCATTATAGCTAAAATATTTGAGAGGATTGTCTATAACCTGTTATATCCCGCCCTTGCTAGCTCGTTCAGCTCCATCAGCACGGATTTTTAAAAGGACGGTCGGTAGACCGTCCTTTTAAAATAGAATCCGTAATAGAATTCCGTAATAGAATCATTAAATAGGATCAAGTTAGAAGTGGTAACTTCTAACTTGATCCTATTTAATGATTCTATTACGGATGCTATGGATATTGGTAAGCAGGTCGATGTCGTTTACACAGATTATAGCGAGGCATTTGATCGCATCGACCACTATACCCTGATAAAGAAGCTAAGCTAGATGGTCATCCGTGGAGACCTCTTGAGGTGGTTCTCATTCTACATTGATAACAGGTCACAAGCAGAAGTACTCAATAATTATATGTCTAGTTGAGTAAACGTGCCCAGTGGAGTGCCTCAGGGTTCGCTGCTCGGTCCATTTTTATTTGTAGTCTATGTGAACGACATCGATCAGTGCCTTCATTCATCCAAACTATTATGCTTTACTGATGACATGAAAATCTTTGCCACTATTTCAAAGCTCGAAGATGGTCTAGCACTTCACTTGTATCGGCTTGAAGAGGATTGTCGGGTTAATAAACATGATCTCAACCCATCCAAATGTTCGGTGATCAGTTACACTTGTAAACGTGCCGTCCTAGCCACTAGTTATACTTTGGCGGGCCAGATCTTGCCAAGGTGCAACACTATTCGTGACTTGGGCGTCCATCAAGACAGTAAGTTACTTTTTGACCCACACATTGATGCAATTGTGAAAAAAGCTTTTAAACTGCTTGGGTTTATAATACGTCTCTCTAAGTGTTTCTCAGATGCTAAACACTAAAGATATTGTATTGCACTTATGTAAGAGGTCAGCTAGAGTATGCGTCTCAGATATGGAATCCACGTTATCTTAAATACATTGACCGCATTGAAAACATCCAAAAATGTTTCATAAAATATCTTTGTTTTCACCAAAAGATTCCATATCAGTCAGCCGATTTTCTTGAACTCTGTAGGAAGTATCATCTGCTACCACTGGTAGATCGACGTAAAATTGCCGACTGTTTATTCTTGTTAAAAATCCCCAATAATAATATTGATAACCCTGAGTTATTGTCAAAATTTTATTTCAATGTGCCAAGCAATAAATTTCGTTTTAATCCACCCATACGTGTACCTCATACATCCTGTTATATTGTGCGGGCAAGCAGAGTTTTGAATGACATATGCAAGGAATATGACTTGGATCCAATCACAATTAGTGTGAATTCGGCCAGAAGGTGCTTAAGCCTAAAATTTTTCAAGTAGCGGTAGGTTATATTACTTGGTTTTAGTTTCAGTATTATTTTCTCTACAATTTCAGCTTACTACTTATTTAAAGCTGTGTGTTTTGTGTTCTTGTGCTTACACCATAGATTACTATTATAAGTCTATACGTGAGGACTTGTAATTGGCTTTCTGGTGACTATGGTTTCCTTTTTTTTCTGTTTTTATTAGCTGTAAGTCCTCCATGAACTAAGTAAATAATTAAGTTTCATGTAATACGGGGCGGACCTTATTATTATTATTATTACCGTGACCTATTGTCATAAACCAGGAAAAAATATTTCCTTATGGCTCGGGTGATTTTCCTTGATTAAAAACACTATAAAAACTTACTTACACATACAAAGGTTATTGCCCCTTGTTGCAAGGATAGCAAACAAAGAAATGACCACGCTTATTGATGCGGTATCCATTTGAGTCGGTCAAAAACAGCTTCAAAATAAAACATCGCCCGCCTCGTGTCGTTTTATAGTTTGCATAAAGCTCTTTCGGACCGAATCAACAAATTCTGCGTCAGTAGGTGTGGTCATTCTCTAACGCACTCAAGCTCGAATCTAGGGAGGGCAGCTTCTCAAATTGAGTCAGCTAAAATTACGCTGCATTGGGTTCCACACAATATTGCGGTTCTCGCCAGCCTCGATGCAAAATTAGTCAGCTCATACTCAGTCATTAATTTCACCATCATTTTGAGCGACGCAAACTACACTGGGTTCCGCTTGTCTGACTTCGCCCTTACGCATAACAAAATGACAGTGAACTGTACATGTTTATGACTTGTTACAGTTTTATTCATGTGCATGCTTCAATATTGCTCCAATAGTTTCGGACTGACTACTGACCTATTCATCAACTGAAAAGTCTCGAGTAGTTAACAGGCAAAGTTAGTCTCACGACCTTGCCATTTATTCTGAGTAAATCCATAATCACACACTAACTCGTCTCTTATAATAACTCAGGAATATTCTATACGCAATATGATAGAATCACAATATTTGTCTCAGCAAAGTAAGCCATCTAACTATAGAAAACATTTTCTGGTGTCTTTCTGCCTTTAAAAAAATGTAAATGTTGAATTTATTGTTTACTTTATTGTGGGAAGTGTACTACACCTAATGTCATTCAACAAGCTCTCGCCTACTTGACTCCTAAATCGACCAACTAAACACCCACGTTTCTACTATTTGATTCAGAAACAAAAATAGCCAATATGAATTACCTGAGGCTACCTAGCGGCGGTGTAGCATACGGCACTCCGAGGTAGGCTTCGACCTGCGGATGCGAGTGCACGACGATCCCGCGCAGCGGCCCGTACTTGGTGCGGACGACGCGCGTGCTGTACTTGTGCGCCGAGAGCGCGGCCGCGCAGCAGACGAGCCACGCGAGTAGCGCGGCACGGTCCGCGCGCATCACGCGGGCGCGGCGGGCGCGGGCGCGGGCCACGCGCCGCCGGCGACGCGCGCGCCGCGCATCACGCGCGCGCGCACCACCCCGCGCGCCTCCAGCACATCACACACTTCTCACGCGCCCGAACACACTGACATTACATAGTGTTACGCACTCTCTTTATGGACCACTGTTTCACTACTAAAACTCTATAAACACTTACCCGAATCATTGTTTTGTTGCGCAACCAATACTTTTGCAAATGTTAACCATTTGCTCAACCTGAAACAATAAAACGCTTCGTTAACGGTGAGTAAACAAAGGTGAAATAAAATAAATTGTTTAAAGGTACTTAGCACGCGACTATAATATAGCAGGAGCAATATTTTCATGAAATCTCCATTTTAATCAATATGAGTGGAGTAAGCCGAGCCGCGGACAATGGAGTAGGTAACGGAAAATGTTTACCTAACAGACCTAACCCAACGTTTGTAATTTAATGTAACACAAACACGACAACAACGTCGCATATCTAAACGAAATTTGCCGTTTCCGTGGCGGCTCCTCAGCCGCGTACCGCCACGCCAGCGGGATCGTATAGACGTTCACTTCCGCTTCATTTATGTAACCAATGACTGATTTTCATTGCAATTAAATGTGAACACAATTCAATGGGATCTTTCAAGCTCCAGTACATATAAATAAACTGTGTTGAATCGTTCAATTCATTAGTGGTTTAGTTTGCAAGGTAGCAATTTTATTGTTAGCAGTAATTGTATTTTCTCTGTTCTATTTACCCATTACTTGTTTTAACAACGTAGGCACTCGTTTAAATATGTACCTGTATCTGTCCTCTATTTTGGATATGTACATATTATATTAGAAAAGATTTCCTGTGTGATTCTCAGAGAGCTTCCAACTATAATATGATAACAATATATAGCAGAATCATTTCTAATGTAAGTAGTAGATAGCAGTTGCCTAACACATCCCGAACGGGAATTATAAACATTTAGGTAAAACAATAAATCTGAAACAAATTTAACAATCCTACATCGCATCAGTATCACTTCGCAAGGCTCACGGTGGACATCAATTATATAAAAGCAGACGTTTATTGGTGACACAGCGGTGGTATTTACGGGCGCGTTTGGTTGCGCAAGGGGCACAAAGAGCGACTAGTGAGGGGACACGCCATCCATCACGCGCGTGACATGCAGAAGCTTTGTGAGCGCCCCGCATTTTGTTGCACGCCTATTGATAGCACGTCACCGCTGACCTTTCATGTTTCAAATTTAATAAATGTTACTGTTTTGTCACCACCATTAAAGCCAAAATTGCATAATAAAAGTCATCCACTGTAATGGGTACGAGCATTTAAAATTCATGGCAGCTATACCATGGACATTAGCAGCACCGTTATGAATGTTTCAGAAGTCGCCAGCATTAACAAAACCATTGCGAATGTTTTAATCAACAAACGCAATACGTTGTTATAGAGATGGTGAAAATGGCTCGATGAAATCTTTTAAATGATGCCTATTATCCCAGGGAATAACAGGTTATGCGATGGGCTTTTATATAAAAATAATTGTAGGATCAGGGCGGTGCTGTAATCAAAATTTGGATTTCATTATGTGAAAATGTTTTACTTAAGATGCTTACGTGATGATAAATGACCCGCCGTGGGAGACGCCCCGGGCGTCGGTGGCCACGTGGTGGCCCCCGGCCACCGTAGGCGCGGGCCTGTGGACGGTGAGCTATGGGCTAGCTCGCCATCCGTCCATCTCATGACGACAGACCGTGTCGACGGCGCGTTCGTGTTCCACGCGCGCCTCAAAGAGAGTTAGCAAAAAGGAAGTGGTCCGATGCCTGCCGGGGCTGCGGGACTATTCGAAATAGTTACGGTGGCCCCGGAACACAAAGGGCGAGGAAGGAACATGGATGGGTTTTAGTCAGTGAAAGTCTGACACTCCCTCCTGCTCCGCCCAGAACGGGAAGAGTCATTTGATGATTTCCCATCAGAAAAAAAAAATGCTAAATGACGTAGGAAATCTTAAATTTTAATTACTCTATATCAATATGTCACAATCTTATGCCCGAGGCTTTGGCTGCGTGGATTTCGGTAATTTTCTCATGTGATTGTACTACTGGTAAAAAAGTATCCGATGTTTTAATCCAGGTTATAAACTAATCTGTGTGTCATACAAATCTGTAGTAGTAGTTTATGCGTGAAAGACACAAACAAACATCAATCCAACTATGCATCCATCCATCCACCGCAGTAAGGTAATAAATAGTTAAGTAAAAAAAAATTAATATAATTTAGTGATTAAATCTTCATGTTCAGATAGTGATATTATCATTATTACACGTTCAATTAAAAACAGGACATTACTACATTATTTTTTTAATTGAACGTGCCATTAAGTCAACATAAGCACGAATAAACCTGTTGTCATTTTGTATGATAAAGAGCGATAAATTTCCAGTGTCATTCATTCCTATTAGTAACAGCACAGATTTCTAGGAAAACTTATATGAAATGAACAAAGTAAAGTTGTTTTCCAGGTTTTTATCAAAGTTACAGACACAACGTTCATAAAAGCTTATTAAAGTTTTTACAACCTATCTAGACCGGAGGACGTGCTTACTTCATTTCAGTAATAGCCAATTTTAAAGACTGAACGAGCTCTCTTTTTGGAAAGCTGCTATACTGTTATTAATTGCATATTGTGGGAGCTCTAAAATCTCGACGTTCTATTTTTGAAAGTGTCGGCATCAATCTGCGGGTAATATGTTAATCTTTTTAAGCGTGATCGAGCCCTGGGTGTCACGCTGCGCTCAAGATAACACGCCGATTACCTAGTCCGCGCTCCCGGGATCACTTGTGATCGATCGCCTGCCTACTCAAGCGAGGCATAAACGTTAAAAGCGGTATCAAAAATATTACACTTACTTTAGGGAATTATGTAGGAAAGGTTCACGATATTAAAGAAAATTGTTCTCGTTTTATCTACTTTCAATAGTGAATAAATAACGCATATTCTGGTTCTCGATCTTTATTTAAACATAGATACCTACTACATGGTATGTACCTATACCTTTTTGTTATTAGTTTAAGCATCTGGCTTCTGGTTTATTAAAAACATTTGTTATTTCTGTGTAGCAATAAATTAGTAAAGTACTTCAAAGTAACGAGAATACGTGGTGCGATCTCTTAACACACATTTGTAATTGGTGTCCCAATTTATTTGCGAAAGTTTCAATGCGCAAAGTTGGATTATCTAAGTCGTCGCACAGGTGTTCACAAAGTGTTAATTAATTTATACGTATACAGGAGGTATTTGTTTTGTGTTACATTATAACATTGATAAAACACTGAACACACACTTTATTAATAAACGGGTAAAACTCATTGTTACTTTGTAATTAAATAAATTAACGAGTGGCGTAAGAATGCCTGATGAAATGTTTTATTATAATTAAAATAATTAGATTGCTTGAGCGCTTGTAACAGGAGTTGTTGTTTCATTTTCTATCATCAGCAGGTATTAATCTAGCAGCGGTGGCCCAGTGGTGGCAGCCTCGACTTGCGAGCAGTAAGTCGTGGGTTCGAACCCATGCAGGCGTATTACTTTGTGTAATTTATTTCTTCACCACTGCTCTCAAAACGGTGAAGGAAAACATCATGAAGAAACCGGCAAGTCCTAGAACTAAATATTCGAAGACATGTTTGATACCTATTTATTAATTGCATTCTCAATTGCTTTTAATGTGCATAATTAGATATTGCACGTAAGAATCAGAACATCCGTGCAATTATAACTAAAATAACACTTAAACCAACTAATTCGCTACGCAAAAACGCTGAAAATTCACTATCATATTTCCCTCACCAAATTTCAAGTAAAAAATGTCCAATTAGACGGAATAGAGCTTGCCAAGTCGCATAACGACGGCGACGGTGAAGCGAGAGTGGCGTGCACTGGCCGAGGCTGGACAAGTGTCGAATTGGCGTCATCAATCACGGCCAGCGTCGGCCAGCCGTCCGCCGCAGGGCTTTAATGGGCACACGCTCGTCTTCCACCCCCGACACGCTCCTCTGATCAACTCCACGTCGATTACTTCCGCAGATGAACATTTGGACTAACTGCCGAGTAACGTCATAACATTCAGCCGATGGATAGCTCAAATGGTTAATAGCTTCGTGATGGTTGACTTAATCTGTCTTATTGAATGTTAACGGCAACGCTGATGGAATTATGACACCAATTAAAAGTAAATAAAACGCCAGGGCATTCAAAAAAGTTACAAATCTATGTTATCATTATTCAACGCACGAATCTGAATACGAATTGAAAAAGCAGTGAAATCTTTATATACCTTTGAGACCATCATAAAGTTATGACGAGAAATATAACATTTTCAAAAATCTACGACAATTTCTACCCACATTTGCATTGCAAATTCAGATGAAAATTCAAAGCGTCTCCCAGTTTAACTTTAACTGTCGACGGGATCTTAATGGACGCCAAAGCGCTAAACCTCGGCAGCTTTAAGGTTTCCGCAACAACCACATCGGTTACTGCTTGACGTAACCATACATGAACGGGTAATTATGTTTAAAGAGCCGTACGTACACAACGCAGCGCCATCGTTTGGCCGTCCAGTTATGTTTAAGGTTCGTTGATGAGCCTTACAAGAAACACGTTGCTTGAATACTGGCTGCTAGTGATATCACCCAGGTTTGACAATGGCATTTGAATATAATAAAGCAGAAGATTTGGTTTATTTTTTGGTTTCTGGATCACTAGAACTAATCGTCGAATATGAAAACAAAATGCATATAGTAGCCCACTCCATAAGGAAGACGCGAAGTTGTAACATCACGCTACGCCCCCAGGAGCCAAGCAAAAGAAAAAATGGCGGGTGACACAGCTGTGGGCCTACCATGACGTCTTAAAGCAGGATCGTTTTAATTTCGTGCCAGTGTGAGAAAGAGATGGCGCTAGACGTCCTCTATAGCTCCGTCTCTTACCCACACTGGAACGCGTTTAAAACGATCCTGCTTTAAGACGTCATGGTAGGCCACCTGGTCTTGTTTAGGTAGGTAGGACTGTGAACCTATTATGTGGTAACGTTGGACATGTCCCCATGGACATTTAAAAGAGTCTACCATCGGTAAATTCTAGAACATTCATGTCAAAGTTTTATGATGTAAGTATTTAATTTCAATTGCACATCATTTACTTGTTGATACTTATCTATACCTACCTATAACCTGCGTAATGACATCACAAAATGACCTTTGCTGTGCTATCTTCAACAAAGAAATTCCTAAGTTTACAAATAGGCTAAGTTTAGCTGGAAAGAAATTCTTCGGCGTACTATAATCAATATATTACAAGAATTCTTAACAACAAAGTCGGTCGCTACGTTTAAAATTCTAACGTTAGTGGTTACAAAATGTTCCATATAAACAAGAAAGTTTAGCGAAATTCTCATGAAATAATAAACGTTCAGTCATCGAGAGCTCATAAATCTTTCCTTCTTTGACACAACTTTTATTATTTGTTACCAAATAAACTTTTCATACATTTGATTGGCTCTTGGAATTGTGCAATATAATCCATTATCGTGGGGCTGCTACTTGGCATCTCATCCCAGCCACCATCAATTTAAAGCCATGCTTAATTATGAACGCTTCTAATTAACTTAAGTTATATTTGAACAACAGAATTTCAAAGCGCAGTCTTCGTTGTAAGACTAAATGTAATATAAAATTGGGCTACAAATTGTATTAAGCTGTGCCTCCACAGTTAATTTAATTCAATTTATTCTCAAATTTCTGCGCTTACCAGTTTCTATATCATTAGAATCCCGCGAAATAGCTGTTCTAAATGAAGTGCCATTAATCAAATCTCAAAACCAACGGCCGTTTACATAATTCTATCCAACCACGGCGCGCCGGCCGCCACGAGCCGCCCGGCGCCCGCTTGCCACCGCTCCTATTGTACTCTGTAATCCTTGCATTTAGACATGTACATTGTACAGATAGACCCACTTTTCTATTAAATTATGCTCTTTTTAAATTTTATTAATTAATTTACAAACAAATAAAATTATTACATAACATATGGAAACGGGTATTTATCGCGAATAAAATCGCGAATTCGCGATAAATACCCGTTTCCCTATGTTTTATCATGTGTTCTGATCGTGAAAGTTTAAAAAAGACAAATAAAATTGTTAACTGAAATTGACACTTCAATGCAACACGTGCATTTTTGCTTTTGAAGGATTGGGACAATATCACGCGTGACGTATGTCACTAATTTGAGTCATTTAGTACACGGACATAGTGACACAGGTTTTCAATGCTTGCCTCATAAAGGTGGAGTGGCTCGGTCGATATCGGCTGTCGGCTCAAGTGGCTTGCGGGAAGAAATGCGAGGCTATTTGTGCTAGGCCTGCTCTCGCGTCGAGCACCCTCCGGCCGCGGCCGCGCCTCACCGCACAAACTAGATTAACTAGGCGACCTCATCTTATAGACCCTATATAGGCCGGAATTACTATATTATACAGAGTATCTCGTAAAATTGAATGGAAAGTCGTGTGCAAATGGAGATCACGATATTAGAAAGTAAGATCTCAATTTTATGCGGAACACCTATAGGAAATACGTGAAGGTTGCTTTGTACTTAGGTACGTCAGCTGAACCTTCATGTTGATAACTGCACCTAACCTTATTAAAAGTTATTGAATTTTCTATATGTATGTGTACCTATGCTTGTTCAATCATAGATTATTTCATTGAATTATAATAATAAATTCTTTATTTATTATAAAACACCAACATATATTTTTTTCACTTCTCATGCTCTAAAAGTACGCCAATATAGCCCTACGAAGCGGGACTAAAGTGACCACTTTAGTCCCTAGGGAGTAAAAAGTAATTAGTTTTTTAATTTCCTTCATGTGACTTACACAAACTCAAACAGCCAGTTAATATACTACTATTATCTGCGGAGTGTGGACCATCTTCATTGCGAAAATGTTGAGAGTTTTAGTTCCATGGTTTTTCCCCAAGTAAGGTGGCGCCATGCGTTTTAAATTGTTAATCTGTGACTGGTTTAGAAAAAAAAACTGACCGCGAAAATTTCAGAATTTTTGTCGAATGTAAATTTGTTCGGTTTAATAAGGGTTTAATATAAATTTATTAAGAATGTCCAGTGACAGTGAAGACTGACGTCGAGCAAAGAGCAAAAGACATTAGAAAATCCTTTGCCGCCAAAAACGCGGAATATTTACCTAAAAACTTACGAAAAGTCGATGGACTGGAGGAATAATAAATGTTTTTGTACTAAATTGACTATTTTTCTCGCACTCAAAGTGAAAAGTACAGTTTGCACTTCGAGACTAAACGCCAACTTAATATACCCTCGGTTTAATTGACTCCCTGGCAAGCTCGGGAGTCAAACCACCTCTGGTATATTATGGCTTCGTTTAGTCCCTCGTTATAAAATATACTATTATTGTGTAACAACAAAAACAAAATGTGTCAGATCTTATGAAAATCTAAACGTGCCTACAACATTTGAGAGGTATTAACCAACTTACCACAACAAAAGACGTCCGAGCTAACATCATATTATATGTACCATTTTATATCCGAGTGATCTAAGTAAACAAGCTGCCGAACCTGAGAGTGCTATTAATAGAACTTCTCACTTTAACATGTCGGTTCCCTTTAGAAGTAAATGATTTATAAAAGTAACAGTTCGAGGCTAAAAAGTGTTTGCTAAAGGTCAAAGCAAAAGGATTGTGTTACTCAAACTTTTAATGAAAATCAAATGTAAACTGTGTCACTGACCCTTTTCATTTAATGTAAACTTATTTGAGCTACACCCGGGTTCTAACAGCATTTTGTACTGTTATTGTTGTCCACAAACATTATGAAACATAACACATATCTCTGAGCAAACATTGATGTGTTTTGCTACAAAACAGAGTGCCATTTATCTGTAAGCGGATAAAACAAACTGTAAATAAATGGGAAAAACAAAACATTGCTTAGTAAATCCCAAGTAGTTGTTACGTTCCCGGGGCAGTCGCCAGTCGTCGAGAGCCGGCACAAGAGCGGACGGACCAACAAAGTCCACAATACACGTAAAATCAATTTAACAAAGCCACTTTGAGCCGCACTGACCCTTCCACGCTTATTCACAAACACCTCCGGCTGTCTACCCAGTAGTAGAAGCTATCACGACTTGCTCGGATATCCGTTATATGAATGTGATAATTTACAATATGTTTTTCACCCACGGACACTCATACTTCAGCGTTTTATTTGAATTTATACTTATTTGCGCATTTAAATTTTTCTGCTTGAGTTTGGAACTGCTTATTCAACCCTTAACAGTTTCTTTTCTGGCTTCGGAACGGAACAAAAACTCTGTTTATTACATTTTTTTCTGACCACTAATAATTTTAAAATGACAGCTATTTTACTTTTGCTTATGTTTTTTCCAAAGTCATTTATCGTGTATCGTAGAAACACTTGTGAACAATAATAATTAATTTGAAGGTATAGCCGATTGAAAAAACAAGCCTTCTTGTTCCTGCCAAAACCATAACTTTTGTCTATGCTTTTTAGGGAAATATTACTTGAATCAGACGACACATTTCATCGTAAGCCTCCATTGTTTCTAATTTGTTTTATATTGTGCTTAGTTTCCTTGACATTGTTTGTTTCCTTTGTCTTTCGTAGAATTTATACTAATTGACACGTTACGAATCCCTTGCGTGTACGACACGCAATTCTCCGGCCGACAACGGGTTTTTCTTTCTCAGAACACAAATATTTGCATAGATATGAAAATAATATAAATTTGTTTGGGAAAATAGCTGTTTTGACTCGTGTACAAAATAAAAAGAGACCTACTTAGGACCATAGCAAGATAAAATCGTATTTTATCACACTTTACTAGGCTAGTATTTAATAATATATAACGATTTGTTTTAACCTCTGATTTCTTACTATTGAGAACTTATCAAAACTGATGTAAGATATTAGAACATTTATAAACTCACAGAGTAGATAATATTCTTCATTTATATGAATGAGAGATAGATACGCTTTGGAAGTAGGAACATCAAAAGACATCGAGACTGATTTATGACGTTTCGGCCGTAACAAGGTCGAGCACAATCGATGAACAAGAATGAACCCAAAATTTTTGTAAACTCCAATTGTAATACTGGTAAAGTTATACCTAAATAAAATCTATCCATTTTTTTGCAATTCCGAGCGAAACATAAGAGGACTTCCAAAAAACTGTGATGTTACAGACAGAAAAACAGAATGTTACCGTAGCGCTTCACTTTTCTATCCCATTTGGAACAAATAAAAACTTAACAGGAAAATACAGTTTCCATTTCTTTTCACCCTGTAATTCGACACAGGCCAATTAACACTTGAGCCTTTGGAAGTTTACGAGAAGCCAATTGGCAGACTTTCAATTGATAAAACCTTTCTTCTACCAAAACATCCATTAAGCGAAGCAGACGGATAAAAAACAAACTTTATCCAACTTGATGAGGAAAAACAATTAAAAGCTGTAATTACTATTAACCCTTTAAATGCCAGCGTCGACTGAAGTAGTCTAACTTAGTAATCGTGCCCAAGACGCCAATGACGTCGTCAGGAGCCGTAACTTATGTTTGAATTATTAAGAACAAGTTGTGCCGTGATTCCGCCCTCACTTAATGACTCTAGGTTACTTTAGAGGTAATAAACGAACAGGTAGATAGTAGTTTATGGACTGTTTATGTGAACCTTTTGATAAATTGACCTTAAATAATGCCAATGTTAGAATGTATTGAGACAAGATCAACATTAGTGGGAATAAAATGAATAGTTTAAGTTCCATTGCAGCAAATAATTTCAAGAATTCATTTCTAGCTTTATGACCAGCTTTGAACGAGAATGGAAGCAATTGAGGAAAACCGACACATTTTCTAAATAATAGAACAACATAAACCGGAGCGTGTGTAGTGCTCAATGCTCGTGCTCAGTATAGTGCTGAGTGCTCAGACCGACGCGGCGATAGCAGCGACGTGTGTCACATTGAGCGGTACTAACCGCGGCACAAACTGGACACATTGGGTGTCAACCCTTCACCGCTGCGGCTCACACTCCACTGACTGTTGTATCTGATGCAACAACTAAATAAGACTTTTGTAATAGATATTTTTGTTTCAATTCCTGTTGTTTTCTTGTGATTCAAGCAATTTCAGACATCAACCAATTATGATTTAAAGCTACGTGTGGTTCAAGTAAACTTTTCTCAACGTATTCTATTTCATCTTAAATGCCCAAATTGCTTTAATCAATCATTCATGATAGCGTCTGTTTTGGTAACAATTAAGTGACAAAAATGGCGATTTTTTTGTTGAATCATCTCATATCCCTAATTTCATTATAATTTATCCAATTTCTCACTTTTCCCGACACGAATTCATTTTAAGGGAACAGCTTTTTAATAATACAAAATTGGCTAAAAGATTGGAGCTTGGGCGATCACATCTCTAGTCAATCAGCGTCGCAATTCTCCTAATGGAAAAACTATTACTCCCCGCCTTCCGGGAACAATAGAATAAAAAATGTCTTCCCGGTAGGTACTTACTATGGTAATCTATGTTACGACGTGTTCTAGCGTGTCGCGCAATTTGTTCTACAAATGGTTTTTTCTTTAGATACTTATAATGGATGTTATATTACCGGCGACATGGAAATACAGGCCGCGACGAGCAAAATTAATAAGTATTGATGGCTAAAGCTATTTATGTGGTTCCGATTACGGAGTAAGTTTACGCCACAGATAGGTAGTACAAATGTACAAATTAATGGCTGACTAAAAGATTAACGTGACGAATATTAATGGAAGTTGCAGGTGTTTTATGGGAAGAAGCTTTTAGTTTTGAGTTAGGAATATGTGGGTGTACTATTAGGGACACCTCTGCCAAACCCTTCGGGAATTACAGGTGTGATGTTATGTTATGTGTGAACTTTTAATCAAAGCTAATGAAGAATTTAGATACTATTATATTATAGAGTTATTTAAAAAATAAAGAGCATTAGAAATCAAACACTGTTTAAAGCTTTCACGGTTCATAACTATACTTAAAATGTCACTTACGGGATATCTTCCGTGATTATTTATCGTTTTTGAGCTCCCGATATTTGGACGCTGTTGCAAGCGCCATGATCGCGGGTCAACTGGAGAATGTGGGTGGATGGAAAAAATTGTTAGGAGCAGACAAATCTGTCTACCCTCTTTCTTTGCACAGCGTCGAAATATCGGGAGCTCAAAAACAATAAATAATCACGGAAGATATCCCGTAAGTGACATTTTAAGTATAGCATTAGAAATAGCTCACGTCGGGTAAGAGATTACTTATAATAAATAAAATAAAAAAGCCTTTTATTTCTTGCATTTCACACATGATATTTTACTTAAATAAACTATTTTCTATGATTATTACTTTAAAGTTAATAAAGTATTTAAAAGTATTTTTTAAATGTTGCTACTTGCAAGAACCCCTCTTTAGGTAAAGGCCTCCTCCAAAGAATTCCATTTGGTTCGGTTTGTGCTTTCTGCATCCAATGTGGGCCGGCCGTTTCTCTTAGATCGACTTCCCATCTTGTCTACGGTCTACCTTTTTGTCGTTTCCCTATTGGGCCGTTCCACAATGTCACTCTTTTGGTCCATCTGTGGTCTTAGTCTCGCTACGTGACCCGCCCATTTCCATTTGAGCTTTTTTGCATAATTTAGAGCATCCGTGACTTTTGATATGCTTCTGAGTTATGTGTGTCGTATTTTTTTTATTTTTGTAATTTTTAGGATACTGCGCTCCAGTCCGCGTTGGCGCCATGTGTTAATTTTATTTTTGGTTTTGGAAGTATATCTCCAGATTTGACACGCATATGTAAGGCACGGAAGCAGACAGGAATTCATGACTCTGCTTTTAATTTTTGTTGACATATTGCTTTTAAAAATCTCCTTGAGGCTCCAATATTTGTTCCAGGTGAGTTGTATTCGCCTTTCAATTTTCAGTTCATTACTTTTGCTATCCAAGCTTATTTGTTTTCCTAAATAAACGTAATTTTCCGTATAGTTTAATTTTTTATTGTCAACTGTTATAGTTTTTTCCGTGCTGTTTGTAGAGATTACTTTTAGGAGATTAAATTCAATACTGCTAGTAAAATGTCAGATCATGTAGCTAAAATAAGTTTTGTTATAGTTTTATTTAAGTTTTATTTTTATTGGAAAAAAAAATTCTACATGTTCGTAACTTTTCATGTTTCCATTTTAGTAACTGAAACAAACATACGTAATTATGCAGCTGAAATTATACATAACTATTGCATAAGTATTATAATAAGTATACATAAGTATTGCATAACTCAAGTTTAAACTAAAGTTAGACCAACTGCAACAGTTTTGCCTAGAATCATACTTAGGTATATCTCAAGGGAATATTTTATTTTTTAAGTAGAGCAAAGATATTGCATAAGACAGTCCTTGTAAATAGCCACGGACAATATCGGAAAAAAAAAATGATGATGTTGATATCATATTTTTTTTTTTTTCAGAATCCATCAGACCGCCAACGAGTACACTACACTACTGCCATTGTTTTAATAAGAATACTTAGGGTTTTGTGTTCACTGAACTAAGAACTGATAATACGGATGCAAGTTGTATTAAGATGAAAAAACCAGCCAAGAGCGAGTCGAACTTGCGCACCGAGGGTTTCGTACAAACTTTTTAAAGGACAAACTTAACTTTGCTCTTTGTTCCCATGAAACGGCTATTCCACCAACCGCAAAAATGTAATAATAAAATCGCTTTTTTTGTTATAATACTACATATTTACGGTTTTCAGATATTTCCCATGTGCTGTAAGACATTGCTTCTCGCCAAATTTCGTGATTCTAGGTCAACGGGAACTACCATATAGGTTTTCGACCCAAAACCTTTAGGGTACTTTAGGTTGACCTAGAATTGTCAATTTTGGTTAAAAGGAAGGTCTTACAGCACAAAGGGAAACTTCCGAAAAATAAAAAAGTTAAAAATTAAGGTAAGTTTTGGTACTTACAAGTTTTCGCCCATATCTTTTTATCGTGTTGACTCAGAACCTTGATTTTTATACACCTAATAGGGACTTCAGTATCTGGTATAAATTTCAACTTGCTAGGTCCACCCGTTCCTGAGAAAATTGGTGGTGACAGACGGACAGAAAGACAGACGGACAAGAAAGTGATCTTTTATGGATTCCTTTTTTTACCTTTATAGGTAAGGAACCCTAAAAATACTAAAACCTAAACTAAATTCATGTTAAAATTCCTAGTTTATATTAACACTGATGTATAAAATGTTAATGTTAGCACGAAAAGTGAAAAAAAAAAAAAAAACTGTTCTTACATCTCGGAAAACGATTTGAATGAAAATAACCCAAGTTTATTCGAATTTCCATAATGTTTGACAACAATGCAAATGTGAGATTATAGGCTTGTAGCTGTGATTCTATGAGAGAAACGGAAGACCGGCCAGGATTCAGTAGCTCCCTCGTTTTGGCGGTTTTCAAGGTAACAAACTTTTTTAATTTGTTATTACATTGTACTAAATATACATATACTAATGCCAGGCTAGGTACGTTAGTATCAATCATCAAGTTCTAAGTGACGTGCCATAAAAAAGACTACAGTGCAAAATTATTGATTTTGTTTGCATTTTATAAAAAATACATACCACAACGGTATATTATTCTTAAAATAATAACGCAGCCCAGAGCATGACATAACTTTTTTTCCATTTTCCACCTTAACATAACAATTTTTGGTGGACCATGATTCCGGTGGGACTGGTTTTACATTAAACTCACAGAACTCCGAGTATAATGAAACAAGTTAAAAATATTTCGGGTTTTTTATTCACAAGATATTACGCGTTTAGAAAGAGGACAAAGGAAGACAATAGCGCTGAGTTAAACTCGATTAAGTAAATCTGTCCTGCGTCAATATTAAACAATTGTCGCTTCAATGCCATTCCGGCACACTGTAATAACTTTATGATAAAATTTTGTTAGCTTTACATAATGGAAAAAGATTTAAAGGGTCCTGACATCGAACCGTGCTTATATTAGTTTTTACATAAAAGTACATATGTATACCCCGATCGCAAACAACACATGGCAAACTTTATCTGTCCAATGAGTCCCTAAAGTAGCAAGCTTCATGTAACAAAAACATTCCGTATTTATCTTATTCTTGTGAATAACAGATGTTCAGCGTCCTTACAATGCCATTTATCAGCGTCGCTTCTGTCTAATCATTCCAACACACATTTATCACGACATTTTTTTATGTAGGAAATAAGAACCTATTTATAGCATTTCAAAGCATCTTACCGACATCATAAAAATGTGACAAATAGTCCCCTTTTAACTTTTTTATTATTAAAAAGGTTTTATCGTAGTCTCGATCTACTTGAGCACACTGAACCGTGATCACAGTTTGTGCTATCTTCACGCAAAGTAAGTATTATCTCGTCGGGTACAAAGGTCCGCGCACACCTTTTCGAAGAAAATTACTAAGGGCCTTCTGTAAACGGTACCGGCAGATTTATCTTGCTAAAGCCTGCTTACGTACCTGAATTTATCTTCAAATAAATTTCATTTGAGCTGTTCACACATAAATCTTTATAGGCTAGTGTTTTACGACACGAAATATGGAACACATCCTGCTTCAACGTTTGGACTTGGCCAAAAAAAAAAACCAGAATCGCCAGAAATGTCATATACGCCATTTTTATAGGCATACTAAGGGTACATCAAAAATAAATAATAATTTACTGCAAAAACGATGTGGTATACTAGATATTTATTGATCAATGAAACAATTATAATACTAGTTCAGTCACACACACACATACAGAAAAATAACATATACGTACCTATATCATCATCTGCCTAACCTTTTCCTAACTATATTGGGATCGGCTTCCAGTCTAACCGGCTGCAGCTGAATATTAGTATTATACATGGACCGACTGCCTATCTGACCTCCGCCACCCAGTTAGTACTCAGTAAAACGATACCTCTCAGTAAGACTGGTTGTTAGACTTTGTAGGCCACTGACTACCTGCAAAGTCTGTCAAAGATCTATAAATAACAGCCAGGACCGTTTACTATAGTGAACCCATTTTTATACATTTCGTTGCGATTTTGGCGATTCTGGGTTTTTTGTCTATGAACTTTTGGCCAAGTTCTCAGAACTCAACCATGGCGTCAAGTAAAGAAGCAGTTTCAAATGTTTCCGAAATAATAAATCCTAAATTCTAATTGTTCTTAAAAATCATTGCAAGCAGCAAAGCTCTAGTCTTAGTATCTGGTTAAGCTCGAACCAGTCAACCAGCATTTCTGCTACTTAGAGCACAGCGAATGGTACAGAATGGAGTTTTATTTTCAAATCCCAAGAGTTTTTCGATATGGTAAGATACGGTTCGGTACGGTAAGAATATCATCTTTAGAAATATGTATTTTGTTTCAAGAATTTTCTCCGCTGCTTATGTATTTTTTGAAAAATATAACTTTTGAAAATATTTTACATGTTCAAAATCAAAAACAAAGCATTTAGTTCAAACAGGCCAGTTACATGCAATTTCGAATTGTCGAAACAAAGACAACAATAAAATGAAACAGTTACTATGCTCAACAGTAATTATGCTCAAGGCATAGTAACTGTGAAAGAACTGTAGTTGCCCATTCCACAGTGTAGATCTCAATGGAGAATGGGCAAGGAACTCCATGAAAACTCTTATAAATTACAATATTGTTAATAATTAACCTTAGTTACATCGTTCATGTTGAGATTGTACATTATGTGAGAACGATGTAGCAAGACGCCATTGCAAGCATCTATTTGACGATCCAAATGGCGTAGCGGTACTGAGGCTGCCTTACGTTCTTAGGGTCCCGGGTTTGAATCCCGGTAGGAGCAAATGTTTGTGTGATGAGCATGCAAATTTGTTTCCGAATCATGGAGGTTTATATGTATAATAAGTATGTATTTAACAAACAAAAAGTATCTATGTAGTATATCAACTATCTGGTGTCCACGGCACAAGCCTCGTTGCTTAGTGTGGCACTAGATGGCGCTGTGTGTAATGACCAGCGATATTTATTTTATTTATTTATTTGTTGTTAGGTATGCAACAAATAAGTTCATATAATGTTACTGTAAAATCCTAAGCTCTTGTTTACAATCAGCTATTTTCAGCTAAATGTCAGAGCGAATGTTTCACGTTATGGTATGGTTTACATTCAACACATAGGTCGTACCAAATATTGAATCAAGTCTAAACGTATAGCAACCTTGTTATAAGTAACTTGAACAAATCCTAGATAAATAATATAGGAAGAAAAAGTAGCAGTTTCCACAAATTCTTATGACTGAAACTAAGTACCTACCTGCTTCATGTAATCCAGTTTCTTTGTCGTCGGATAAACGAAGAAAATAAAACTTCTAAATCCCGGGCAATCCTTACGAAATAACTTAAACTAAAAGTGAAGCAAAATCTAGGCAAGGTCAACTTTAACTTATATGAGACTGAATCTTCGTAAATTGTCCTTGGAGACAGTCTGACGTTGTAAATTCCATTATACGTGCGTCGTCAGTTAGCGCTTAAATTTTCCATTAAATTATCTTTACGAAAAATAAAAAGGACTTCTCAAAATAAATATTGCATGCTACTTTCTGATGTGTCTGCTCTACATTTAATATATTTATATGAAAACAAAATCAGTGAACTAATTTCAGGAATGTAATATTACTTGGAAAAAAATTCACGTTCTATCGAGATATAGCTTATTTATGTTTTCTTGTCTAGATAAAGTAATAAACATTTTTTGACATACCATATACATACGTAGAAATCTTTTGCGTACGGTATCTGGGTTACGCATTTATA
The DNA here is from genome assembly GCA_963853795.1 of Xestia rhomboidea. Taxonomy (NCBI): domain Eukaryota; kingdom Metazoa; phylum Arthropoda; class Insecta; order Lepidoptera; family Noctuidae; genus Xestia; species Xestia rhomboidea. The sequence goes on along the minus strand of OY970764.1, from coordinate 9,387,458 downwards.
ACTTACAAGTATTTGTCAGACGTTCATATCAAAAGCCAACACAGAATGAAAATATATTAATACCCGGGGGGCGTTATTAATATAGGTTCTAGGTCCCAGGGACATGAAAAAGGAAAAGACAGAAAAACTGGTCCCTTAATTATAATGTCTATACATAAACACACTATATTTTCTTCGATCTGATCTTTTGGGGCAAGGTCAAGATCAGAATTTAATTTATTTCGAAAACAATTTCACTATTTCTTACCAACAGCGCGGCAGCGACCTACTTTTAATGCCATTCAAGAACCAAAACATCTTTGTCTATGTATATCTTAAAGTTCTACATAACAAATGACTGCTCAAAAAAGGTCTTATTCTTGATTGAGTTCCGATTGTATCCCATTAACAATGACTTTATCACAGAAAGGGCCTTTATTTTTGGGTTAACAATTGGTTGCTGGCATACAATCTGAGTTTATTCAGGCAAGAGGCGCCTAACTGGACAAGAAGTGCGGCAATAAGAAACTTGCTATCTTTTATCCAGTCGCTTGGGATTCCGTAAAGCCAATTAGGAACACAGTCATGCTTCGGGACGGTATACTGCCAAATTAGGATGCTGGACTTTGGGACAGCTGTCTAAATTAGGCGACATCACCGGAGGACTGTGTCCTACGTGCCCGGAGCAACAACACGATACAAACTAAAACAGCTTCATTGCATGTGCAACTAAAGTTGCTCATACATACATAGGGTTTATTTAATGGTCTTCCCAACTTCAAGTTTCAAGAGACATCATTTACCGTGGGCTTAGCATAGAAAATAATATTATGTTGTTACTCTGGTCTCTAACAGTGTTTTACGAATCTCACCATGTATATGTTACGGTAAATGTGATTAATTGAATATTATTAATAATTACCGGTCATTATTAATTACCTCATGATTTGGTAAATGTGAATATAAAATAGAAGTGTATCACTTTTAGCAGTTATTATTAATAATTCACTACGCTCGTTGGTAAAAGTAATAAAATAAGATTCTAAGTTATTTGTTTAGTAGGTATTTATTTAAAATACCACAGTTTTTGCATGCAAAATCGCTTGTTCTTTGAAAGGAGAACATAATAGGGAGCAAGACCGAGCAAAGCGAGCTCGGGACTTTTGGCACCCCGACTCGGACAGGTTAGTTTCGAAGGGGTTGGCGGGGTCTAGAAAGCGAGCGAATTACCACTCCGACCAAATAGGTAAGGTTAGGTTAGAACTGTGACCAACTACGACCAGCTACGTCGAAATTGGTTGCAGTAATAAAATTAGGGAACTCCGACAATTATGAACCGCAAAGTAAACGTACGTACTATACGTATGTGTATTAGCACTTAGAATTACAACAAAGGCGCATAATTCTGCATTTAAAGCGTTTATTTATTACATTTATCGATACTAAGGTTAAATTATTAATAATCACCAATAAAAGTGATTAATTTCTTACTTTTACCTCGACTCTCGGCAAATTTTATTATTGACCGTTAATTATTAATAGTTTTCAATTAATCACATTTATCGTAACATATCTATTCCTTAAATAATTTGCGTATAAACTGCTGACTTCCAACGAAACTAATCCACAGATTTAGCTTCCCACAGTTCCCACATGAAACTGTATCGCAATTCAGCAAACCCTATCATTGTATTTGCAGCTGAATATATTTGCGTGTAGGGAGGAGCTACACAATGGCGATAAATATCACAACAACAGCACGCCCACGCTGTTCCTGTGGCTTGTTGCTGCGATTTCCAAATGTATATTTAACTTCACGCAAAATTGGGCCCTATTGGCACACATAAACAACAAGTTTACAACAAAGTTGCGGCTTAAATTGAATACTCCTATATAACTTTCCATTAATTTATATTATTTTTAAAGCCACGTTAGCATTGTTTATTTATAAAACCACACTGAAATATACAGAAATACTTAGTATAAAAGTTTCTATTCCTCACAATCTGAACGCAAGAAAAATGAACAATACTTTCATTGTTTCCGCAGACTTTGTTGAAATATTGAATTCGTAACTTTTTGAACGTTTACCGTTCATTCATCACGACGAAGAGTTTGCTGAAACAAGTGAAAAAAAATACAAATCGTGTAACTCGTGCCGTGAACGCGGTTACTAAAGCCGTTAGAGGGTGTATTGATCTTTTTTCTATGTTGTTTTATCACGTTGCAATCTCCTGCCATTTTAGCTTCTTGCATTTCCATCTTCATAGTTGTAAACGAATTAGGTTTTACTCAAAGTTTGCGGTTCACGTTGAGACATAACATTTTCCGGCGCATGTTACTAGTGCAGCAGTATGTGTACATACAGTGCAAATTGCAATACGAATATTACCGAGATAAGTTGTTACTGTGGGTGCCTGACGCTCTCTGCTAATTGTTATATTATATTTAATTACGCTTGCATTACTATTAATTTGTCGAAACTTGCGTCGTGCGGTTGTTGTGTGCTAAAGTTTATTTTACGTGCATGCTTGGGTCGTGTTAATGAACTTTGCGAATGAAGTTAAGCTTAAGAAGCTACGTTCAGTGAATTCCTTATATAACTGGGTCACCGTACGAGTAGTTGTAGATTGTTATTTGTCTTCGGTATCGCTTGATTTGCATATCGTTATTGCCGCATCGATCCATTTCGAACGACTGGAACGTTTTCAGACTTCAAATGGACATTTTCAGCCGCAAAATGATTATGACCTTGTACTAATTAATACTATAATAATAAATTTCTTAACTTCGTACATTGCTAATTACATCCCATGTTTTTAGGGCATAAGAACAACGGGCAGCGGCAAGTAATTTCTAAAGATACCCGTCCAATAGATACCTCCTCTAGTGTAAGTCCGTAGTAAGTTAACGTCAAGGCGCCAACTAATTACGCGCAATACACCAACATGTTTATTTAGGTAGGTACACAAGTTTACACTCTCCACCCACCTTCTTTGTGTTACGAATACTTCAGAAAACAAATTCTTATCTTAAATTAGCCAATTACTTCTTGCGGCACTATAAACCCTGTAGCAAGACGCCTTTGTTACGCAATTTTGTGTAATTAGGTGCTAATATAATTACTAATACCCTTGGAAACAGCTTTGCATACTTGTATTAATCGGTGCTTGTGTACGTATATTATGCTAATACATGGGTTTATCCCATGGACCTCTATAATGGGCAATCTTGTGGGGATAATACTGTAATCAACACGCTTGAATTTACGTCTGTAGTGCCATGGAAATGGACAAGTCCATGAAATTCAATAATCTCTAGCATAGACACGTGGAAAGAAAACAAGACACATTCAGCAGCATCCGCAACAAAGCACAAGATAATTAATTGATTGAAACTATTTCTATACGAAGGTTTGATGAACGAAGAAAACGCCAATAATCGCTTAATCTGAATAAATCGAGACTCGCCATTGTTTCCCCTCCATTGTTGATGTTATCTATGGAAATAAAATCCGGGCGGGTAATTACTGGCGGCCGTTATCCGCATCGATACGACCACGGCCTGCGAGCCTGCGAGGTTGCGACCTCCGCTGTTTATTCGGTCGCACGACTGAGCAACATAATGAGTTGGTATCAGCCAAATGCTACCAAAAACGTGTGATTGCTTTGACAGCGATTCAACTGCCTAATGTACCGTGCCACACTGATGACTTCCACTGACACAAATCAACGAATTTCACTGGAAATCAAATATATCTACTCGTGTAGGTTTTGCGATATTTAGCCAAACTGACGCATTTCGCTTTGTATGTTATAGTCAGAAATAATATCGACCAAGCATGTAAGTTTAGCCCGAAAAAATAAAAACACCCGAAATGGAGCCATCGCGACATAGTTTATTGTCATTGTTGTGGAAAGCGTAATGGGGAAAACAGTTCGGTTTTCGGTATCACGGTCATATTTTTGTTGGATTTTCTTTACTTATTTTTCCAAATACATTTTTTATTTTTTATGGATGCTATTGATATTGAATTACTTTCAGTTTCATGCTCAGATCGGTGGTACTTAGTTGTGCCTACACGTTGTGGTAAAACTACACCCAGTAGTAACATTTTATGTGCTTGGTGTGTGTGCTCTGGGTAATTGGCACTTTACCGCACAATGCTGATAGGCACGCGTAATACTTTGTCATCACGCTGTTAAAATTAGCTCTGACCAGCAAACAGCCGAATCGATTACTGAGCTTTTAGTATCTAATCAGTGACATTCATTTATCTCTAGTGACTGGATTCAAGTGCCATTTACTGAGTAGCCACTTTATATGTTGATTGGGTAATTTAACCAAAGCTTCGCTTGCTTCAAACGATTTGGTCCGTCGATTTAACTTTTTCGAACACTCACCGACCTATGTATATTGATGTGAAACATAACATTACTAGATCAAATCTGAAATCCATGTACCTGTGTACAAAATAACAAAGAAACTGAATATAATGTACCTACCACATGATTCCAGAGAAAACATAATAATTGTAGTACGCTCAAATACCCTCGAGCCGGCCCGACATCACATTCATTTCAAATCTGTAAACGAAATATCAGCGTGTATGTATGTACGTCATGCAAGTCTTCAGCACGATACCAATTAGGTTAAGTACGGTACGACAAAATACTTGACGCTACCAAAAAACATCTGTCAAATAGGAATTTGAGGCAGACAATGTCCGGATTACCAGCTAGTCACACAAAGGGTAAGCTAGCTTGGAGATAGTTCGCTTTGAAGTCGCCGGACAGCAAAGGACCTTTGAATAAGCGCGGGTCAAAGGTAAAAAGGGTCGCAGACATCAAAGATAATTGAGAACTTATTAAAAGATTCAACCGAACAGCGCAGAACAATTATTGTTGTAAGCAGAATTTAGCGTCGTGAATAAATTATTTTTAGTCTGCGAAATGCAATTTTAATTATTAATAGAGAAATTCTTGACAAGTTAAAGGGATCTCAGATTTATTATAAATTCTCTGTTTATTTTAGAAAATGAATAGATCCATAAATTAAGCAACTTTATTCTCGTCAGTAAATTGTAGTAGACAATATCTTTGGAGCACATTTAACGCTTGACATAAGGAAAAATATTTTCGGGATGAAATGCCCTGAGGCCATACGTAGTGTAACTGTTTTACCCACAATAGTGTCGAAGTTTGCTTGGTCACGGGAAAATAGGGCTGTCTCCGCCTGTGAATTATACTTCCTCTATTATCTTTGGTCGTGATCCTCTATTGTCTTTGACACGATATTCTTTCTATTAGAGGATTAATATGCGGCGTGATGTGAATAGTGAGTGTTGATTACTGTCGTCAGAAGATCCCTTTGTCCTTGAATAGGAAATATAGATATGACCTTGAACTTTCGTTATCTTAATAAAAAAATCACGTGTAACTATTTTCGTACACGCTAATCTCCGAAATCACCGATGTGAATGATTTTTTCCCGCTTGAACTTTCTTCGTATGGTTTCGTTCCCGATAGATGGCGCCGTGAGAAGCAGGTGCGGGTCGCTAGTGCTCCATAAAATACTACATTGATTGTCACGTATCTTGTATTGACAAAACAATAAGATGAGCAGAAATGGCCAGTACCCAAGTAATCACAGACACACAGTGTAGGTACTTGTGTATTTGAGACATTAACCGTGACTAGCTGCCTCGGAGACCAAGACGTTTACTACTGGGAGGAGACTAATTGCCAAACACAACACGGAACTTAATGGAGCCTGTCGTGTGAGCTTACTCACTTCGACTTGATTATCAAATGGGAGAGGTAGAGATACCGATGACAAAATTCACTATCTACTAAAAGGGAATATACCAGTAGTACTCATCAGTAAAATTATAAGAACAATATAAACCGCTGCCTTATCGGTAAAGTATTATGCCCTGTTTCACTAACACTTAGCGATACCTGGGCCTTGTGGGTTTTCTAACGCTCGGTGGTAGGGAAAATTCCAACAGTGTAATAATGTTTAGGTCTTTATTTAGGTTTCACTTAAGATTAGTGAAAACCGGTATTAACAGAAATACCCACTATAAGACACTGAACCTAACATAATAAGCTAGACAATTTACCTTCGATTTACCTACTCATCTAATGAAAAAAAACCCGAATGGCTAACCAATCCTATCTAAGATAACGCTGATAAGATTGGACTATCCGAGCTTATCCAATATTGATGCGGACCGGTCCATGTCGACAACGCTCATTAAGCTAAATGTACTCAATGTATAGATTGGTGTCTAGGAGAAGCACCTAGCTTACCAGGACATGGTACCCGTGGCGGCGGCGCGGCGTGACTGATGGCTTTCATTAGAGCCCTCCCGAATAAACCCGATTATCCCTCCGAGCTCGCACCTGATCTATTCCAGTGGTCCCCTTCAAAGAATAACATCGAATCTCAATAGATGGATATTTTATCTCTAGAAAATATTTTTTTTAACATTTTTGGCATAGCAGTTCCTATGCCAATAGTATAATAAAACGCCCAAAAAAATACAACCATATGAACAGATACGATCCTTACATACTATTTTAGCTTAGTCCATAATCAAAACTAGTATGTAAGGAACGTATCAGTTGATTCTGTAGTTTCTGCCTACTCCCTTATGAAAATGAAACTTAATCATGGCCAACATAGAACTAGGCCATGTTAACCCTTCGCTTTCTACCTTACAACTATGAAGTTTCTCATAGAACATCCCAAACAGAACGAGCTAAGAGCAACATATCAGTATATCTGTCGTACCAAGATAGCCAGAGCCGGATTAGGTAGATAACTAGTAATTTAGCTGTTAGCTAGCCTAACCGCGCATTAAACAGCGGAAGTGGCAAACGTTCTGCGACGTATCTCTGCATACTGCGACATATCGACACTCTACAATCTACAGTCAGCTCGTTTAGCCTACCGAGGTTCAAATGTATACTCTCTTACTGTATGTACCGTGTAGATACTCAAGTCCCCTATGAACTGTAGACAGACTGGAATATTTAAGATTTATTATGCTGCGACGTAAACACAAGAAATAAATAATTGCGGTGAACTAAACAGGGTGGAATTTTTCAATGCCACCTGGAGGGAAAGTACTCAAAATACTGGAGATAGCAAATTTTACTCAAAAGAAATATTCCTTTATTTTTAAAAAGAAACAAATCTGCATTCACACGTTTTCGAAAATTCACTTGCCACACTCGGGAATCGAAACGACTAGAGTTCGAAAAAATTAAATCCTGTACTTTTTTACAACAATCGATAGGGGCATTCATATGGATCAAATCTCTCTAACAAACATGATAAATTAAATGAAGGGGTTATCATTTTTTTTTTTGCGATTAATGTCAAAAAGGTACAGAATGTTATTTTTTCGAACTTTAGTCGATCCATCCCATGCAAGCGGATTTTCGAAAATCTGTGAATGCAGATTTGTTTCTTTTTAAAAATAAAGGCATGTTTCCTTTGAGTAAAACTTGCTATCTCCAGTATTTAGAGTACTTTCCCTCCAGGTGGCATTGAAAAGTTCCAACCTGTATAGCTCAGTGGACAGGAAAAGGCTAGGCTATATCTTTAATTGCTCTAAAATAAAAATTTCAATTAGGTACAGATTATTCACGTTAAAAGAGTTTCCCAATTGCCAAATAACATGATAAACACGTAAATTAATCAGCACACGTTTACCTTCAGCCTCCTAATCAGAAGTTTGGTAAAGCGTTTCAATTTCAGCCATAACTCGCACTCAAAATTTATAGCGAAGAAAACAAGAAACATTTCCCCGTACTCGTTAGAAGGATTCCTTCAAGACGTAGCTTCTACCCTCCCTCGTAATAAGATTAAATTTTACTAATGAAACAGAAAATGAAAATTTCTTCAGCAGAAACGGAATATCCTAAATAACTTTCTGCCATTTGTCTTACTAATGAATGAATTTTTTCTTGTGTTTTTTGTCTTAAGACCGGCCTATGTGGCCTTTGACAGCGGTAATGTTCTAGTTTGCCTAGATATTAAATAATTTTGAGCAGCCGTGCAAAATGCTACACGAATGCTCGAAAGTTTGTCGTTGACTTGACATTTTTAATATGAATATGACCATTTTAAATATTGTCGAGTCATGTAGGTATAGTGCAGTTTCTTATCTTTTTATTTATCTTTTTACCGTTTGCGAATTAATCAAAAATGTTGACTGTGCTTCTCATCTCCAGCTAACTTTTTTACGACTCCGTCGTACTCGTACACAGTTACTGTGTTGACAACTATTTTATGTTTCACAACACAATAATATTAATGTTAAGTAGGTAGTATCACTTTTCCCAGACATTTTCTTATTTGCATGAAAGTCATAAACATTTATGAACGTACCGAGATTTATGCTCATAAAATATTACAAACGTTAAAAAAGTTAGCACTGAGATAATTTAGTAGGTGGTTTTGAGGGCTGAATAGACTCTGCATATTTGATAAAGGTCTGTTACCTAATACTTCAGAAGATGTAATTAATGATATTCTGGAGGTAAACCTACCCAACAACAACGTATCATATGAACAACACAAAAAAGTACCGATTAAAACTGATAAGTATCGTCACTAAAGGACGAGCAAAAAATTAATATGTATACCTCGTCGCGTCACGAAATTAAATGTTGCCAACGTACCAGCATTTTAAACAAATGTAAATGTTCTCCCCAAAGAGTTGTGACTTACCCACAACTAAAAAGTAACGACCTCTGAAAAGGGTTGCCGACTCTCAGGAGACGCGGATCCAGTTCCCAGCATCGGATTCGGATTTTGCGTAAGAAGTCATTACCCGATGTGAACAGTGAGCCATAAAGTCTAGGTCGCCTCACTCGTGGGACACGAAATAAATAACTTCCTCGCTACGTATAAAAAGCTGCCTTTAGAAATAACTGAGAAAACAGCAAAGTAAATTCTAAATGTTGAAACAAAGTAAAAAAAGAAAAACAAAGGCGAGAAGCGAAAGGTGTGAGAAACACGTACAATTGACTCTGAGCCACATTTAATCTGATCTCGGTAAATCACAGTGAGGCAATGTTAAGGAGTAAAAGAGCCTCTCATTAATAGACCCTCAAACTCGTTTACCAAACACTAACGTTTATTCCTGTACAATCGCATTCTCACTGCGCTCTCGCGTCCACAACGCTCTCCTGAATTTTAATAGGACTCTAACTTCTTAATTGAAATTCTAAACGGAATTGTTCTTCGTGTCTATCAACATTCAGTTACGGATTTCGGGAGATCCTTATTAATTTTGTTTGTTCAAAGTGATAAACTGTGGCTCGCCGTACGTGTCGCCTTACCAAGTAATTTTATTATGATCAAAATTATAATATGGTAAGGCAAGTGCGTTGTTTTACATTTGAGTCAAGCTAGTACATACGAGTACGTAGGGAGATGAGAGCTTATTTATGTAAAAGAGTTATGTAAATAGGCAGGTAGATATTTAATATTTCAAGCGGTTAATGCGAGCATACTCTTATATTTTTCGGATGGAAAATGGCATATTCTTTAGTGGTGGCTTACGTACTATAGGGCTTCGTCTCCCTTTATTTATTTTTTTTTTTTTTTTTTCGGATGGGAAATCATCAAATGACTTCTCCCGCTCTGGGCTGAGCAGGAGGGAGTGTCAGACTTTTACTGACTAAAACCCATCCATGTTCCTTCATCGCCCTTTGTGTTCCGGGGCCACGGTATCTCTTTCGAATAGTCCCGCAGCCCCGGCAGGCTTCGGTCCTTGCGGACCCCTTCACTATTGCTGACTCTCTTTGAGGCGCGCGTGGAACACGAACGCGCCGTCGACACGGCCTGTCGTCATGAGACGAACGGACGGCGAGCTAGCCCATAGCTCCCCGTCCACAGGCCCGCGCCTACGGTGGCCGGAAGCCACCACGTGGCCCCCGACGCCCGGGGCGTCTCCCGCGGCGGCCGGGACGTGAGGATCTCTCCCTGTCCTGTTCCGCCACCTCCTTCGCTAGCATGACTGCTTCGCAGAAGGAGGTGACGGCGTCCCATTCCGTCTCGCTCCGGACCATGGATTGAACCAAGGCCGGGAGCGAGAGGTCGCCGCCGCCAATCGCCGTTACGAGGACACGGCGGTGCTCCGCCCAAGCGGGGCACACCTCCACCGTGTGCTCCACCGTGTCCTCCGGTCGATCCTCACAATGGTGACACCCGGGCGTCTCCTCCCGCCCGATTCGGTGCAGGAACTTACCGAAGCATCCGTGTCCGGTAAGAACCTGCGTCAGGCGGAAGGTGAGGACGCCGTGGCGTCTCTCCAGCCACTCCTCAAAGAGGGGACTTATCGCCACTATTGTGGCGTGCCCTGCACGGGGTTGCGATAGTCGCTCTCTCCATGTCGCCATGAGATCCCGCCGGAAGTCCGTCCGCTGAGCGACAATTTGCCGCGGCAGCGGAGTTTCCCCCCGGCGTAGCGCCTCCGCGCGCCACTCATGTAGGCGCGCGAGGACTATTGCCTCCAGATCCCATGGCGGCAATCCGGCAAGGAGGTTCGCCGCCTCGCGGGAGATCGTGCGGTACCCCCGGACCAGCCTTACGGCTACCACCTTCTGGGGCACGTTCAAGTGGTGGGCGGCACGCCGCCTCAATGAACGTGCCCACACCGGGGCCCCGTAAAGGGCCATGGACCGCACGACTCCCGCGTAGAGCCTCCGGCAGGAGGCGTTCGGCCCCCCCAGGTTGGGCAGGAGCCGCCTGAAGGCAGCCCCTGTCCGCTCCAGTCTGGGGGCCAAACGTCGGAAATGCTCCACGAAGTTCCACCGGCTGTCGAGGACAAGTCCCAGGTACTTCAGCGTCGACTCGACGCCGATGGAAACCCCTCCTGCCATCACTGAGGATCCCGGAGGTGGCGCATTCCGAGGCCCATGAAAGCACATGGCCTCGGACTTGTGCAGTGCCACCTCGAGACCCAGTTGCCGGATTCTCTCCACGACTATCGCAACCCCGCGTGTCATAGTGTCGGCCGCCGCCTCGTGCGACCTCCCCTGTGCCAGCACCAGCGTGTCGTCAGCGTAGCAAACTACGCTGACACCGCTAGGGAGGTCGGCGCGCAGCACCCAGTCGTACCCGATGTTCCACAAGGACGGCCCCAGAACCGATCCCTGCGGAACACCGCACGACATCTCTCGCCGGTTCCAGTCTCCGCTGCGACCGGGGTAGATGACATACCTGTCCGCCAGGTAATCCCCGACCACACGACGGAGGTAGGTCGGCACCCGGTGATACCGGAGTGCCTCCCTTATGCAGCTCCAGGGCATGGAGTTGAAGGCATTGGCGATGTCGAGAGACACCGCCAAGACAACCCCACCCCGGGACACCGCATCCCCCGTCGTGAGGGCCCTCACGCGCATGATGGCGTCCACCGTAGAGCGCCCCTTGCGGAAACCATACTGGTGTTCCGCAAGGTCCGGCCCCATCCCCGCAAGGTGCTCGGCGAGGCGGTTTGCAATCACTCTTTCAAAGAGCTTGCCCACCTCGTCGAGCAGCACCACGGGCCGGTAGGCGGACGGAGAGTCCGCCGGGCGCCCCGGCTTCCGGATGAGGACCAGCTTCCCCGTCTTCCAACGAAGCGGGAACTGGCCTCTCTCCAAACATGCGCTAAAGAGCCCTTCCAGTCGGGGCCCGAGAGCCTCCGAGGCCAGGACCCAGGCTTTGCCAGGCAAGCCGTCGGGTCCCGGGGCGGTATTTTTGGCACCTAGCCTTCGTACCGCCACTCTCAGGTCTACCCCGGTCACTTCAGGAGCGTCGTCGTCGTCACTTTGGTGGTCCGCTTCCGGCACCGCAGCCGGCGGAGCCATAGGCGGGGGCGGGTGTTCCCCTCGCGAGGGGAACAGAGCGCTCACCACGTCCTCCACGAGCTGAGGCCGGAGACTCTGCGTCAGCGGGGGGGCCCAGGTGCGGAGTTTATCCCGCACCATCTTGTAAGGGCGCCCCCACGGATCTCTGTCGAGAGCCCCCAGCATCTCCTCGCGGGCCAGATCTCTGGCCCGCAGGACAGCCTCGCGGAGGGCGGTCTTCGCCGCTCTGTAGCCCTCATAAAGCTCCGCCTCAATGGCTGCCGCATTCGGTGGGCGAATGCGGAGCCTGCGGTGCCTGGCGTACAGGTGTCGCGCAGCCACACACGCCTCCCGTAGGGACGTCAGCTCTCGCGACCACCAGTACACCTGACGCCGGGCGCTTCCTGGCCGGACTCGGGGCATTGCCACGTCACATATGTCGGACATGGCCTCCTGGAACCACCCTGCCTCATCAGGCAGGCCTGTCCGGTGATGTCACCCAGGCCTGCACGATCGAGGCTTCCAGGAGGAGCTCCCGGTCCAGCTGCTTCAGCGCCCAACGCGGACCACTCGGGGCCTGTTGGACCGGCGCGCTTGAGGTCTGGGTGGAGACGTCGAACCGGATGTACCGGTGGTCGGAATAGGTCTCCACCCCCTCCATGACGCGCCAGTCAACGACACGCGGTGACAGGGCGGGGCTAGCGAACGAAATGTCCACCACCGACTCGCCCCGCATCCTCACGCACGTGGCGACAGAACCCCGATTTAGGACGACCAGGCCCTTCTCCAGGGCCCAGTCCTCCACCATCCTTCCCCGCACGTCTGTGCAACGGGAACCCCAAGCCAAGTTCTTGGCATTGAAGTCCCCGAGGACAAGCACGGGGAGGGAATGGTTTCCGACGACGACACTCAACTCTGCGAGAGAGTTGTGGAACTCGGCGAGAGTTCGGCTCGGGGAGAAGTAGACACCCACTACGACGATCTCCCCGAACCGGGCTGCTACGCACCCCCGACCCCTCCTGACACTTTCAAGGGTCGGGGTGCCGGCGGCGGCCGACGACACTATGGTCACTGAGCCGCTTAGGTCCGCCACCCAGTCTTCCCTGGGCCAGACGAAATACGGCTCAGCGACCACAGCAATGTTAATCAACCACTGCGCCATGCTCTGGAGCAAGAGATCGTGAGCGCAGGCGCAGTGGTTGATATTCGCCTGGAGGAAGCGTAATGGGGCCGTTATTGGCACTCCATTACCGCTTCCTCCAACCTGGCCCCCTGTGAGGGCCCCTCTGTGGCGGCGACAGAGGGAGCGGCAGCGGCGGCAGTTGCGGCTGCGGCGGTGGCGACGGTGGCGGTGGCGGCGGAGGGCCTGCCCTTGCCTCTAGTGGCCCTGGTGGGCGGAGCGCAGGCCTTGCCCCCAGCCCGGTGATCGGCAGGCTTGCCAGCCGCCGCACATGCAGCGCAGTGCGGCGCGGCGGCGCAGCAAGCCGCGGATGTGTGACCGGGCTGGCTGCAGCGGAAGCAGAGGCCGCTGCGGTCGACCTCCGAGGCGCATTGCACCGATACATGGTGTCCCACGAGGCATCGGTAGCACCTCAGAGGTCTGGGCTCCAGCAGCTTCACCTGCGCTGAGACCCAGCCCACCAGTAGCCTACGGCCCTCCACAATCGTCCTGGCCGCCGTCACAGGGCAGCTGACCATTACGGTCCGCATGCCCGTGGGGTCCGGGCGAAGGGTGCCTGCCCTGACCTGATCGGCAGGGCACCCTCCGGACCTAGCGACGGCGGCCACCACCTCCTCCTCGGTCACCGAGTCGTCCAGACCCAGGATGCGCAGGTCTGCGCATTTGACGGGCCTGGACACTCGGGCCTCGTCCGCATTAAGGGACGCTCTGAGCTTTTCAGCCAGAGCGTCGGCGGACGAGCCGCTGGTTTCACCAGGGATCTCCAGCAGTCTAGCCCCCGTTGCGGTGACTTTAAGCCGGAGGCCCCCGGTGATCCCCAGCTCGCCGAGGTTCACCGTCGCCTTCGCCTTCGCCAGCAGGTCGCGGTAGGACACGCCCCTCTGTTCCGCTTCCGGCTGTAGTGTGATCACTACAGCCGCGGTCTTAGGGGCGCGGAGCCTAGCCGCGATCTTGCGCTCCCTGAATTGGCGCTGCCGCTCCTGATTTCGGGCCTTTTTAGCCGCCTTCCGCCCCTTCTTCTTCTCCCCGACCACCTGCCATCCGGCTTCAGCCGCGGCAGGTATAGGGGGCTGCTGGGGGGGCGGTGGCGGCGGCGGCGGCTGACGTGCCGCCGGCGCCGGCCCACTCGCTGCTGGGACCGGCGCCGTTACAGTCTTCTGTGCAGCCGCCTTGCCCTTCCTCGCTTTGGCCGCCTTCTTAGCCGGCACCGGTTTCGCCGGAGCCGGCTTTGGGGGAGGGGCCACCACTGTTGTGCCGGAGGGCTGGCTGGACGGCCCCGGTCTGGGTGCGGCAGCCGTAGCCGCCGCATATGAGGCTGCCCTCGGACCCGGGGCTGCCTTACTTGCCGCCAGGGGGGGACGCAGGACAATTCCCTCCAGGACGGAGAACCGTGCCTGGAAGGAAGCCAGCTCCTGCCGAACCAGGTTCAGGACCTGGTTCTCGACTGGCTCGGGCTGACTGGGTCGCTGCGTCTGGTCCCCTTTTTTCGGCGTCACGCGGGAGCCAGACTCCCGCAGACTGGCCAGGTCTGCTAGGAGCCTGGCGTTCTCCTTTTGGAGAGCCTCCGTGGCTGCCGACAGGCGGGCCACCTCCGCCCGCAGTTTAGCCAGCTCCTCCCCATCCATCGTAGGAGGGGGAGGAGGACGAGGAGGTCCGCCAAAGTTGGCCTCCGCTGCCGCCATTATGGAGGCAGAAGCCGCGGGTATGGCCTTGAGTTTTGAAGATGTCTTCATCTTCAAGGCCACGCCCCTAATTGCGGCTTCCACCTCCTTCGTGAACCTGGCCTTACGCTCCGCATCAGAGCCGCCAGGTGCACCCGTCTCTTCGCCTGACCCAGGAGCAATCACGCCCGGGTGGCGTCCCTCTTCGGCCAGCCTCGCTGACCGCTCAGAGGCAGAGAGCCCCGCCCTCTTGCCTCGGATCCCCCCGCGCCTGCTTGTGGGGATCTTCCGGGCCGAGGCCAGCTCTCCCTCGGATGACGACCCTTGGTCGCCATCCCGCCTGGACCGTTTGCGGAAGAACTTACTGTTCTCCGCAACAGTCCCATCCCTCTCGCGGCGGGAGCTCACTGAGCCTCCCCCGCTCACCTCGCTGGATGCTACGTCGGACTCCGACCCCGCATCCCTCCTCTCCTCTTCGTTGCCGTTGCCGGCGGTGTTGGTTTTCGGTTTATCATTTTCCATATTTGAACCCACGAGTATGGGGGAAATAAACTCCTAACTAGGCAGAGACCCCTGTACCTAGTAGGGCAGATTCTTAGTATTTATTACTCGCCAGGGGGTCTGCAGGTACCCTGGCGAGGAGCGCACTAGCGACTGATTCGTTCTCTGGAACACCCGTCAGCCATACATCCCCTCGCGGTGCGTCGCCGCTTGGGATTCGGGGTGACTTTTTATAGAGGTTGTCTACCTCGCGGTCCGGGCGGTTAAGCCAAGACCCTCGGTCCCTGTCGAAGCCGCGAGACCTGATCCACGACACTTCGACGTTGGGATTACGAGACCGGCGGTGACAGAGGAGGACGATCCTTCTCTGTCTGCTCGGAGGCAGGGTAAGTGCACACCGAGCCCGCCCTCACTCCTCTGCTGTGCCCTCTGCTAAACAGAGGGCACGCAAAGGAACGCACCTTTGGTCCAGGTCGGACCCCACCCATGTCAGAATAATTGGCCGCGGCAGTACCACTCCCCGAGGGATAAGAGGAAATTCTCATTTCCCCTCATTCCCCGGAGAAGGATACTGCCGCGCCCGGGGTGCACCGGCCCAGCAGCTGCTCTTCCCTCCAGACGTATCGAGAGGGACGAGCAGCCGCCGGACACACGTGGAGGACTTCTGACTTCGCACCCCGGGCTTCGTCTCCCTGACTTTATTAATATTAGCTTTTGCAAGAGCTTACGTAAAGATAACTTGAATGTACACAAATACCGAAATTATGTACCTATTTATTCTTATTTCTTACATAACATCACGCATGTAAACCCTGAAGGGTTAGGGCAGAGGTGTACTGTACACCCACATTTCGCCAGTTATGTTTCAGTTCCAAGTAATAGAACAAATCCAGACTACGTGGCTGTTACTGAGAAATTCCGGATGGGAAAAACCCAATTACCCTTTGCGCGTCCAGGAAATCGAACCCAGCAGGCCTAGCCAAGTTATAAACGTTTCATATCGATTCTCTTTCTACAATCGTAAACGCCTCTGCGTAAGCGATTGTAGAAAGCGCTAAATTGGCCAAGTTGACACGCAGTCGATCGCTCGTTCTCTATATCTGTAGAAAAAACCCTACACTTTAGTTTATGGCGAGCATTCCTACCAAAGAGTATAGCGATCAACATTGTAGAAACGATAACATTCTATTCTATCATTTTGAACGATGTAAACTTGTCTACGAATTTTGTATTCGTTTGTGTTGATCACGTGATTTAACGTTGAGATGATGTCATTCTACTAGCGTTAACGATTGTAGATTGTCAACTTAGCTAAGCCTGCAGGACCTTATGTTAAGCAACGAGGCAGTCTGCCTGTGATCTTACTTCTTATCTTAATCAACATACATCTTTCGCCATAATGCCATAATGTATACACACTGGTCTCGTTTACGTTCGCTTAATACTCTATCGCACCTACAATCCTACAGGAAAAGTTTTGATTTAACTTGAGAAATTATATTTAGTAAACGATCTCTCTTAATTTATATAACCAATTTTAAAGTCAAATACATATAAATTAATCAATTTTTAAGTCAACTACTGAATCAGTCTGCATAGCAGTCTGTGTAGTCTGTGTTTGTCTGTCTGCTGGTTTTTTTATGATTTTAAATGTAAAATTGTGTTACGATTTTATTTTAATTGAGATGTAAAATGCTATGGACGAAAGTCTGTAATAAACGTTTTAATAATAATATAGCTAATGCTTAATGCTTCACAGTTAGCTTCTTTCAGATTGGGATTCCCAAAAAAAGCCTTGCGCCCGGCAGCCCTTTACTAATATTGACGGAATTACGTCTAACGGCTCCGTTCTCACTACGACTCAGATATCTTATTAGCCGAATTGAGTAGCTGTTTGTATTCAGTGCGAACCAGAAAATATTTAACTTTGGGTTCAAGTGAATTGGGGTCAGGAAACCGAAGAGAATCGAGTGATTGCGAAAATATCTCGGTATAAGTATTTGTGCCGGAAAGTTGGTGTCTATTGTGAATAACAGAAGAGATATGTGAAACCATTAATCTATCCGTCTTACTCAGCGGGAAACCTGTCCAAGTATTGAGTTAGTTCGATAACTATTTCTCTTACCAAGTACTTTTAAACTTTGTGAACCGCCTCCTCCACACAATTTCTGGATATATAGAACATTTTTAGCATACGAGTATATAAAAGGAATATAAATAGAATGGTTCATGTCTTTTACAGATCAAATGTCTCGTCATCAATAAAAGACAAAAACAAATTGAGTTGCTTTTATTTCTTTTCAGAACTACATAGCAACCAAGAGGTACACCTAACAGTTATAATTTATATTATTTATTATACATAAGTAGTCTTGGAAATAATTCGGCAAAGTTGAACTTTTCAGTTCGTAAAAACAGGTAGCGGTGAGCGGTACTCGTAGGTACGAGTTCTAACTTTTGTAAAGGGTTTTGTCCACGTAATTTCGGAATGGTTATGTCAGTTAAAAAAAATTCAGCGTGTGGGTTTACTGTATGTGACGTCATTTAATCACGCTGACAAATGTACCGTCGCCGTCGCCGGCCGCTCCTGTCAGCCACGTATCCCCACATATTGATAATGCTGGATTGCACGCTCTACAATATGACTTATCGTTATTCAACGTGTAATTGACAGTGGGACCACGGATCCACAGTTTTCCGGTTTTCCCGGCAACTCGGTTTAAAAATCCCATTGTTTTTAATTCGCTCGGCGTTAATTCCGTTCTTATCTCCGCTATTTTATGTGTTTGCACTCGATTCAGCGCACCAATTTTGTGTTTTGTTTTCTTTTCTTTCTAGTTTTATTTTTTATTTTTGGCATTCGGGAGCTCGTTTCGGCTGTCGAGTTTTGCATGTGTGATCCCTTTTTATACACTGGAACGCTGTTGTTACTTTGTGGCCATTGTTTGTTAGCAAGTTGAGCTGTCGATTGCATTCGTCGTACGAATATCAATGCTTTTCCAAAGCTTGACAAAGTTTAACTCATGTTGGAAAAACGGTTTTTTTGAAAACGATGACTGAACACGTCGTGGGATTACCAAGTTCACATAGCAATTGGTTCTTGTAATATACTAACGTGGTTTGGATCCGGTTAGTCTAGTAGCCAAGTCAAACATAGTTGAGGAAAGGATGGTAAATGAGATTGGTATGTATTACTATTACATTGTAAGTACACTGAAATCGGTAAAAACAAAGCCATTCGCTTGTTAATTTTGCTGCATGACGGCATTCATTCGTAGTTGACGAAACAATCAGATATTAGTTTTAACTAAGTTTCTGTTTTTACTTTAGGATAAAATCTATAATTGTACCCAAACAGAGCACAGGTATCATTTCGTTAACAATTTGAAACCAAAGTAATTCAATCATTCAAGATAGCGACAGGATCATTTTATAAGATAGAAATCATGAATACGTGAGCAATTCAAAGAGAAAAAACAGATTTTTAGGTATTCTTGAAATAAGGTAAATGTAGAAAAATACTTTAAGTACGTACTTGTGCTTTAAGTGAATATCAAAACCATTTCTTTCTAATGAGCTTTCATTACCGTTGAAGTAGAGTGCCTTTTAACTTAGAACCATAAAAGAGACTGTAAGTTCACTGACACAGTCTGTACGAACCGAAAGAGATATTATTAATTTATTTAACATACGGACGATCATATTTCATTGTAACAACGTCAAAAACTGTACCCATATAAATGACAATTCTTAAAGTATGGGAAAAAAACATGGCTCTGGATGCTGCATTTCTTTCCCATCTATATCTACTTATTTAGCCCTTGATCAGTACAAATACTGCATTGATATTAGAATTTCATAAATAAATTATACTTACCATTGCATCGTCTTTGGTCCATAGATACAGCTTTACCCCGAGATCCTCTATTTCATACAAAGTCGTCATTCATTCATAAAAACCCGAAGTAAAAATGACATAAAGCTAAAAAAATGGATAGTTAATTAACGTCAGTCGCTTGAACTGCAGTCGTTATTAAGTATTTTCTAATAATAACTCCATTAATTATGTTTTTATCACGGTAGCCATTCCACCACCGCAGTCAACTGGATGGTTTAATTGTTTCGTTTTGCACGAGTACGTTGATGAATATCTATTTTACTGAAATTACCACCCACAGTTATTTATTCTATAGCATAGGATTAACCTTTATGTTCTCGCTGTGGGGAATATGCTCCTCTCTGTAAGGTTAGTAAACTGTTATCCACCATGCATGATTTCATAGCAGTGATTATTAAACAAACTAACGTACCTGCCTGGGCTGAACTACGACTACACGTAATTTGGGGCCGATACCACGGGGAACAACTGTTCCAAAACTGCTCATTTGTGACTTAGATTGAGTTATCTTATTTAAGTTAATAAACGTTAAGTTATTCGTTTAAATTACTAAAGAAATTTAAATAATATCAGTTAATTTATATGCAAAATATTAGTTTTAAAACTAAGATAGAAAGAAGCACTTAGTATACAATAAAGAGTTCGTAACTTTCTGAATACAGACCACATAACCTCGCCAGACAAGTAAACTTTCCATTAAAACCGCGCGTTAATTAAAACCCTAAGCCTCTAAATCTTCAAGTAAAGTGGCTTAAACCGTATATTTTTAAACGAAACGATCTTTTCAAGTGGATACTTCAAATTTTATTGGATTAGGTACGTACCTACGCATAATGAGATTAGAATCTCATTTCAAAAGCCTTTTCTCTATCGATAACAAAGGATAAGTTTGAATGGGAGCGTGCTGTTGATCGATTAGAGGAGGCTGGGCTATCGAAAGGCTTCGATTTGGGTGGCCTTGCGGTGCTGGGGGCCGTTCCGACCCCGCACTCGTGTTGCCGCCGGCGCAACCCAATTAGACACTCTATAGTTTCTCCGACTCTATCGTACGTGACACGCTTGCTTATCTTGTCAGGAAAAATTACATCGAGCCGAACAATCCTAAAATAACGAGGCGAAATAAATTGTTCAACGGTACAGTTAGTTAATAGGGCCCAGATGATAAACACGTTCAAAACATAATATATTTTTCCAATATCGTAACTTAGTCTAGATTAATTATAATTTTCAATCAATATGAGAAGTAATCATATTCTCTATCTGAACACATCTACGTAGATACTAATGCATTGCTAGACTTCCACAAATGAGGTACTTTCTATTCCAGAGGTGCCATCTGGCTTCAGCTACGAATAGACCGGCCCATTATTTCCCAAGGGTCACTGAGCAGTAGTATTCATCTGTATTGATACCGCCTATCGCCAATTCAGCTTATTCTGTTGAATTTAGCTCTCCGAAGTAGAATCTTGCGATTTAATACTTTTAATAAGCTGTATACAAAGTGTTACATCGTTTTCGCTGCTACGCCGTAGCAGGCTACGCTACTACGGCGTAGCTTTGCGACGGCTACGGTTTCTTAGCTTATGAGTAAGCTAAGCCATTTAGTATTTTTTTTTAGTTTACATTAATTTTTATACATTGCATTTGTCTTCTTGCTGACTATTAATTCAGTATTCTTCAGCTTAAAAAGTCATAAAAACCCTTTACATACCGTGCTTCCTCCATGCCTCGGAAGCAGGCTAAACCGACTTAACTGACAGTCGTTCCAGATAGTCAGTTGACGGAAAGTCTGACAACCAGTTTGACCAAGGGATATCGTATTACCCAGTACTAACTGGGTTGTGGAGGTCAGAAAGGCAGACGCTCCGAGTAAAATACTGGTATTCAGCTCCATCTGGTTAGACTGGAAGCCGACTCCAACATAGTTGGGAAGACTAAGCAGATGTGTCAGAGACAATGACGCAAAGAGTAGAAACGCAGTGACCGAGTTCGCACGGTCACTGCGTTGGCGGTTACATTGGCGGTCAATGAAAATAAAATATGTTCTTGCTGAATGAATGCGTAGCGGGAGGAGTCATTTGATGATTTCCCATCCGAAAAAAAAAAAAAAAGGCAATTCTGAATGACATAAGACATAACAAAAAAGGTAGTAAAAAGGTACGAGTTCGACTATATTCGAAGTAATTGGAAATTTAATAATGGCTTGTAGAAACTGGTGACACACACTCGTTAACCCTAGGAATATAAAAATTTACGATGTTCTTGGAGGAAATTCTTTATATTATAGCTGTCATAAAATTACTACAGTTCATAGTTCGTACTTTTTTATTTATTCATCCTTAACTTGTGCCAAGTAATACTCGAACGGTCCATTTATTTCGGAGTTCCTCCGAAACGTATGAAATTAATTATGTTATTTGTCATTTCAGAACAACAATAACAACGTGACATTTTGTGAACTCACTGTAGTAGGTATAAATTACTTTTCCTCGAATGGTTTTATATTTAGATCTCCAACGAAGGAAAGTATTAATCAAAAATGTATTCGAAACTAATTTCCAATAATACAGCATTATTTGATGAAACTCACAAATCAAATTGTATCCAAATATCGGGAATATAATCAAATCAACGGAGGCAGTATGACAGCAAAATTTCAGGGAAATCAAATATCATGTCGAGCTCATATCAAAAGAGCTCCTAGAATTAACTCGTATGTAGGTATCGTAAACGAATGTTTTATGAGAACTAAAACTATTCTCGAACGTAAACTGAAATAGTATTTATTAAAAACTTATTCTTATTCAAGGCGATTAACTTCATGACGATTCAGAATAAAAACTAGAATTGAGATGTCTTAAAAGAGAATGATACTTGAACATCTTCCGAGGCTCTCGATTGGAGGTTGGATCAAGAGAGAGATCTTTATTCAGAAGGCAGTACTTCTACTTAGGCCTCGCATTGTGAGGAGGTTCCTGTCTCTGGAGCCCATACCACCGCAGCACCAGTAGCTTGAACCCTGTTCCCTTTTGCCCTGGCTGGAGGCCTTACACTTAAGGCACCACCTTTGGTTCCGGTGATAATATATTTTATTTTAAATATTTAAAAATGAAATTAAAATGTAAAGCTATGAATAAACGAGATGACAACATTCACATCTATGTTATAAAAAACTGATTGAATTATTTATTTGATTAAAATAACAATTGACACAAACTTTTTATTCAAAAGTAGGTAAACCCCTTTTTATTTTTTTTTCGTATAGGAAATTGTCAAATGACTCCTCCCACTCTGAGTGGAGTGGAGGGAGTGTCAGACTTTTACTGACTAAAATCCACCCATGTTCCTTCTTCGCCCTTTGTGTTCCGGGGCCACGGTATCTCTTTCGAACAGTCCCGCAGCCCCGGCAAGTAGGTAAACCCCTTCCTGTCCACTTTAGTTATTCACGCAACAGACAAAGCATTGTAACCAAAATAAATGAAAAAGATCTGAATTATAAAACAAACAATTGAAGTGAAAGTGAAGAGTTTCAGTCAAAGAATAAATAGTAAAAGTAAATCAATAAAAAAAAAGCAAAAGGCTGTCAATTTTATTTACGAACTTGCCAGTACGCGATGAGTTCAGAAAAAAATATACCTACTGGCACATTTGGCAAGCACTTATACTAGGCGTTAAAGGGGTCGAAGGAAAGAAAACTACCTTTACGACGTCCCTAATCGAGTAATCTATCAGTCTTCTAAAGTGATGGAAAATCACAACAAAGTATATCCAATATCCCATACCAACAACAACAGTTTCACATATTTATGACCTGAGATGATTTATTTTCCAGATTGAACACATAACATTATGCCAGTAATCCCAGAAAGGGTTAGCAGACGTGTACCTACAGTACGCTAATATTTCGCTAGTTCTATTTGAAACACGTACTGACTGGATGGTTGTCTAGCCCTCTAACTCCTAGCTATCAACCAGTTGCAAACCTAGACTAACTACTATACTACACCTATACTATACTATAACTAGAAAAACCTCTATAGCTTTTTGGTTCACCAGAGAATCGAACACAAGATAATTATGCTTAGCAGTAGCGACGATAATCGGTGGTAGAGACGAGAACGAGTAGTTCAGATAATGAGTGCGGAAGAAAATTTGTAAAGCCCTAAAATTACACTAAATTACATTCGGACTACCACGTACGTCTAGTGCTACTGCAAGCGCGAATACTGAGCATAAATCATGATTTGACAACGGACCGATTTGTTCGAGACACAATTGATTAACTATTGTGTCTACTTCGTGGACAAATCAAGGGATAAGGTCCTGGGGGTCGATTGATTTCATAATAGTTGATCGATGCCATTGTCATTTTGCTAAAAGTTCGTAATCTGCTAAATTCCTAATGGTCGATCATTGGTCGGTCAATGGTCTCGTAATAGAATTGTGTTATAATGACATTGCTGTATTGCCATTATTATAAAACCTGTTAATAGAAATGATTTTCGAAAAACTAAAATTAAATTTAAACATCTAATCATGCCAGATTTCATTTACTTACATATTTTTACAAATTATTTTTTAGTGTTCTATGCAATCTGAAGTAGTAAGAAGTTTGTAAATAGCAAAAAACATTAAAGTTATGTGTAACGCGAATTTGCGAAACTATACAATTCACTAATATTTTCTGTTTAGCTGTCAAAGTCAAATGTGACATATACTGCTTACTGACGTTTTATCTGTTTTTATTTCTAGCGGTCGGTGTTTTGATTTAGTTTCATTTATGTGTTTTAAATTGTCTTTAATATAGAAGCCTTTATTTATTGCAATACAAAATGGTACTAATTGAGCAAATTCCGGCTGGAACTGTCCAAATTTTAGCAGATTACCGCGTAAGTCAGTCATTCATTTATCATTGTGTACGAGATTATCATTCTATGCCATTTCTTTCTGGAGTCTACGTCTTTTCTTTTCAATGGAGTGTCAGTGGTTGATCATTGGAAAGTCATAATGACGCCACTATATTAGCAGATTACCAAACTTGTCAAAATCAACAATTATGAAATCAATGATAGACAATTCTGACATTATTGTAATAGCAGACTCGGCCCCCTGGATGCAATTCCCAGGTCAGGCAAAGTGTTATTGTGTTTTTCAGAAATTTCTCAGTAGCAGCCACAGAGACTGGATTTGCGCACGTTTGATGGCAATAGGCCCGCCCTTATTACATGGGACTTTTTGAAATGTGGGTGTACTATTAAGTTCACTTCTGCCTAACGTTTCGGAGATTACAGACGTGATGTAAAGTTATGTAAATTACATTCTAGTTATACTTATGAAGTTCAATTAATTGTTCTTCGTGACAACTATCAAGTGATGGTCACACTTCACTCTGCACGTTCTTTCTGCATAACATTAGATCAATATCCGCGACGTAAGTTATTCAAATGTCATATATCACGGGCGTGTTTGCAGAGGTCATGCTCGCTCGCCTCATCATATCCATAGCGCGTCACTTGATGCTGAGCTCAGCTGACAGGTGACACCTTGTCGCCTACTAAGATGTCTGCCGGTAATTAATTTAGGTATTATAGTTTGCCTAGCTTACTCATGCCTGTATTTCAAAAGACGTATTTCTAAATGCTGGGGTTTTGGAATTGATTTCATTTGAATCCTATCGAAAACAACAATATCGTTCTTTTGATAATAGATGGCATCACGTGTCTTTCAAATTATGATTGAATTATGTTTTATAGACACTTTAGTAGTGTGTTAAGAGTTTAATTGTCAAATTCTAACGCGAGGACAGCCGCGGGCAAAAGCTGGTTTTAATATAAAACCAAATGCCTGACAAATACTGTGCAAAAAAAAAACCGGCCAAGTGTGTGTCGGGCCACGCGCAGTGTAGGGTTCCGTAGTAGCGAGTTATCACAATATAGAACGAACCGCGGCAGCTTTGTGAAACTTATCATAATTTATTCACCATTTTTTTTATGTGTTTTGTCCTGTGCGGGTTAATAAATGCTTTTTCTTTCTTTCTTTTATTATGTTTTTTAGTTTTTTATTGTTTTAGATTTTATTTTTCAATGCAAGTCTTTCAAACTTAGTCACTTTATAGGATTTATTCTAAGGATTTTGTATTTGGCACAAAATTATCCAACACCCAAGTTCAACGACTATTACTGCTAAACTAATAAATTTATCTTAACCGCTATAGTTTGCCTTTAAAGTTCATGAAATGCACTATCATCATGAATTTTTCCAGTTTTGTCAAGCCAGCAGTTTAGCTTTTAGAAGGGGGAGACTGGAACAAAAATTAGCTCTTTAAAGTTTAATATTTCGTAAATGGAGCATTAAATCGAAAAGTAATATTACAATTCCTAACTAATTTTAAAAGACCTATTCAACGATACCTCACACGATGGGGTAGACGACGAAAAAAAAAATCATCTCCACTTAACATGTAGGGAAGCTACCCTAAAAAAAACTCTTTCCAAAATTTTATTTTACCATTTGGTTGACGTTATTGATATACACACGTCTACAAAATTACAGCTTTCTAGTACTAACGGTCTCTTAGCAAAATCTCGGACAGACAGACAGACATGACGAAACTATAAGGGTCAGGACTATGGAACCCCAAAAAGGCGAAGGGAAAGAAAAAGAGAGTAGACAGATTTGTCTGCTCCTAACAATTTATTTTCCATCCACCCGCATTCTCCAGTCAACCCGCGATCATGGCGCTTGCGACAACGTCGAAATATCAGGAGCTCAAAACAAATAATAATCACGGAAGATATCCCGTAAGTGATAATATAAGTTTAGTTCTAAACCGTGAAAGCTTATAACAGTGTTAGAAATACTGTGCAAATTCTCCCGAAAACATGATTTTCATACATTGGTCAAAGTTAGTAAATATTGTCTATAATTAAAGAACAGCAAAAAATAGTAATTAATTAAGTGTAATGAGCGGTATATCATACAGGAAGCACTGTTTGATATTTCCGTGAAAATTAATTAGTAACCATCACCAATTTGTACAAGCATTGTAACCTTGTACCATTAATAACTGAACCATTCCCGATGTAATTTAATAAACAAACAGTAGGAGAAAGTTAAAAATTAATTATTAATACTTCGTTTCACTTTGCTTCTTCTTTTTGTTCAACTGGTTTCAATTACACACCTACTTTAATTAAAACTGTTCTATAAGAAAATAAAAGTTTTAAAAGTAAACGGAAAAGTGACAGCTTGTGCGACCACGACATTATATAACACTACTCAACTTTCCTACTTTTGTTTTTATCTAAGGTCCCTATAAAGCTTTTATTCATTGGTATTGATATAATAAGCATACGTAAACATAAATTTTCTATCACACCTCGGTTCCCAAATAAAATGTAAGTCGATTCAATGGCAATGTTTTCCAGGCCCCTTATTCACAACGCTTCGATTCGATTTTCGATTCGGAAAGTCGTATGTCTATCTTTTTTTGACATTACGAAATCGAGCGAGATAGACATACGACTTACCGAATCGAAAATCGAATAGAAGCGATATGAATAGCCATGCTGGTCCAGCTGGCTTTCCTCTTGTACTGTGATTCATAAAGCTCTAACAGTAATCTGTGAGTATAGTAAGCTCCCATTTTCTTTGCTTACGCTTTTCAAATGCAGCGCCCTTTTGATGAAAACATTATCCATGCTCATCACTGACTGAACATAGCTCAAATTTAATTAAAGAAACGCAATAGCAATTCAAAAATTACCTTAGCCAAAGGTTTAGCGTTGTCACACAGCGTGGTAACGCCGCCAGTCTCTTGTGGATATTACCAGTTGACAGCGTTGAGGAGGAGTTTTTTGACGCCATTTTTTAAGTTTATTGTTCGGGTTTGAGATGTCTTTATTTCCCATAAGAAATTTCACTTACATGAGAAATATTAACTAGTTTAAAAAACATTATTGGTTCATCGTACAGTTTTGAGAAAATAATTACAAACTTAAGTACAAAATATTTTAGAAGTGTTTGAGTTAGTTCGTTTATTTTAATTAATAATAGCTATGTGAAATTGAAGTTGAAGATACAAATATTTATTACTACTCGACCTCACCATGAACCATTTTGTGTTGAGTAGTGTAATCGTTTTAAAATCCGCAAGTGATTTTTACGTTAACTTTGTGATATTGAATATGAGTTCGGAGCGAAACCAACGTCAGCAGTGTAAACAAATGCCGCAGTTAATCTAGTTTGTAGGCGGCGATCAAATAATTGGCGCGCCTCGGGGCTGTTTCCCTCGCCACACCGACACGCCATCACCTGCGCACGCGCGGTTTTTCCACGTATTTTCATAATTGCACCACCACTCACCATGCAGCTGACGACTCACTGAACCGACTCACATAGCCACATGATGACCAATACCGCAAAATATTATCATCTCACCACTGTACAAACAATCAAAATTAATGTTCTATTGGCCGTGTCGATATCAGCACGGCTTGCAGTTCGCTACGAGCTATTTGAATATCTGCTAACGTGCTTGGAACTCGCTAGATACGATAATACATACTAAACTAGCCTAACTATCCTATTTGTGCTGGATTTGATGCTATGTTTGTATCTAGCCATAGTGTTTAGTATCTATGTGAATATACAGCGGTTAATAACTTTAACAATCTAACCGAAATCATGGCGAACGAATGAACATGTATTGTAATACCAAACATGGTCAACTGAACATTGTTGAACAGCACCGATATTAAATGCACGGCTTTATAACAATATATTACCGTTGTGATTTGTAACAGGCGTCATTGCCGGTTTTACGATAATATTTGCAAATTATCTGTATAACAACGACGTAACAGTGATTTTGCGGTTCACGTGGCCCGTCCGAGCCTGTAATAAAATATTTATTATCTGCCACCGCACCAAATTGATAGTGCCTATTACACACTAAAGTGAGCTGCGGTGCTGCCAAATACGTAACTAATTTGAATAATAGACTCCCTATACCTAACAAGACAGTAATTCTAGTAATAATATGAGAATATAATTAGTACCTACACGTATGCAAACCACAGCAACTATATTCTCACGTCGCTTTCATGTGGTTCATACAGTAATTTATAGTTGACGGTTACTGTGACGTCAGTTAGCTCTTGGAAACTGTGATTGGATGTTATAGAATTCAAATAATGTAGGTTCATCTGATTTTTTTACAAATTACAGACCAACTTTTTCAAATCCGCTAAAGCTTTTGTCGCACGAGTGCTATAAATTAACGAAACCGATGTTTACTGGCTCCAACAAGGCGACTACAACCGGTTCCTATAATTTCCCGTCTATATGTAAAATTAGTCAATTTTATAGGTCATAAAATAGAATAATACCTACACTGCATCATAAAACCTATGTTTTGCATAATTTGTTTAGTCGTTTAGTGTCACGAATTCGCGGTAGGAGTACGTAATGTTAGTATTTTGTTGTATAAAACCACGGAAAGCGGGGCGTCTGGTGAAATATGAACGGGCAATTTATTTATAGTATCTGAATGGTAACGGTTGTGTGCTAATGAGTAAGCACTTGACTAATGACCGAGAAGTGGTGCGCCGCAGACGGTCAGTTCATTAATAACATTCAAGTTAAATGACTAAAGTACAGGCAGGACACTCCGAGCACCCTCAACTAGCCTGTTTCAAGATTGTTTGCAACTATGATGCTCTAATATATATGTTAGCAGCGCGAGCGCGGAAGCTATATTATGTAATAAGGCACACAAGTTTCCGATACACGACAAGTTTAAGAGGTAGAAATGTAGGGCGAAATCTTTGATTATGAAAAATGGATACAAGTAGGCGAAGAAGTTCGCATAAACTTTATTTCATAGAAAACCTTTCAGCAATCACATCGATCGGTGAGTACTACCAACAGGAATCAAGTTGAGCGACATGATCTCCCAGTGAACCTGCTGTTTTTCTCCGAAATGTTTCTCCAGTCTAATTTTCAGAGCTTGTATCGTGTAGCAGTTACTATAATAATATCGTGTAGGTCTGTATGAAATGAGATTGTTTATCAATATTAATTAGCGTTAAATAAGTAATTGGAATACATACGAGGTGTAAACCCTAGTGAAGGGTCTGTTTACACCTCGTATGTATACACATGGTTGACGGGTGTCAACCAAGCATTCTGTACATCAAACTGTATCACAAAAATTATTGCTCGAAAAAAAAACAGGGTTTAATAATCACAGTTTTATACAGTAGGAGTCAATGTAACACAGTCAAAACATTGTGCTGATGGATGGATTGAAAAGTAAAGGGATCACGGACGTTTTTGATGTCAAAGTACAACAATAAAAACTTGTTACTAAAAAAAAATGTGTGAAATCGTTGAAACTTTGAACTCTAGTATCTCCGTAATTCGAAGGTTCGCAGTTATAGCCCAGAACGAAACAAAAGATCACAATGACGGGGAGAACAAGTGCCTTTCGGCGTCGTCAAAGGTTTTTTTACAACAATGATTGCTACTTACTTATTTTTTCGCGCCAAGACAATTTAGAATAATTTATGAATGTCACCAATTTTTTCGAATATTTATATAATATAATATTTTATTGAATAAAACTAATTAATACATTCATTATCATTTATGACACCACATTACAGTAACCGTCATTGCTGAAACATATTGCGGTACGTTTGTCAAATAATTTGATTCCAATATGAAGTCATTGCGACATGCTGTATATGGTAATATCGAGAGGAGTAGATGTACGTGTGCGGTACTCATCACTTAACATCACGTGGACGTGCGGCTGCAAAAGTAAACCGCATTACAGGCGCGACGCGGCGCCGCCCGCTCCACATCGTACGTTACCAATAACGTTTATGTGCTTGCTCTACACCGCCGTATGACTGCTCGGCATACGTATTGACTCATACGACACGCCACAACACGACCACCGGAATATTTAGTCATATAAACCCCATATTCATACGCACACCGACTGCCAACCATTTCTCAGACTCACAATTCATATTCATTCTATGATGAATTTTATATAAAACTGGCGACAGATAGAAAACAATTCAGTAATACCAATTTTATCGTACCTTTAAAATAGAACTATAAAACAATTGACACGAATGACCGAACTTTATGAAGAACATTAAAGAATTTATGGCGCTTTCAAAAATTTAACCATGATTATGTCACCGTACAAAACAGGTAAAAGTGATGTGCTCGATCAGTTACAACGACCAATAAAGTATATTCGGACGGTTCTAGAATGAAACGTTACTTTATGGAGCAATAAACAGGAGCACTCGTTTAGTGTATACCGCAGACCCGAAACATAAATACGTGTACTTGTAATATTTTCTACTTGTTACACACAATAACGCTCGTCCCTTCACCAAAAATGCTTTTAAGAGCAGTAAACACAAATAAACCCCTCACATACAATACCTACATCAACAAACCCCTTTGTTCTTAGAATAGCTGCGCTCTGACGACATACTCATACATTCAAGCACCTACCTTAAAAAATACCTCTCAAGTTGTATATATGTGTATTGTGTATATACGAGTACAAAGTATAACCAATTAACAATTTTCTCGCGACGCGTTAAAAGAGGCGGTAAAGGTAAAAGATGAACATCGTCGTCAGTAATTACCAGAGCCCGCACATAGGCTTCCAAACAAACTTCGCTCGAAATTTGTTCTAACAAGATTTCCTCTCCTAATGACTCTCATAACAAATAAAACTTGATTATCAATTGACCTACTTATACAGAATTCTTGAAGAACTTTATCAAACTATGACGAAGGCAAGAGTATCCGGGAAACGCAAATTAAATTGCTCGCTTCGCACACTAATTTGTGAATAACTAAATTTTAGTGACAAAGTGAATTGTTTTCATATTTTAGTTTTACTGCGCTCTCCTCGAGTGAGAACCGTCATCGTATCGTCGTGGGTATCTTGAGAACCTATTCGTAGTTTATGCAACAAACGCTTGACAACAGCTTAACGGTGCTTTTCAGAAGTTTCTGCTGTTCCATTCATAGCATAGATTCATGGTAAAGTTAGCCTTATCATGAATAGTTTACAAACTCATAAACTGCATGAAGGAAATACGGCAATATACTGGAGAAAACGTTAGAAAATACAAAATAATTTTGTGACCTATTTAAACGTAATATACAATTACCTCCCTATGTTTTTGCGTAGATATTTGGTTGCTTGAATGTAACATAATTAAGTTTTCTCATTGTTTTTCTTAATGAGAACCCCGGTGGCTGGTAAAAGAGATACGTAAAGGCAGTTGCTAACAAGCTGTTTGCCACTTTTGTAGAGGCGGTTAAGTGGTAATATAAACATGCTTCATAATTGAAAATATAATAAACTAGAATGTTTCACAGTGGCGTTGCAAATAGGAAACAAACAATATAACGAATATAAACTAAAATTTTCCTCCTCAACAATCTTAATTAATCCATGTTTATTAAAATCACATTTTTAATAATCAGATTAGGTACACTAAAAAAAACCTGCCAAGGTTAACATCAAAGCAATCAAAGGAACATAAAGTGATTTGCCATAAACCATTTTAATAAAACACACCCGCTACGGATCGTTAAATAAAGCAATATTTTTTCGTAAAAATGATCAAGCTGTGGCAAAATTAAGGAAGAACAACAGGAAAACCGCTGAGTAAATAGAAATGACAAAATTTTCTCAAAACAAAATGTTTGCCGCTTCAAGTGAATGTGCTCGTCACAAAAACAAGGGTTCATGTTTTAAACCAGCGCCGCTCCCCCTCATGGGATAATGTGTACGGATGCAATAATCATAACACTTCAAGGGACGCAGTATTGCTATGGATTTAATAGACCAAGGTCCTGAGGCGGAGAAAACGGTATTTTCACTAAGGAGTTTCACATTGCGGTTGCGTTCCACAGCGGCGCAGTGGTGACACCGCGCTTTGTTTGTTTGCTCTGTATTTGATGTATTTTAGATCCTTGTCAAAAAATGGCCACGTTTCAGTTTCGTTGACAATGACAATTGTATAGCTAAATAGTTTCGCTCACTATTAAAAGAACAAAAACAGAAAATATCTTCTTCTCACTCTTCTCAGTCTGAACACTTTTTCGTGCAACCTAAGTAAGGTGAAGGTAAATTGCATTGAATTGGTAGTGCACAGTGCTCGCGGAACATATAAATTATCGCCGTGCTGCGGCACACAATGCCTTTCGTGTGTAGAGCCCTGAGGCTTTATAAACGCTACCCAAGCGTCGGATGCCTTACAATTCCAATATGGTAGTGATTGCCATTATGAAATTATTTCAGGAAGTATCAAAACTGAAGTGACAATGTCCGCTAAAACCAATTTGCAAAAGCATTGTGTTAGAATGCAATAACTGTGATAGTGGAAGCAAAGTGAATAGCTCGGTGCGCTCGTGCGCTATCACCTAATCACAATTCATTCCGATCCATCTGTAATAGTTATGATTCCATGTTTTTCCTCTGTGATTTCTTGGAACGCAGTGGTGCGCACGAGTTTCCTGCCAGTTTGCCTCGACGTCTCTTAGTTACGCGAAACGTTGAGATTTTAAACTCAGTGGAACAACTTTGCGTCAGACATTGTCACAGTCCGTGTATAGTGAGTTGTGTGTGTAGTTGGTATGCAGATTCTGCGCGCTGTGATTAGCATCGCACTATCTTAGCGATGTGCAATGAACTTTGATACTAAGAAGGCGCGTTCATTCAAAATAAATATAACCATGTCGGTGTAGATAGCTTATTTCATCCATGTCGTCGTATACAGTAGGTACCATGTCGTATTAATGTTTATGTTAAGTGATAAAATATACTAAAGTGATAACCAAATAATATATATTGGTATCTAGATCAATACAATGCTTTAGAATCTAAGAAAATCACACCATACTTAATAAAATGTTGTGCTACAAGTAAATAGTAACAATAAATTGACGAAAGACATCTAAAATACGACTAGTAAACACTATCAATAAAAGACGACCATTTCATTCAACTCGGCCCTGCTGACTTTCCAAACGCCCTCCCAGGGTTAATTGTTAATGTGACTTTATAAATCACAGATTGTCGCATTACTTAACCTTGGTAGCGCGTCCAATTCCAATTGTTTTTAACGAAATTTATTAAAGAACGGGTGTCAAGTGGCTTCTTTTACCAAGATCTGGATTAGGGTGAAAATTACATTTTATAAAGAAAAATGCAAAGGAAATTCACGTTGCTAGCTCATATGAAGGAAGATTAAAGAACAGTTCCATTACCGCGAGAATGAACTGACATCTTTCACATTCACTGCGAGAAAAGAGGTTACGCGAGGGTTAAATTCAGGAATCAATTAGCGCGCGACACAAGCGACGACGCTGCATGCCGCCCATAATTCATAAGACGACCTAAAGAGCTCTCTCTTGTTACGTACTTAAGACTTCCTACATGCACGTACCCTATGAATGCAGCCTTACTGAATATAAGGCTGTGGTTTTTAAGCATGCTTTTATTAATTAGACCTTTGTCAATAAGTACTTTGTAAAACAAACCCTTAATTAAATTCGGAGCAACAAAAGGCTAGCTGACCGAGTGGTCAGCTCCATGCTCCATAAGAGGTACCGATGAGCACCAACCCATCCCATACCTATGTATATGCTTACATTATTCAAAGCAATTAGAACCCGTCCCTTTTTAGTGGCCCATTAACAAAACCGCGGTTCAGGGAAATTTTCATAATTCTATTGTTCACCAAAAATCTCAACGAATAATTTCTGAGAACAATGAATAATGCAGTTTATTGTTTGTGTAAAAGTAGGCACGTCAACAAAATTGTGTAATAAATTATATTACCTACAATGGCATAGGTGAGGAAGATAAATTCCGGGCGAAACCATCATATTCCAAATTATAAGTTTATATTGCGGCCTACGCACTTCCTACTTTTAATGGCTCTAGTTCAACTTTACGGACAATTTATAAAGCTTCCTTTAAATGAGGACATCGGATATCACATTTTTTTTTTTTTTCAGAAAACCAACAGAACTCTTACGAAGTCATGAAATGTGATCATAAATTTTTAGGGAACCTCGAGCCTAGCGAAACGAAGTCGCAAAAATTCTTATCTTTATGGACACAATTTTAAGGTATTCGGATACCAGCCGCGGTTGTATTATGAGTGAGTAAAGCATCGGAAGAGCTACGTACATAAATACTGGTACAAATACTGACAAAGCTTAGGATTTTATTCGTGCTCTTTTGTTGACGATATCTATGAGATCATTGATTTATGGACTATATTTTTCAAAATAACCATAGGATATGGGCGATATGGCCCATTTTGCTCAGCCTTACAATAAGTTAGCTGCAGTCGAGCAACTTGCAAATGAAATTATGATTTTAAGTAAATCGGTTATTGAAATCGTGTTTTACAGGAGTGGGGTGACTTGGAAAAGTTACCCCATTATTTACGTACACCACTGTGAATGTGAATAAACAGCAGAGGCACGCGTGACTTGAATGAATAGCTACATAATATTCATAAGGACGAGATACTGTGAAACTTTTACGTTCCAAAAATATTTATATTTTATTCAATACGATACCTTCTCGTAACATGCTTCGTTTGACCTAAAAACAGGAAAGTTTTAAATAAAAACTGTCACTTTTAGTAGAAGTTATGAACTTTTACATGTGTGCACTTACACACAATCATATTTTGTAACGAAATGACTTTCTCGAATCATTAAAGTTGTCGTCAAACAAAAGTACAAAAGGATTCTTTTATACATTTGTCTCACGTTTAAGATCTTTTTATACATGACCTTTATGAAGGACAGCGGGACTCAGTGGATAAGACACAAAGGAACGTTATGAAAAAGTTGAAATCTCAATGTTATTTCTGTCTTACAATTGTCAGTGTATACTACATTGAAAGTTCTGAACCATTAAACATTATAGACGTAATAGAAAACCGGCAATATACACTTAATTCAGTTTAACCAATGTACGTGCTTTAGCACTAGTTACTATTAAAACAAGCTAATGTTTACAATAGACTGATGAATGTGGAAGTACAACGTTGACGTCATAATTTCGCTCAAAAAATCTGGCATGTCTGTTGTCGATGCTGTATTTCATGAGATATAACTGTCGACAAGGTGAAACGATTCCCGCGTTACGGCACGCAATATCGAGTTGTTTATACGATTCATTTTTATGTTCCTTCAGTATAAAATGCTTGAGGTATATGGACGTCTGAGATTAACTTACGAGTATTAATGTGCCACTATAACACTATTTTTGATAGATACGCTTTTGTACTATACCTTCACACACAATGGGGATGAGATGGTATAGTTCAAACGTAACATTTTTTGGCAGAAAACATTCCATAGTAGTTGAATTGGGGTTCAGTTTAAAAAACTTATAAACTACGGTTTGTGGTCACTATCTCCATTTGGATATATAGATGATAGAAAATATCCCATGTCTGATAGTTGAACTGCAGAGCAGTTTCAAAAACTTAACTTTTTTTTAAAACTCTTGTTCAAAGTAGGTTATAGTATTTATTTTATCATAAACTAACTATTTATACATAATTAATAAAAACTATTAAATAAACTAAAATAAATAAACTAACTAACAACAAACTATAAAAGGGCATCGAAAGACTCCTCCTCAACGCTGTCAGCTGGTAATGTCCCCAGAGACTGGCGGCGTTGCCACGTTGTATGGCAACACTTAGCCACTGGCCAAGGTAAAAGCCAGCCCTTGGGTCACGGGAAGCGTCAACTAGACTAGTTTTGTAATTTCCTTGAACAGGCTCGGGCACTCGGACCCCACAGCCCCAGAGTTTCAACCCCAAACGGCTCGTAAATATAGTTACCTTTAGTTTAAATTCTTATTATCAGGTTGTTTGGTTTATGCCAAAAATGTTCATTGGTCACAATCACAAGACGCTTTGTCCTGAAATTAGCAATAGAGTGTATTTAAGAATTTCTCCGGCTTACGGATTAATTAACATAATTTTAATATGTATCTACCGACACCAGATTTGTTTCCGATTTACGTATATTACCATAATCACGTATAAAATGTATAAGATCATCCCTTTCAAATAAATCGTTTTTGGTATCGATCTTTATAAAGTAAATATATATTTTGAAAGAGGGTTTAGGGTGTTTTTGTATAAAAGAGTGGTGTATTCAAGCTGTTGATTTGATCTATTCAGGTGTAGGTAGGTAACATGTGTCTTCGGGCGGCGCGCGATGGTGGTGGCGGCGGTGGGCCACGGTGAGCATTATCGTCCCTGACGCATTCATTATTCAGCAGCGAATGGCGATCGGAAGCAACGCGCCGACCTGTTCGCATATTCCATTCATTCGCTCCTTTTGCCAATTCACTCTTTAACACCTTACGGTTCGATTCACGACCTGAATAAAATAACGAACCGAACCTCATGAGAGAAGATTGAATGCTCAACACGACGAGCTCGTAATACTGATAGCGACTTTTAAAAGTGGACACGGATTTTGTAATAATTAAGTTAACAACGAAACTGGCAGTCGGGCTCCAGCTTTATTTTAAGAGCCTTTTAATTTTCTTCTGTTCCCAAATTAATAACCACCGCATTTCGTTCCGAGTGCTATTAGTCTACTATCTACATAGATACCTACATACTACATTCCACAAACGTTGGGGCACTTAATATTGTGTCTTGCGCGTCCTGCTGTTTGTTCGTTACAGGAACAGATGGACGCTACTGAAGGCGCCAAACTAGTGGCTCAGTTCTGTGCAGACACAATTTAGATTGCCATGGACATGCTAAATAGAAGACTACGAGTACATATTACTATATAACAACATGAACAAATTGGAAATCTTAATCAAAACTCAATCACAATCGTTGTGGCCTCTTAGGCCTTAGTGCCTTTCACAAAGTGCTCTTATACAAGAAAGGGGTTGAGCTAAGGTCAATATTTCCATAATAATTATAATGGGCACGCTCATGGTGACCGCAGTTTGACGTTGTTAGAATCCGCCAATAGGTAAAGCGCCACTATTTACATCTGATTTAATCAAACAATCGTCCAATTGGTACTCGGAGATGCAAATTGAACGAAACTAATTAGCATTTTGAAGTTACGATATTTTGAAACAAATGATGTCGTTTATTAAAAACCTTCTTAAAAACTATGTTCTTTTGACGATAGACATAGAATAAGACAAAGATAATAAAATGATCTTCAGGTTTATTCCAAGCTATAGACACGGCCCTGTTTGCTAGCTACTTGTTAAAAACCAACATGTAATTGAATGACATGCAATAAAAGTAAAATTCCTAATTTGTTACACCACACGATAGGGTCATAGCACTTTAAGAAAAGGTCGGCGCCGCAGCATACGAACTTGTCGGAAGGTCGGGAAACGAATTTTTAAAGCACCTTGTGGTCGCGTGAGACGTGACGCGAATCACAGCCTGCCCTCGGCCTGCTATCTATTTGTTCGACCAAATTTTCTGAAGATACGTACCTAAACTCGTAATTTTCACACAAAATTGAACCGCGGGCGTCATCGCACGATTTATTTTGTGGACATGCTCGGGGTCTCGTCTGAAGATAAGAACGTCTTCAAACAGATACTGTTCAGTAACACGACTGATGAAAACTTGCCGCTCCCCAGGGCGACCTCTCCTTTATTTCTCCAAGTTGTAAAAAGTAATGAGGTATTTTATGTCTATGGCTGGTGCGTTCTATTGTTCGAAGTTTTCCAACCGAAACAGGATTCTCAAATAGATTTTTTGTCCAAATATCTTAGAGGTTTATTGTGTTTATTACAAATACCGATCCCTCAACATGTAGAAATACCTTAGATCACGATTTTCTAGAGAAATCCCTAGACTATTAGTAGCTTTAAAGACCGTTTATCTATCAATAACATGAGCGCAGACGGTAGAGTTGGCAATTTGTCTTTTTTTCTGTTCGCCAAGGTTGAGTCATCGTTCGATAATAGTAACTTACTACACATGAATGGATCTCAATACTTTTCTGCACTACGCTTAATTGTGTATCTTTTCATTTAGTGTCGTTGTATTCATTTTAGCCGAAAGCTCGGTGAAACGCTGATATTATTGTGTATGTATATTAGTATTACCGGTTGTATTCTTATATACAAAAACGTAAATATTTAAAAAACGACTGATCTAATTATGTCTACAGAAAAGGTTAGAACAGTTAATTTTAAAAACCGAACATAACACGATTAATCTGAACGACACGTACAAAGAGGTAACGTCTAAAAAGGTCGGTTGAGGCATGGCCGACACCGGTCGTGTAATCTGAGGCTACAGTGTCCCTGTGTCCGACACTCACACCACCATCAAGACTTGCCCAAGACGTACGACACACGCACACATTTTCACGCAAATCTGAACCCGTGACGTTTCTCTACAATGATTTTTTTTTATACTAACGAGTGTGTTATTGAAACAAGCCCCTTTCCTGTCACAAAACATACTAAAATATAGTGGTCATTCTCCTTTCCTGTATAACGTAAAGCTAAATGGAGCAGAATTATTGTAGCTATATGTGTTAAATAAATGTGCTGGGAAATACTTAACATGTGACAAATGGCAGTACTTACAACTACTGCTGAATGTGTTTGTATGTATGTGTATGTAATTTACTGGCATGATAAATCGGTGTTGCTATTTTCTTGTAAGATGGCCTTCGGAAACCACCCATAGTGCAAATTGGTAAATGTGAAAGGTGATGCAAGGAAAAAATCATAGTTTAGGAAAAGAAAAGGAAAATACAATAGGAAAAGATTATAGGATAGAATTCCATAGAGGAAAACTGATACAAAATATTGAAGTCGGATTAAGCTTAAGATTGTTGGTGTTCATCAAATATTCTTAGTAGTATCTATCTAATTACCCAAACCTTCATAATAACTCGATTAAAGTAGGAGGAACATAATTATTAACGATACTATTATCTTCTTACATGGGAATAATGAAGGAAAATGTGCAAAATTATTGAGTAACCAAAATAAATCATGATTTTCGTTTTTTTTTTTTTTTGTAGAGCGGGTGGGTCTACAAAAAGGTTCTTCAATAAGGTGATGTTACTTAATGCTGCTTCAATAAAGTTATTAAGAGTTTGTAGCTTTTATCAGATGGAATTGTTTTATCCGGTGTCTCTGAAATATAGTACAAAAATCTGCCAAACTAAAGTGCCAATAAAGACGAAACTATCAAATGGTGGCTCACTTACACTAAATTACAGGAGGGTTAGTTATCAGTGGACAGTAACGGCGGCAATATGTAATTGTAGTGTGATAAGGATAATGAATGGAGACGTTCGCCTCCTGAGGTGGAGCAGTAATTACAACCGGCGCTGGTCGAGCAACACACGCGCGCGCCGCACAGATAACGCACCCAACCCTTATCACTACACGCTCCTTACCGTTTGTCATAAATTTTATCACTCCGATGAGCGGACGTAAGCGAGACCTCTTTTTTCGGATTCTCTCTTCCACCGAATTAACGACCCGTGAACTCGTGAGCAACGCTCCCAGCGTCTGTTTTATTTTTTCAGTCACAAACACGATCACTTCAAAAGATTATCAGGCACCGCATTTTTATACTTTGCACCACAACACCAACTTTGAATTAGATTTCAGACATCCTCTGTTAATGCTGTTTTAAGTTTTAATTTAAACATTTATTAAAGTATGTAAATAAATAAAGTCTATCACTTTTTGAAATGTGTCAATTCAAAGTCAAGACACAAGTCGTTAACGTCGTCGAAACTATAAGTTTTCAATAGTTTCGAAGTGATAACACTAGAGCAATTCCTGTGAGAGAGGCGATTTGAGGTTGTGCGAGTGTTGTCGCGCGCTGAATGTCAAACGTTGCGAGGGAAGGTTCGCGCGGCGAGGAGTCCCCGCGGGTCGGCAGTCGCTGGGCTGGCGGCCGGCTGCGGACTGCGCGGGTGGCGCTCGCTTGCTCGGCTCGCATCGCGCTCGGCGCACGCGCCCCGCGGGGATCGATACCCCCGACCCAGTCCACCGCCGCGCCCGCCGGGGCCGCCCACACCCACACCGCGCAACCTCCGCTCGTCGTCACGCACGCACACTACGCGCCTCTTCTCTCGCGTGCCTTGATTTTTTGAGTCTCCTCCACAGTCACCTCTTAGTCAAGTGCAAACTAACTTTAAGATAATGTAAACAGCAGCCTAGAAAGTTTACAAACCAATTAAATATACAGCACTATTGTTGTTTTTTTGTATAATGTTATTGTTAACTTGTCGATACATTTACACAAAACCTTATGAATGAGAGTTAAGTAAAACTAATACTTATAATTTAAAAAAATAAAATGAAAAAAACATCATCTTTATGAGTATGACTCATGACTTTTTAGTCGAGGAAAACGCAACAATCTTTGATAATACCCAGAATATTAACATTTGTTTTCGAAAGCTTTCAGCTACAAGCCCGTCCGAGCTACTTACACACCACAG
Organism: Xestia rhomboidea; assembly: GCA_963853795.1. Lineage (NCBI taxonomy): Eukaryota > Metazoa > Arthropoda > Insecta > Lepidoptera > Noctuidae > Xestia > Xestia rhomboidea. The sequence continues at coordinate 9,346,820 of OY970764.1, read as the reverse complement.
ACGGTTCGACTTGTCGACTGCACGATGTTATATCCTCTACTTTATCTACGTCATAAACATATTGGTTTACTATGTACCAAATATAATATTGAGCACCACCATGTGTGCTCTGAATATTTGCCACGCAGGTTGCTGGTATATTTTATTTTTCAAGTGGTTGGGGAAACTAAGCTTAGATGGGATGACAAGAACCGTAATTACTTTCACGAAATAAGGAGAGCCCTGAAAGAATAAACAACAACAAACGTTGGCGATCATATTTATGTGTACTAAATGTAGTCTCACGCCCAACCTCGGTTAATTCCATTACCACCTTTCTGTTGGTTACCATTTTCTTTTATGTGCTCCTGGTACGTAGCTCGTAATCTCGTGCGACTCGCGCCACTTGCAGGAACTGACTACATGAAACAAACGCGCGCTTACATTTTCATGTTTAAGTTGGTAATTGGCTTAATTTATTTACGCTCTTCTACTCTTCTCAAAGCAAAGCTTATGTAATACCATTAAAATACTATGGAGAGCTTAACAACAAGCGATTGTCATGATTCAGTAATGAAAAATAGCTACATAGACTGTACTGTCCCATCGGCTCTAGCATTAAGTGTCACCATCAATTTCAGGGACACAAAAAGCTTGGCCCCGCGTCACGCTTCCATTACGATAACTTATTCCGTTACAGTTATGTCTGTGTTATTTATTCATACTCCATGACTTAGGACTATCCCGGTATTACGTCAGTATTGGTAAAGTAAATGTTACAGAGTAATAGTTATTTATGTATTAGTGCGTTCCGCGAGTCATAGGGGTGGTGTACACGTAGGAAAGCAATCCGAATTTATTGCGCGCTCAATCAGCTCCCGATAAACGCTCCCACCACCGCCGATACACCGTTAAACTAAATCGGATAGCAAGAAGTCAGTCTCGTGAAGCTACGCGTTCTCTAGATTTCGTTTAGCGATCAAGTTAAAGAGTAAATCTCGAGATTCTATTAGAAAATATAAATCTAGTTTCAGGTAGAATACCTACGCAGTTTAATCAAATATTTTGATTTAAAAAATATTTTTGCCCGATCTTGTGAGGTAACACAAAGTATTGGAGGCTATTTTACTTCGCTATCACACGAGTCGATGTCCACGATGCACCCGTGAAGCTGCCGTCACTAACCTCGGCTATTTAAGTCGATACAGGTTACTGTGATGGGTATCCCCAATATCCGTCAGTCGGGCGCGTTGTAGGTCAGTAACAAATGACAATACAGCGCTATCGGATGACGTTGAAGTGGTGGGGAAGATTAACTGATAGAAGAAGAATAGAATTGTAGACCGTATTTCAGATTGCATTAATTCTAGCTGCTTCAAGACATAAGTTTGTGTAATTTTAAAACATTTTACTTATTTCAATTTCAGTCCTGAATTTGATTTCAGATAGGTACATCAGAACATTGGCTACACATAAACAGATTACGTAGGTAGTTCAACACATTTTAATTAAGTCAGAGAGGTGGCACTAATTCTTACAAACTAGCACTCAATAACTGTTACATATGACATTCCCAAGAGTTGTGATTGACTCGATAAAAAGTTAAAGACGCCGCATTCATAAGAAGTGAAGTATCAATACGTTATCATAACACATCTCACTCAAAGGCAACATTCCTAATCAAGAAGTTTTGATCAAATAAATATCTCAGCCAGCTGTCCCGTAAAAATCACAAAATATTCATCGGGGCAGTGAGGAGGCACGCGGGAGGCGCGGCCCTCCGCATTACTCCGACAAAAACCTCCACTAAACCAGAAAAAACTTCCATTCAACTGCCTGAGGAGTACATAAAACGTGATGAAAGGACACCCTGGAGCCGCAGCAATATGAACACTGTTTTTCTTCCGTTCGATAATCTTTTATACAGTATCTCTCAGACCGGACAGACATTCAAGCCCTTGTTATTAATTGAGAAGCAACGAACTGTATGCTAAGAGTTTATTTTACGAAGAGTTTTTTTTAGAAATAATTAAACTTTGTTGTACGTATTTGTTTCAATGTTCTGTGTCTAAGAGATGAGAGAGAGTCAACGACGTTTACAACAAGTTGTTCTGAAAGACATTTTCAACTAATTATATTGTCGAATCATTTATCTGACTTACAGAGGTTGTTTTCTATTTGTCTCCATTGCCTGCGCAGACATTTGCAATACTAAAGGAAATAATCCAAAAAATGATTTCTAATACATGAGAAGCACCTAACATACGTACATAATTTTCTGATTAGATGGAATTTCTTTCTACTGAAAGAGCTATCAGTCACGAAAGGTTCGATTAGAATAAACACCCTTTACACACATGACGTACTTTTAATATGTTTCGCTACGTGACAGCACGTAAACAGTTTCATACTCATACAACTCGGCTAAATTCTGTCATAATGTTGAAATAAAATACTGAATTAGAGAAATATCATGGAGCTCATTTTTCATACGGCTAAACAGAACACCTGTTACCCACGTGCGCACAAACGAGGCACAATTGTCATTTAATTTAGACATGCCGTACGTCGACTGTTGACTCATTTAATAGCTATTTTAACCCTTAACAAAAGAGGATATGGTTGCGTCAATTCTCGTTATAGGAATATTTATAAGCTTGCGAATAATTTATGCGTTTCTCATTAAACCAAAACACTGACTGTGATACAAGAGACGCGTTTTTATGTGTTTGGAGCGATGCGATGCTACTTTGTTTCAGTTTTACGATGTCGAATAAACGAACGAATAAAAATTCTATTTATTAAAAGTAACATGCCATTTTCTATATTAGCAATCTTCTAAGCAGTAAAAAGTTTATGCCGTATGAATTATACATACTTATTTTTGAATGATAATGTCTTATTCGAGCATGAGGCTATAAAATATATTTTATATAGGTATACCTACGTCTATATCATTGGCACACGAAACTGTGACGTTATTTTTTTTAAAGACAACCGTCGTCTTCGCTCTATCTATGTAGGTACAATTTGTAAACAAAAATATCAACCTAAAGGTGCTTAACATAGATATCATAGTTCAAACATTATCCCAAACACCGGTGTGGACGTGACCAGGGTCACTAGGTACACACACGCACTCCGACGACACAAATGTAACATCTGGTTAAACTTACAAGGTGAGATGCTAAACATAATCTTTATATTTTCCAATGCGACCCACAAAAATGGAAATCGTAAAATGATAGCACTTCTTTCACGTTTTCGAGTACGAAATGTTTATCGCAAATGCGTGCAATATCATACATAATGGATTTTGTTTTGGAGAGTAAAATATATACTCTGGCGATTTGAAACACTCTAGGGATCTATTTTTTGAATGATAAATCTAACTTTATTTGTTTATTAAATGCATAGTTCAACTCTAATGGTCAGTCCCACAGGATTTTGAAAATAACTGTCATCATAGGACTTATTCTTTGCTCTGGGTAGATACTGCCCCTTAAGCAAAGTGCACGCTGCCAATTTTCGAAAACCACTGTAAAAGAAGTGAAGGAAACATTGATGACACAATACGTCGACCCGAATAGCGCAGCGGTAGTGAGGCTACCTTACGTTCTTAGGGTCCCGGGTTCGAATTCCGGTAGGAGCAAATCTTTGTGTGATGAGCATGGACATTTGTTTCCGAGTCAATGGATGTTTATATATCACTAGCGGACGTCACGTGGTTTCACCCGCGTAGTTCCTGTTCCCTTGGGAATACGGGGATAAAATATAGCTTATGTTACTCTCTGATAACGTAGCTATCCATTGCAATTTTTTTCAAATCCGTCCAGTAGTTTTTTAGTTTATTCGTTACATACACAAAAATACAAATCTTTCCTCTTTTTGTATAGATAAGTATGGTTTTACATACAAAATGTTTGCGCTGCATCCAGTTAGACTGGAAGCTGACCCCAACATAGTTGGGAAAAAGACTAGACAGATGAGAGCGGTCATCAGCCGTCAAGGATAATGTATGTATGTAAGAAGAATATCCTGCCGCATAAATCATCCCCAAAAGGTGGTGGCCGTAAGGCTGATCCGGGGGTACCGCACGATCTCCCGCGAGGCGGCGAGCCTCCTTGCCGGATTGCCGCCATGGGATCTGGAGGCGATAGTCCTTGCGCGCCTACACGAGTGGCGCGCGGAGGCGCTACGCCGGGGGGAAACTCCGCTGCCGCGGCAAATTGTCGCTCAGCGGACGGACTTCCGGCGGGATCTCATGGCGACATGGAGAGAGCGACTATCGCAACCCCGTGCAGGGCACGCCACAATAGTGGCGATAAGTCCCCTCTTTGAGGAGTGGCTGGAGAGACGCCACGGCGTCCTCACCTTCCGCCTGACGCAGGTTCTTACCGGACACGGATGCTTCGGTAAGTTCCAGCACCGAATCGGGCGGGAGGAGACGCCCGGGTGTCACCATTGTGAGGATCGACCGGAGGACACGGTGGAGCACACGGTGGAGGTGTGCCCCGCTTGGGCGGAGCACCGCCGTGTCCTCGTAACGGCGATTGGCGGCGGCGACCTCTCGCTCCCGGCCTTGGTTCAATCCATGGTCCGGAGCGAGACGGAATGGGACGCCGTCACCTCCTTCTGCGAAGCAGTCATGCTAGCGAAGGAGGTGGCGGAACAGGACAGGGAGAGATCCTCACGTCCCGGCCGCCGCGGGAGACGCCCCGGGCGTCGGGGGCCACGTGGTGGCTTCCGGCCACCGTAGGCGCGGGCCTGTGGACGGGGAGCTATGGGCTAGCTCGCCGTCCGTTCGTCTCATGACGACAGGCCGTGTCGACGGCGCGTTCGTGTTCCACGCGCGCCTCAAAGAGAGTCAGCAATAGTGAAGGGGTCCGCAAGGACCGAAGCCTGCCGGGGCTGCGGGACTATTCGAAAGAGATACCGTGGCCCCGGAACACAAAGGGCGATGAAGGAACATGGATGGGTTTTAGTCAGTAAAAGTCTGACACTCCCTCCTGCTCAGCCCAGAGCGGGAGAAGTCATTTGATGATTTCCCATCCGAAAAAAAAAAAAAAAAAAGCCGCATAAATCATGATTAATCCTCTTATTTTATTGATTTTTCCAATTGATACGTTTACATTGACATTCTACAACCCAAATTCTTTTCGCATAAAAATGTTGCCCTCAAATAACTAAAAACTCATTACGTGGCAGGTGTTTCGGTTGACGGCCAATAAAACAACTTTTATTGGTTTTTCTTTTTCTGTTTACTTATTCCATTCTTTCGTCTTTAAACATATTTTGTTTCAGTACTCAGAATCATTCAATGTCTTCAATGATAAGGTCGAAAGAACAGCCAAATAAATAAATAATAATTTATTTTAAAAGAACGGTGCCGTCGTAAGCAGCTCCCTAAAAGCTTTAACGAGAAAAAAAACGAAATAGCGCCTTATTTCACACCTGTAGCTTTATAAAACGGGAAGACCAACTAGATGAGAGAGTAATTAATTTACCAGCTTGCTTTTAAAATGACGTGACTTTCTTCGGTAATCTCATAAAAGAAAATAACCGTGAAAACCTTAACGACAGAAATTGCCTTCCATTTTCATCTACATTTACGGGCGCGGAAATCGTCTCGAATTTGATTTATGAGTTGGACAAACAAATGTTGAATATTATGAAACTCCTGTTTATAATGTAAAGACCAACTGGTTCTCAGGTAGATGGGTTTCGAAGGTTTCACAGATCATTAGAGAAATCGATAGCTATTGGTAAATAAATAACCATAAAATCTTTAGCACGTCGCCTGGATACCTGTATATTTGCCATGCGCATTTCATATCAATCTATGGAACTAATCCAAGTAATAGATTCCACCCAATGTGTTTTTCAACGGTATAAACAATTACATTCGTATGCAGACGCAATAAAACTGTGTGTATTGTTTCGTAAGTTTCGGAACACGAAAATATTTTTGTTTCGAATGAAACGTGGTCAGCTCTTGGAAATAAATGGCTAAACTTTTAATAGAGACAGTCGTAGCGCAGATTCAATAGGTTCACGGCTTAGTGGATGACAAAAGCCACATTAGGCTGCTCCAGATCAATAAACAGCATTGGATATTAACTAGCGGCAAGCGAGCGATGCACGTTTGCTACCGTCACACATCACTGACTCTATTGCAGTGTCCACGAACATCATTCATTTTTCACTCCATTTGAGTTGTATTTCTTTTCATGCGATTCTGTTTCGAAGAAGTCTTTATGTGTGCTTTTTATAATTGGTTACCTTATAAAACTTGGTTATTGCACAGCACACGTTTACTTATACAAGATGAGCCTTTAAAATGCTGTTTCTAGCTAAACAAGGAAAATAAAGTCAGGTTAACGTTTCTCTATAAAAGGGAGTATTAATTTAAAATGTCGTAAAGGTGAGTTTACGGGTATAATATTTGCGTAGTCGCTGTAAGCATAACTGTAACGCAGCGAGTGCTCGGGCGATATTTGCCGCGTGCTCGAGTCGCGCGCTGTTTGCCCGGCAAACACTCCTGGAGCGAACCCTCACCCCTCCCCCGCCCCGCCCTCCCCCGCCGCGGGCTAACCATCAGGCTATCACCTGTCGCGCTACTTAGCGACAAAGAATTTCGTTCAGTTCTATTTTGGGTAGGTATAAGTATGTGTTTCAGAAATACCTACCGGTGGCCTTTTATTTTGACATAACATAGCACTTTTCAGTAGTAAAGTTTGGGCGGAGTATTTTCTGAACTTTGGACGTTATATTTCTAAACACTAAAGTTAGTAAGAAAATTAAAAATAAATCTGCTTCCAAACAATTTTCCCTGCAATTCGGGGGCCATATTTGCTTAGTATGCTGTTCGTTATATATAACTTCAAATAGCTAAGCTAAACAAGGAAGTAGCGACTCGTTACATTTTCTGATTCCCTCATGACGAATTTTTAAAATTTCCGTGTATGAATAAAATATACTTCAAATAAAACGTACTGATTAGACAAACAGAACAATCCGTATCACCAAATAGCTGTTAATTCGTGACGTCCTTTGTTCCCTCCTACAGTTACTAATAATTCTGAATTATAGTTTGAGTTGCATGTGAATATTATTGTTTAAAAAAGAACTAAAAAACGCTATTTAGAGTGACATCATTTTATTACTCGCATTTTCCTCAGCAAACCCTTTAATTTCATAAGCATATCCTGGGAATGCATAAAAGTAAGTAGTCCGCCATCTTTGTGACTCCGCCATCTTGGATTTAGAATGACGCCACTTACCTAACCATGCATTGTCATCCAAGGTTAACATGTAATTTTTTTTGGACAAGCCCGCGTCTCTGTCCCAAACCACTGTAACTCCTGAAAGCCAGAGTCAACAGTGGCGACCACCAAAATAGCACCGAGACAATGAAGCTCAATGAAGTCCCAGAGAATGAATTTAACTGTCTTGGGTCCCGCAACGAAATTAATCAGAAAAGTATAGCGGAGGAGTAGGAAAAACCGTAATTTCCACTTCCCTCCATATCAGCAGGAAACAAAACGAAACAAGGCCTATAGGCAAAAAGGGACGTTTACAACTGGGATAGGCCCAGTTGCCTAGCACCACAGATAAATATTAACATGAATCGAGTCCTAAATTGTGAGCTGTTATATTTGATTCCAATAATTTATATATAATATGTATGCAAAATTTCAGCTTAATCGGAAACCAGTATCAAAAGGGAAAGAATTACAGGACGACAAATAAAATCATCCGTATCGCTGTCAACGGGAAAAGTGCCCAGAAGGCTGGCAGCATTGTCACGTCGGATGGCAATTGGAGAATTCTATTTTAACATTTGCGATTGTTTCCAGTGTTATCTATTCAATAAAGCCTAGCTTCAAAATTATTTTCTTAAACAGCATAGCGCAAAACTTGAGACCGCATACGAATGAAATAACAAAATATGTAAGTTTTTGGCACCAACCCGGTATGTTGTCCCGCGCTGCGTTGTATTGTAGCCGACTTTCAGAATTACTTGATCATTTTCATCGCCATTTTCATGCTGATTTTAAAGGTAAAGTAAATAGCAACTACGCTAGTCTGAGTTTTTGGCAGAAAATAATAGGCCACCCCTAATTCTAGAGATACTGTGAGTGTGTTGTATTACACTACTATGAATTGATAATACGTTGTACTCAGAAACGTCAGTTTAAAATCATATTTCTAAATTCTGCTGGATACATATATGAAATATGAAACAATATGTAGTTAATTAGACGTATTGAATAGAGATCTTTATTCTCTAATCGTTGATAATTATTAAAAGGTAAACTAAAAAAACACGCGTTGTTGTAACGTAATTTTAATTCTCGTATTCTTCTCAGCAAATCCTTTCATTTGGTACCCATATCGTGGGTACTAGTCCGCCATCTTTGGGAGTCCGTCATATTGGATTTAGAATAACGTCACTATAGACCATGCATTGTCATCCTAACTAAACAAGTATGCAACATTTCAGCTCAATCGAAAACCGGAAAATGGGTCAAACACAACTTGTAAGATTTTTGAACTTGTTAGTTACAGGTGTAGCTAATAAAAATCGTGTTAAAGAAAGAGCAACAACATAAATATAAGTGTTCATCATATAAATGTTCATCATGAATCACAGCTTGTTAACTTTTGTTATTAAAACGTTTGTCATTCCTCTCTGCGATAGACAATGTGATGCCTTTGGAAGTAATGAGCCTCCTCTCATGTGGAATGTTTACGTCCCGGCGTAATGTTTGTAAGCAATCTGAGGAAAAATGTAAACGAATCGACACAAGCGGGGAATGCGACGCGCGCCGTCGACTCATCTCACGCGCTCTCTACAAACAACACTTTCACACAACAAATGTTTCGATATATTCGGTTTTTGTTTCCCGCGGACCGAACAGACAAACAGGCCCCACTTGACATCATCAATATTCCAGCTAAGCGCCAAACGATGGCTGAATTCATTTTTCATTTTCCCATCAACCACTTTTTGTTTTGATTACATTTATGTTTCATCATATCCCCAGTTAAACTTTTTTGTTACTTTAATTTGTTACTGTCATGCGGGGTTTTTGGGTATCGGTTCTATATGTATGTGTGTGTAGCTGTGATAGAGACAGATATGGTAAAAAAAAAATGCAAACAACTATTGTATCGAGAGTTTCAACGCGCTTTAATTTGGAAAAGTCAATAGGCATGAATCTTACTATAAATGCGAAAGTTTGTGAGGATGTATATATGTTTGTTACTCTTTCACGCAATAACTACTGAACGGATGTGGGTGAAATTTGACACACAGATAGTTTATAACTTGGATTAGTATGATCCCGAGGGACAATTGCTGGGCTCCACGCAGGCGTAGCCGCGGGCATACGCTAGTCTATACTTAATATTATAAAGAGGAAAGATTTGTATTTTTGTATGTAACAAATAAACTTAAAAACTACTGCACCGATTTGAAAAATTCTTTCACCGTTGGGAAGCTACACTATCCCCGGGTGACAGAGGATACTTTTTATCCCTGTATTCCCACGGGAACGGGAACTACGCGGGTGAAACCGCGTGACATCCGCTAGTCTACATCTACACTAATATTATAAAGAGGAAAGATTTGTATTTTTGTGTGTGTGTGTATGTTTGTAATGAATAAACTCAAAAACTACTTCGCCGATTTCAAAAATTCTTTGACCCTTAGAAAGCCACGTCTTTACTAAGTAACATAGGCTATATTTTATCCCTGTATTCCCACGAGAACGGGAACAACGCGGGTGAAACCGCGTGACGTCCGCTAGTCTTGTATAAAGTCAAAAGTGTAATCTTAGAAGTGATCGTTGTTTATATCGTGTTCTTCAAACTAGCAGCATAAACCTGTATGACATGTATTGTGTAGTTAACAAAGTGCGGATAGCTCCATGCCGTAACGTGATAAGCAGGTAGAACGTGAATACATAATTAATCCGTCAAACTTTCCTGCTCTGGTAAACAGTTAACCAACTTAAAATGTAGGTTGCTTTCACCGTGCAACTAACTCACCTACTGCTAACTACCTACATTTATGTAAAACTGAACACAAAACTTCTCGTTCTCTTTTTTGTAGAAAACTGGTTTAGGAAACGTTCCTAAGTTAAACTTGAGTGTTGTGAGTAAAAATAATCGCACTCGGGAGAGTTTACACTACATACACGTTGTAAAGAAAACAGCCCCGCGCCGCGGCACAGTAATTACAATATTCGTGCTCGATCGCTCGATGGCAAAGCTCTTGAGCTGACACAATACAATATTATGAGTACGCAATTGCCAGTATTTTACCGCGACACGTTTATTTTACTTTCTGGATCTCAATTCGTTACGTAGGAGACAATGAAAGGAATAATTTCCCCATGAATATTAATGAACGAAGGTCCACACTCGTCTTGCCGCTCACGCTTTTACTGCGTATTAATATAATAGCTTCTCGGTACCTGCCAATAACGATAAATCCATCGTATTGATTTTACCTTTTGTTAGATACTTTTTTTCCCAACCACTTACCGAAGGAAACATTTGTATTATTCAAATACAGATGTAACATCTTAAGCACCTCCTGCATTAGCGAATCGAACACTCTATTATAGAAACTAATGCTTTCCACAATCCATTCATAAAGTAAGAAATTTAACAGTGTTTGCGTCTAAAAAATAAAATGAAAGCAGGTAGAAAAGTATAAGTAATCACCGCGGCAGGAGCGAGTGGGCTGGCCGCGTAGCCGCTAGCCGTAGCGGTGGCCGCGGCTCGTAGCTCACTAAATGTTTGCTACGTCAACACTGACTGTAGCAGGGGCTACGCCAGCTACGATACGGCTACGCGACGCTCCGGACCCAACAAAACATTATTAGACGAATAAACAAGCGCGGTGTTTTCAGCTTTTTGAAGATAATTAAGTGAAGATGCAAACAAAGATAATTATTAGGTGTTGCTACACAAGATTTAATATTCCATTCTTTGTATTTTATGCGAGAACATTTTTTCATATTTTTTTCATGTCCTAAAAATAAAATAAAAGTTGCCGTGTTAAATATGAGCCCTCATGTTTGGATATATGAAATCTGAGAGTGTAGGAGTCAGTGGCACATTTGATGGAATAATAAAGTAAGTTTTATAGTGTTTGTTCGCCTCTATAAATCTCCGGGATTGGCCGACACAGATGCGTGCGCGATAGCGGACAACACTGTTTGTTGACAGCATTACACCGATACCATCGCCTTATACCTCCGATTTATCTTTTTATGGTCGTGCAAATAATAAATGTGATTTCTTTCAAATTAAGATAAAACTTTGGCCCTCTTTTACCGATAACTTATTGGATGGAGCGATGTAGAAAATTGATTTTGTTATGATTCGTTTTTGAGTAAGATTAAATACAATAAAAGTGAACTTTTATATTATTAGTAATTAAATAAAATAAGTTGTTTGGTATCTGGTAAATTAATGCATATAAGGGCCAGAATAACCCCAAATTAAATAAATAAATATCGCTAAACATTAACACACAGCGCCATCTAGTGCCACACTAAGCAACGAGGCTTGTGTCGTGGACACACCAGATAGTTGATATACTACAACAAATTGTGATAACTGAATAACTTTCGTTTTAATATTACTGCAGCATTCACTTCGTGATTAATATATAGCAAAGTTGAGGAATACTGAAAGTATGACAACCATTCTTACCAAGGGGTATCGTATTGCCCAGTATTAATTAGGTTGTGGAGGTCAAACAAGCAGTCACTCCAGCTTATGTAGGTATGACTTTTCTTTTATGAACTTTATGGGATTCTTGGTTATTTTTGAAAACCAATCGGACCCAATAATCACGAGTTGCTCACAAAATAATACAGAATAGGAAGCTGTTTTAGAGCCAGCAAGTGCTGAGTCGGCGCAGCACTAACAAGAGAAGGGATCAAACATAGCCGGTGTTCAACGACCGCGGCGAATGCTTCAAACGTTCGCACATACTCACAGCCACGTCACGGAACACAAAACTCACACAACGCCATTAAAATCCTTATTTTACTCCTCATAATATTCAAATAACCTGTTTATTTGATGAAGAAACTGATAAAACGTTCTTCTTATGGTTGTATATGTGTACATATGTAAAGATAAAAGGCTGGGCGAGTGGTATTTTTCAGGAACTACTCTGACCAAGGGACATTATTAAGTAGGCTGAAATACAATGTGATCATTATCATTTTGTTTGTATTTATGAGGTATTCCTCAGAGCGCACCTATTTTTAAGCGCAACCATCTAAGCGCAACTAAATTATTCCTCGAAGCGCAACCGTTGGTTGCGCTCAAAAATCGAAATTTAAAATATTACACGCTACTACATCATTAATTATATCGATAGACAGTTTTAAATCAACTGTCCTAATTGTGTACCTAAATTAGGTATTATTTTAGGTACGGGGTGTACCTAAAATAACGCCAAAACAATGCCAAACCGTTCGGGGAAATAGATGTGATGTTATATTATAAATAAAATAAATAAATATCGCTGGACATTACACACAGCGCCATCTAGTGCCACACTAAGCACCGAGGCTTGTGTCGTGGACACCAGATAGTTGATATACTACATAGATACTTTTTGTTTGTAAATACATACTTATCATACATATAAAAATCCATGACTCGGAAACAAATATCAACGCTCATCACAGAAACATTAACTCCTACCGGGATTTGAACCTGTGATCCTAAGAACGTAAGGCAGCCTCATTACCGCTGCACCATTCAGGTCGTCAGTCATTATAAATACCTGTTACAGATAGCCTGTCTCATCCCACTGCTGGGAAAAGGCCTCCCCTATGACCTCCAAATCTTTCGATCCAGGGCCAATATATAAAATACCCATAAATTGTATTAGTTTTAATTAAATCCAATACATTTGTAGTCGATTTTTGACAGATTATTATTAATAATGCAGTACAATGTTACTCTCAGTATGATTTTAGCTTAAGTCACTTATTAATTAATTGGAATATCACACTTGCACTGCCTGTTAAAGCGTGATATTGTAGAACCAATTACTGTGGTGCCTGGGGGATGTTTGACGTTGGTACAATTAGTAGGTAATCAATCGATTTGATGCCAACTATCACTGCAGTATTGACTTTTGTTGACCAGTTTATGTTCATTTACCAACAGACTTTAGTGATTAAATAAACACTTGACACCTCATACTACCTCGTTGGCCTAGTTCTCGCAAGCGCAACTGCACAGATAGACAGCATGAGGTCCTGGGTTCAATTCCCAGGTCAGGCAAAGTGTTATTGCGTTTTTCCATCAGGAATTTCTCAGTAGCAGCCACGGAGTCTGGATTTGCGCCCGGTAGATGGCAATAGGCTCGCCCCCTATTACATGGGTCTTAAACAAAACTGGCGAAATGTGGGTATACTAATTAGGTATACCTCTGCCTAACCCTTCGGGAATTACAGGCGTGATGTTATATGTTAACACCTTATAAACTAAATAGCTATACATTCCACAGGTCCAGTAACACCGATGAGTAAACTTCGCGGTTAAAAAAAAATCTCATAAATCTCTACTCCCAAAGGCTTCATATTTTCGTAATTCAGATAAAACTTTATTTATTGCGCTGATTTATTTGTCCATGTACCTGACATTACTCGTAATTTTTTGATATACGCATAATTTTACTGATATAATTCACAAAGTTCGTGCGAAACCCAAACCAAATCGTAGTTCATACATTTTAATGTATTTTATGAATAAGTACAAACTTTTAGTTATGAATTTGATCAATATAGGGTTTGAGGAGTTGAGTTTTGTTAATTAGCTAGATTTCATATTTTATTCAACGAAGTCGTATTCGTATCGAGCCGCTAATCTTACATAGCGGAGGAAATTACTGGCAGGTCTTTGCACGGCGTGCCTGGCGTCTCTTTCGCTAGAGCTTATTCCAAGCCACTATTCATTCGGGCACGAACACGCCAGGCGGAGGCGTCGTGGCAGACGGGAACTCGACAAAGATCAAAGGAGAGTACTTTTCGATTAAACGCCGCCGCTCCTCATAATTCCTTGAATTTCAAACGGGCACGCTCTGCTACCTTGACAATTTTCAGCCTTAACTCTGACAATTGAATTATCTTCAATTAATTACTGGCATTTGGGCACTAAATTACAGATTTACACTATTAACTTTTAACCGAACCACAATAACTAGTTTGAATATTAATTTTGTTTCGTTCAAAATGTAATCAAAGGCGATAAAGTGAGTGTTTAATGCTTCATCGGTGGAATTCATCAACAGCACTTAGTGAACAGTTATTTTAACACTAAGTAAAACAAGTTATCGTTTAAAGCTTGGCGAGTTACGTCCAATTAATGCAAAACGAGTAGAAGACTCAGATTTCGACATCAATTCTATTCGTACTCCTCTTGATTGAATCACGAGACGCTATGACTTAAGTAAACAATTGACAATTAAGTCTATCAAAAGAGTTCTTGTAAATAATTTAAATAGTAATTAACAAAAAAAAAATTGGTATGTAATGATCACAGCCACCTGCTCCTTCCAGGATTTAAACGAAGCCAACGACAGAGCTGTGCAGGTGGCAACATACTGGTCGGGTATTATTTGACTCTATCGACACGCAAAGAACAAGAAGCCTTGACTGACCTACCACCCTGTCCAAAAATAAACCAAAATTTAATTTAGCGGAACAATTTAGCTTTGAAACAATGGATTGAAATCGTTGAAACTATTGGTGCAGTAAAAACCAAGAACACATGCCGTACCTCGGCATATGTTCCACGAGCTATTATATGAAATAATCCTCGCAAATCGAAACTTCAGTCGCGTAGTTGAGGCCGTATACAACAAGATTATAATACATATTTAAGCTATTGTACATTAAGTAGATAACTTTTAGTACCTGTTGCCTACCGTCACGAATAGTTCATTGTATTCAATGCACGTTGGCATAATTTACGATGCAGTGGGCCCGCGACCTGAGCTGAAACCATGCCAGCTACGCTATTATTGCCTCCTAAAATAAACATAAGCATTCCCCACCTGGCAATTTATATTATTTTGCTGGGCGAGTAAACTAATCTCATATTCACGTTGTTCACACACACCTTTGCAGAAAACTTATTTGTACAAATAGCCGTCTAGACTGTAGCCATAACCTCGCAATTTTTATTATCATCTGTCTCTTTCTCATTACATCTCGACTCGTCGAGAAGTGCCGCGATAGCACCAAGTTATACCTTCGCCGTCATTTGGTACATCTACATCTGTGTGTTTAGTGTTATTTCTATTTTTTTTTTTATAAGCAATTTTTATTTATAAACCATATTTACATTATATACATACTACAACTAGAACTCTATATAATTACAAAAATAAAACTAAATGTAAGTACCTACATTTATAAAACGACGTCAAAATACTCCTCCACATCGCTGTCATCCGGAAACGTGCCCAGAAGACTGGCAGCATTGCCACGTTGAATGGCAATGCTAATTCTTTGGCCAAAGAAAGAGCCAACCCTCTGGTCAAGCGAAGTGTCGACCAGTCGGTGAGAGAGACGATTATTTTATTTTGTAATACCCATAACCTTTTGTTAAGTCTGACGTAGCGTGCGTACCGTCAAGGAAAAATATGAAACGCAAGTAGAAAAAGCCATTATGAATCTCGATTTATGTGTAAGTTTTATTACAAACTAGCTGTTTTCCGCGACCTTTGTCCGCGTGAAATGATTATGAAAATACTATTTTCCCCGTTTTTGCAACATTTTTCATTGATACTCCGCCCCTATTGGTCGGAGCGTGATGTTATATAGCCTATATTACAAATTTGTTCTTTTTCTAAATTCAGTTATAATTCGGAATATCCACAACCAACGTAGACACACGGACATATCCAGAAACGTTCACTTAATAAACATTTCCATAACATCAACTAACTAAATGTTTGTATTAAGCAGCACCATCGCCAAGAAGCCACGCTTACAAGTTACAAATACGCCGATAACCCGGTATATTGCGCCACTGGATAGATTAAATACCGCGCAAACTTGCCCTGTTTGTATGTAACTGCATTATACATACATACATGTAAGTGTATTCTCAGTATTACATGGCTATACCGATGGAAGGTTTTCAATATTATGAAGCTGCAGTAACTAAGCGAAAGAGAAAGCATTGATCTGATAAATTTCGGGCGTGAGTAAGGAGTTTCTCCGATCACCTCAGAGACTTAACTTTTTTAGAACAGACAATTCGTTAACCAACGTGATGGACTGCCGTATTGGGACTTATATAAGTTAGAGTCCCGCCGGAGTATACAAACCTGCGGGTAGATAGTTAACATTGCGACATAGATACATTCAATATTTAGATTCAATTCACTACTGCTGAATATTTCAACTTTCCGGAAATTATATTGATGGAAATATAAATTCATATTTCCGAAAACGTAGCTTTTCATGAAACGTTACATGAAAACATCGTCCTACACAATATATGGCTTTTGAAAACACTTAATTACTACAGAAACAACAAAGATATATGGGTGGATCGAGAAAGCTAAGTAATGAATAAATGTGCTATCAGCTTGTCATTCTAAAACAAGCTTTTTAATTACATGTCTGAAGCGGTTTCCAGCAACGTGACACTTTGTCGTAGTCATTTTGTACATTTCATTATGTCTCGTAATTGTGTAATTAATTATACGTAGGCACGATGCCACTAGATCTTTTTACAAGCGCGTCCTCGCCGCGGGCTGCCCGGCTCGGCTGTACCCTCCGCGAACCTACGCATAAAACTCAAGTGCGGAAACTTGAGTGCCGAACTAACTCTAAAGTGGAAAGATTGACTTCGTACTGTACACGGGATTCGGCAACTATGTCTATACGTATACATAGAACGTGTACTTATACCTAGTTTGAACTTTGAATTTTTGAGAAGAAACACGAGTTTAAACTCGATGAACTATTAAAACAACCGTGTGGTACTGTTTCACCAACATTTAACTACTCGACATTCTCAGTTGTTTTATTTGTATTTATTCAATTTGTTATCTAATTGAGTGCTTGATGACAATACAAAGAGAAAATCCCACAGATAGATTCCCTTTTCCCAAATCATTAAATTTCATTAACAGCTTACCTCCTTCAAACTCTGTGGATTGTTCGAATAACCATAAAATACTTAAATGGGATCTTAATTACGAATCGAATTAAAAATGCTAATATGGAGACGGCTCTCATTTTATTCGGCAGAGAATATTTAGAAGTTGTAAAGATACAAAAATACTCATAAATCACTGTTAGGGAAGCGGTTTTGTTATCGCGATATATTTTCGTCAGAACCTTTTATGTCACACATAATGAATACAAATAATAATTTCGATAAATTCAGCAATAAAACTGTATCTACAGAGACATAACAAAAAACAGGAACAAGGACTTCCTTGTGGCGATGAAATAGCGTGACAAACGGAACGCGCACAACCCGGAATCAATCCATCCCGAAATTTTTCTATTTATTGTCGTCGAGTCCGATGCCGACAGACAGAAATACGAGAAAATTATTTGATCTGTATTTGCTAACGTTTTCGTATACGAAACGATACGTCGTTCATTAATAATAATAACTAGAGCTGATTGTTTTCTTGTGCACAAATATGAGACGTATTCTTCGTCCTAAAATTAGGTATAATATCTACGTATTTTCGTTGATTCGAGCATACATTACGATGGTATACCAACCGTTAGATTGGAAATATTCGGATAATATGGTCGGCGGGAACCAATGGTCGGCGTCGAGAGGCAATGTCGGTCATTACTGGCAAATGAAGTGAGTGCCGCGCAAATGATTCGATGCCCGCCTGATTATGCCCGGGGAGCGCTATGCGTGTCACGCGACTGGCATCCCACCGACCCGGTTTCATGGTTATGGACGTATTTCGTTCATTTTACAAACGTATGATGTTTTGCTCCTAATGCTTTAATTAAAGCTAATGTATTTAGAAGAATAACTTGTTGCGTCATATAGACATTTTGTTAGACAGTATTTTGATAAAAGATTGATTGATTGTTGTTGCTATGCTGATATGTTCTCTTCATATTGCAAAGGATTTGTGTACATCTAGTGCCAATACAATATTAGATATTCTAATAAAATAACTGTTATTGTTCGATACAAGTAAACAATACTGAATATTCTCTCAAAAAATATAAGATAAAAGGCTCTTTTACAGTGATTTGATATTAAAGATAATATCAAAGTTATTTTCACACATCAAAGCGGAGACTATAGCGTGGAGATCAGCATGTAGATACTCATCTTATTCCACTTTGCACTCCACAACACAGCCCCGGGCTTCGATATATCGATAGGAAAGTGTCGCGCATCGTCTACGCTCCAAAATAACATAAACCACGCGCCTATTACACCTTATATACACCGTGAAAAAATATGTACCTAGTCAAAGTTATTTTGTACTTGTTTTTCACATAAGTACAAACAGTAGGTACTTGTTAGTACAACATTATGCAAAAACATTAATCTTATCAATGACACTTAGTGAGTAGTCCCAGCTTGTACCTACTGGGGTACAGGAACTGATTAACCCCTCGTTGGCCGCCGGCACCCCGTGCTCTCTCAATATAGACGTCCGACCTCCTTCCGGAATCGCCCACATATCGCCACTCTCTATCGCTTACCGATTGCTGACATAGCTCGAATTATTCATTCGTATTTTACCTGAACGTTTTATTTGCTTGGCAAACAACCACCCCATTATATTTTGTGCAAAGTAATAAACCAAAGACTTTTATTGCTTTTAATTCGTACAATCGATATCATAAGGTTATGTTTATTCAGTAACATCATCGAAAGTAGTTCAAGATGTCTGTGACAGAAATCCATTTCCTCGATGGCGGCCGCTTTATGAAATCGCAGGCAGAGGTGCACTTGATAAATATGTTCCATCTGCATTCGCTTGCCGTTTGCAGTTCACTGGCGAACACAGGTCCAACAATAGCTCCACAAATCACTCGCTTTTATAAATCTGTTCGGAGTGCTCCCCGCGAGCCACATTACCATTTTCATTTTACATTGACCAGTTTTAAAGAGATGTTTTTTCAAGCTGATCTTTTTAAAAACCTTTGAATATTAAGACAATTTTGGAGGCAATGTCTAGACAAAGCCACTTACACACAAGAGAATAAAGCAATCAACATTGGTTAAACATGAAGATAACTTCCTACCACAAATACTACCTGGTGATACTCAGCACTTCTAAGTCAAGCCCCAGTATTTCCAATAATAGCCTGCAATAACTTGTACAGTCAGGGCAACCTAACCTTTACACTTAGCTATGTAGGGCGGTAATAAACTCGTCTGCTGTCAGGACGAAACTAAACTAATGACCAACTCCGTCTTGATTGGATAAATTTCCAGAAATAGAAACAGCCATGTTCCATCGACGTGCGGCGAACTTCTTTAGTAGCGGTTGAACTGGCGATGTCTCATATAACCTCTACGTGATGGGAATCGCACCGACTTTATTATGTCATTGTCCGACGCTGACAATTATTGAACTTAGCCGAACACGCCCGACGACGATGCTGCACATTGGAAATTAACTGAAACTAACTGTCCCATTCTGTTAATTTAATTTCACCCGAAAGTGGAGAAAAAGGAAAGTTTTAAGTGTAACTTGTCACCATTTTAAAATAGTACATTTTGATACAAGTGGAGAAACTTTGTTATTGCATTCGAGGCGGAATCAAGAGCACGAGCCGTAGTTGAGGGTGTTATTAATCTGAGAACTGCAATAACAAATGTCGGCGTGTATCAAACGATGGTTTTCAATACACTTTTGACGAAATAAAATAAAAGAATGAAAAATATTTTTGACATGAATTATTGGAAACTATGATTTTAATTTACTTTTTACCGCACTTTGCGGTTGAAGGAGAAGCAAAGGTATGATGCCTCTAAACAGCCAAGTATGAAAAATTGTTTTCAATACACTTCCTCGAAAACGGGTTCTTATCGCACTACGATTAGGTTCAACATGCCGTGTATTTCACACACGTGGATTTGTTTCATTTTCCATCACCGCGTGCTGTGCCGCGTGCGGAAAGTAGCCAATTTCGCACGCGGCACAGCACGCGGGTGTTGGAAAATTGCCACAGATAAAACTATACCTACACTTAGTACAAATTGGTGCAATGCCTATAGTCGGCGGTGATTGTTTTTTTTCATTATTTTATTTTATTTCTTCAAAAGTGTATTGAAAAACGTCGTTTGATACACGTGGACATTTGTTTTTGCAGTTCTCGGCTCAAAAACACCCTCACCTACGGCTCGGGAGTTAATTCCGCCTCGAATGCAATAACAAACTTTCTCCACTTGTATCAAAATGTACTATTTTTTTTATTTTTGAATTCAGAAGACAATTAAATGTTAATTTGTTTATAAAAGTAAATATTAGTTTTAAATAAACACGTTTATCTATGATATTCTATTTATTAACACAATTTGAATATTAAAACAATATATACGCCGTAAAGACGACTGAAATAAAAAATCACCT